>JAUPMV010000046.1:0-392515 GCA_030848855.1 Branchinecta sandiegonensis | reverse complement strand
GTGGACAGACTAAAGCGGAAAGACAAAAGTGGAAAGACTAAAGTGGACAGACTATAGTAGAAAGACTAAAGTGGACAGACTAAAGTGGAAAGACTAAAGTGGACAGACTATAGTGGAAAGACTGTAGTGGACAGAATAAAGTGGAGAGTATAGTGGAAAGAATAAAGTGGACAGAGAATAGTGGAAAGACTAAAGTGGACAGACTATAGTGGAAAGACTAAAGTGGACAGACTATAGTGGAAAGACTGTAGTGGACAGAATAAAGAGGAGAGTATAGTGGAAAGAATAAAGTGGACAGAGAATAGTGGAAAGACTAAAGTGGACAGACTATAGTGGAAAGACTAAAGTGGACAGACTAAAGTGGAAAGACTAAAGTGGAAAGACTAAAGTGGACAGACTATAGTGGAAAGACTGTAGTGGACAGAATAAAGTGGAGAGTATAGTGGAAAGAATAAAGTGGACAGAGAATAGTGGAAAGACTAAAGTGGACAGACTATAGTGGAAAGACTATAGTGGAGAGACTGTAGTGGACAGAATAAAGTGGAGACTATAGTGGAAAGACTAAAGTGGAAAGACTAAAGTGGACAGAGAATAGTGGAAAGACTAAAGTGGAAAGACTGTAGTGGACAGAATAAAGTGGAGACTATAGTGGAAAGACTAAAGTGGAAAGACTAAAGTGGACAGACTATAGTGGAAAGACTACAGTGGAAAGACTGTAGTGGACAGAATAAAGTGGAGACTTTAGTGGAAAGACTAAAGTGGACAGAGAATAGTGGAAAGACTAAAGTGGACAGAGAATAGTGGAAATACTAAAGTGGACAGACAGAATAAAGTGGAGACTATAGTGGAAAGACTAAAGTGGAAAGACTATAGTGGAAAGACTAAAGTGGAAAGACTAAAGTGGACAGAGAATAGTGGAAAGACTAAAGTGGAAAGACTGTAGTGGACAGAATAAAGTGGAGACTATAGTGGAAAGACTAAAGTGGACAGACTAAAGTGGAAAGACTAAAGTGGACAGACTATAGTGGAAAGACTGTAGTGGACAGAATAAAGTGGAGAGTATAGTGGAAAGAATAAAGTGGACAGAGAATAGTGGAAAGACTAAAGTGGGCAGACTATAGTGGAAAGACTAAAGTGGACAGACTATAGTGGAAAGACTGTAGTGGACAGAATAAAGAGGAGAGTATAGTGGACAGAGAATAGTGGAAAGACTAAAGTGGACAGACTATAGTGGAAAGACTAAAGTGGACAGACTAAAGTGGAAAGACTAAAGTGGAAAGACTAAAGTGGACAGACTATAGTGGAAAGACTGTAGTGGACAGAATAAAGTGGAGAGTATAGCGGAAAGAATAAAGTGGACAGAGAATAGTGGAAAGACTAAAGTGGACAGACTATAGTGGAAAGACTATAGTGGAGAGACTGTAGTGGACAGAATAAAGTGGAGACTATAGTGGAAAGACTAAAGTGGAAAGACTAAAGTGGACAGAGAATAGTGGAAAGACTAAAGTGGAAAGACTGTAGTGGACAGAATAAAGTGGAGACTATAGTGGAAAGACTAAAGTGGAAAGACTAAAGTGGACAGACTATAGTGGAAAGACTATAGTGGAAAGACTGTAGTGGACAGAATAAAGTGGAGACTATAGTGGAAAGACTAAAGTGGACAGAGAATAGTGGAAAGACTAAAGTGGACGGACTATAGTGGAAAGACTAAAGTGGACAGACTAAAGTGGAGACTATCGTGGAAAGACTAATGTGGACAGAGAATAGTGGAAAGACTAAAGTGGAAAGACTGTAGTGGACAAAATAAAGTGGAGACTATAGTGGAAAGCCTAAAGTGGACAGAGAATAGTGGAAAGACTAAAGTGGACAGAGAATAGTGGAAAGACTAAAGTGGACAGACAGAATAAAGTGGAGACTATAGTGGAAAGACTAAAGTGGAAAGACTAAAGTGGACAGACTAAAGTGGAAAGACTAAAGTGGACAGAGAATAGTGGAAAGACTAAAGTGGAAAGACTGTAGTGGACAGAATAAAGTGGAGACTATAGTGGAAAGACTAAAGTGGAAAGACTAAAGTGGACAGACTATAGTGGAAAGACTATAGTGGAAAGACTGTAGTGGACAGAATAAAGTGGAGACTATAGTGGAAAGACTAAAGTGGACAGAGAATAGTGGAAAGACTAAAGTGGACAGAGAATAGTGGAAAGACTAAAGTGGACAGACAGAATAAAGTGGAGACTATAGTGGAAAGACTAAAGTGGAAAGACTATAGTGGAAAGACTAAAGTGGAAAGACTAAAGTGGACAGAGAATAGTGGAAAGACTAAAGTGGAAAGACTGTAGTGGACAGAATAAAGTGGAGACTATAGTGGAAAGACTAAAGTGGAAAGACTAAAGTGGACAGACTATAGTGGAAAGACTATAGTGGAAAGACTGTAGTGGACAGAATAAAGTGGAGACTATAGTGGAAAGACTAAAGTGGACAGAGAATAGTGGAAAGACTAAAGTGGACAGACTATAGTGGAAAGACTAAAGTGGACAGACTAAAGTGGAGACTATAGTGGAAAGACTAAAGTGGTAAGAGAATAGTGGAAAGACTAAAGTGGACAGAGAATAGTGGAAAGACTAAAGTGGACAGACAGAATAAAGTGGAGACTATAGTGGAAAGACTAAAGTGGAAAGACTAAAGTGGACAGACTAAAGTGGAAAGACTAAAGTGGAAAGACTAAAGTGGACAGACTATAGTGGAAAGACTGTAGTGGACAGAATAAAGTGGAGAGTATAGTGGAAAGAATAAAGTGGACAGAGAATAGTTCCACTTTAGTCTTTCCACTATAGTCTTTCAACTTTAGTCTTTCCACTATAGTCTCCACTTTATTCTGTCTGTCCACTTTAGTCTTTCCACTATTCTCTGTCCACTTTAGTCTTTCCACTATTCTCTGTCCACTTTAGTCTTTCCACTATAGTCTCCACTTTATTCTGTCCACTGCAGTCTTTCCACTATAGTCTTTCCACTATAGTCTGTCCACTTTAGTCTTTCCACTTTAGTCTTTCCACTATAGTCTCCACTTTATTCTGTCCACTACAGTTCTGTTCCACTAAAGTGGAAAGACTAAAGTGGACAGACTCTAGTGGAAAGACTGAAGTGGAAAGACTAAGTGGACAGACTAAAGCGGAAAGACAAAAGTGGAAAAACTAAAGTGGACAGACTATAGTGGAAAGACTAAAGTGGACAGACTAAAGTGGAAAGACTAAAGTGGACAGACTATAGTGGAAAGACTGTAGTGGACAGAATAAAGTGGAGAGTATAGTGGAAAGAGTAAAGTGGACAGAGAATAGTGGAAAGACTAAAGTGGACAGAGTATAGTGGAAAGACTAAAGTGGACAAACTAAAGTGGACAGAATAAAGTGGAGACTATAGTGGAAAGACTATAGTGGAAAGACTGTAGTGGACAGAATAAAGTGGAGACTATAGTGGAAAGACTAAAGTGGACAGAGAATAGTGGAAAGACTAAAGTGGACAGACCATAGTGGAAAGACCAAAGTGGACAGACTATAGTGGAAAGACTAAAGTGGATAGACTAAAGTGGAAAGACTAATGTGGACAGACTAAAGTGGAAAGACTAAAGTGGACAGACTCTAGTGGAAAGACTGAAGTGGAAAGACTAAGTGGACAGACTAAAGCGGAAAGACAAAAGTGGAAAGACTAAAGTGGACAGACTATAGTGGAAAGACTAAAGTGGACAGACTAAAGTGGAAAGACTAAAGTGGACAGACTATAGTGGAAAGACTGTAGTGGACAGAATAAAGTGGAGAGTATAGTGGAAAGAATAAAGTGGACAGAGAATAGTGGAAAGACTAAAGTGGACAGACTATAGTGGAAAGACTAAAGTGGACAGACTATAGTGGAAAGACTGTAGTGGACAGAATAAAGAGGAGAGTATAGTGGAAAGAATAAAGTGGACAGAGAATAGTGGAAAGACTAAAGTGGACAGACTATAGTGGAAAGACTAAAGTGGACAGACTAAAGTGGAAAGACTAAAGTGGAAAGACTAAAGTGGACAGACTATAGTGGAAAGACTGTAGTGGACAGAATAAAGTGGAGAGTATAGTGGAAAGAATAAAGTGGACAGAGAATAGTGGAAAGACTAAAGTGGACAGACTATAGTGGAAAGACTATAGTGGAGAGACTGTAGTGGACAGAATAAAGTGGAGACTATAGTGGAAAGACTAAAGTGGAAAGACTAAAGTGGACAGAGAATAGTGGAAAGACTAAAGTGGAAAGACTGTAGTGGACAGAATAAAGTGGAGACTATAGTGGAAAGACTAAAGTGGAAAGACTAAAGTGGACAGACTATAGTGGAAAGACTACAGTGGAAAGACTGTAGTGGACAGAATAAAGTGGAGACTTTAGTGGAAAGACTAAAGTGGACAGCGAATAGTGGAAAGACTAAAGTGGACAGAGAATAGTGGAAAGACTAAAGTGGACAGACAGAATAAAGTGGAGACTATAGTGGAAAGACTAAAGTGGAAAGACTATAGTGGAAAGACTAAAGTGGAAAGACTAAAGTGGACAGAGAATAGTGGAAAGACTAAAGTGGAAAGACTGTAGTGGACAGAATAAAGTGGAGACTATAGTGGAAAGACTAAAGTGGACAGACTAAAGTGGAAAGACTGTAGTGGACAGAATAAAGTGCATAGTATAGTGGAAAGAATAAAGTGGACAGAGAATAGTGGAAAGACTAAAGTGGGCAGACTATAGTGGAAAGACTAAAGTGGACAAACTATAGTGGAAAGACTGTAGTGGACAGAATAAAGAGGAGAGTATAGTGGAAAGAATAAAGTGGACAGAGAATAGTGGAAAGACTAAAGTGGACAGACTATAGTGGAAAGACTAAAGTGGACAGACTAAAGTGGAAAGACTAAAGTGGAAAGACTAAAGTGGACAGACTATAGTGGAAAGACTGTAGTGGACAGAATAAAGTGGAGAGTATAGCGGAAAGAATAAAGCGGACAGAGAATAGTGGAAAGACTAAAGTGGACAGACTATAGTGGAAAGACTATAGTGGAGAGACTGTAGTGGACAGAATAAAGTGGAGACTATAGTGGAAAGACTAAAGTGGAAAGACTAAAGTGGACAGAGAATAGTGGAAAGACTAAAGTGGAAAGACTGTAGTGGACAGAATAAAGTGGAGACTATAGTGGAAAGACTAAAGTGGAAAGACTAAAGTGGACAGACTATAGTGGAAAGACTATAGTGGAAAGACTGTAGTGGACAGAATAAAGTGGAGACTATAGTGGAAAGACTAAAGTGGACAGAGAATAGTGGAAAGACTAAAGTGGACAGACTATAGTGGAAAGACTAAAGTGGACAGACTAAAGTGGAGACTATCGTGGAAAGACTAATGTGGACAGAGAATAGTGGAAAGACTAAAGTGGAAAGACTGTAGTGGACAAAATAAAGTGGAGACTATAGTGGAAAGCCTAAAGTGGACAGAGAATAGTGGAAAGACTAAAGTGGACAGAGAATAGTGGAAAGACTAAAGTGGACAGACAGAATAAAGTGGAGACTATAGTGGAAAGACTAAAGTGGAAAGACTAAAGTGGACAGACTAAAGTGGAAAGACTAAAGTGGACAGAGAATAGTGGAAAGACTAAAGTGGAAAGACTGTAGTGGACAGAATAAAGTGGAGACTATAGTGGAAAGACTAAAGTGGAAAGACTAAAGTGGACAGACTATAGTGGAAAGACTATAGTGGAAAGACTGTAGTGGACAGAATAAAGTGGAGACTATAGTGGAAAGACTAAAGTGGACAGAGAATAGTGGAAAGACTAAAGTGGACAGAGAATAGTGGAAAGACTAAAGTGGACAGACAGAATAAAGTGGAGACTATAGTGGAAAGACTAAAGTGGAAAGACTATAGTGGAAAGACTAAAGTGGAAAGACTAAAGTGGACAGAGAATAGTGGAAAGACTAAAGTGGAAAGACTGTAGTGGACAGAATAAAGTGGAGACTATAGTGGAAAGACTAAAGTGGAAAGACTAAAGTGGACAGACTATAGTGGAAAGACTATAGTGGAAAGACTGTAGTGGACAGAATAAAGTGGAGACTATAGTGGAAAGACTAAAGTGGACAGAGAATAGTGGAAAGACTAAAGTGGACAGACTATAGTGGAAAGACTAAAGTGGACAGACTAAAGTGGAGACTATAGTGGAAAGACTAAAGTGGACAGAGAATAGTGGAAAGACTAAAGTGGACAGAGAATAGTGGAAAGACTAAAGTGGACAGACAGAATAAAGTGGAGACTGTAGTGGAAAGACTAAAGTGGAAAGACTAAAGTGGACAGACTAAAGTGGAAAGACTAAAGTGGAAAGACTAAAGTGGACAGACTATAGTGGAAAGACTGTAGTGGACAGAATAAAGTGGAGAGTATAGTGGAAAGAATAAAGTGGACAGAGAATAGTTCCACTTTAGTCTTTCCACTATAGTCTTTCAACTTTAGTCTTTCCACTATAGTCTCCACTTTATTCTGTCTGTCCACTTTAGTCTTTCCACTATTCTCTGTCCACTTTAGTCTTTCCACTATTTTCTGTCCACTTTAGTCTTTCCACTATAGTCTCCACTTTATTCTGTCCACTGCAGTCTTTCCACTATAGTCTTTCCACTATAGTCTGTCCACTTTAGTCTTTCCACTTTAGTCTTTCCACTATAGTCTCCACTTTATTCTGTCCACTACAGTTCTGTTCCACTAAAGTGGAAAGACTAAAGTGGACAGACTCTAGTGGAAAGACTGAAGTGGAAAGACTAAGTGGACAGACTAAAGCGGAAAGACAAAAGTGGAAAAACTAAAGTGGACAGACTATAGTGGAAAGACTAAAGTGGACAGACTAAAGTGGAAAGACTAAAGTGGACAGACTATAGTGGAAAGACTGTAGTGGACAGAATAAAGTGGAGAGTATAGTGGAAAGAGTAAAGTGGACAGAGAATAGTGGAAAGACTAAAGTGGACAGAGTATAGTGGAAAGACTAAAGTGGACAGACTAAAGTGGACAGAATAAAGTGGAGACTATAGTGGAAAGACTATAGTGGAAAGACTGTAGTGGACAGAATAAAGTGGAGACTATAGTGGAAAGACTAAAGTGGACAGAGAATAGTGGAAAGACTAAAGTGGACAGACTATAGTGGAAAGACCAAAGTGGACAGACTATAGTGGAAAGACTAAAGTGGATAGACTAAAGTGGAAAGACTAATGTGGACAGACTAAAGTGGAAAGACTAAAGTGGACAGACTCTAGTGGAAAGACTGAAGTGGAAAGACTAAGTGGACAGACTAAAGCGGAAAGACAAAAGTGGAAAGACTAAAGTGGACAGACTATAGTGGAAAGACTAAAGTGGACAGACTAAAGTGGAAAGACTAAAGTGGACAGACTATAGTGGAAAGACTGTAGTGGACAGAATAAAGTGGAGAGTATAGTGGAAAGAATAAAGTGGACAGAGAATAGTGGAAAGACTAAAGTGGACAGACTATAGTGGAAAGACTAAAGTGGACAGACTATAGTGGAAAGACTGTAGTGGACAGAATAAAGAGGAGAGTATAGTGGAAAGAATAAAGTGGACAGAGAATAGTGGAAAGACTAAAGTGGACAGACTATAGTGGAAAGACTAAAGTGGACAGACTAAAGTGGAAAGACTAAAGTGGAAAGACTAAAGTGGACAGACTATAGTGGAAAGACTGTAGTGGACAGAATAAAGTGGAGAGTATAGTGGAAAGAATAAAGTGGACAGAGAATAGTGGAAAGACTAAAGTGGACAGACTATAGTGGAAAGACTATAGTGGAGAGACTGTAGTGGACAGAATAAAGTGGAGACTATAGTGGAAAGACTAAAGTGGAAAGACTAAAGTGGACAGAGAATAGTGGAAAGACTAAAGTGGAAAGACTGTAGTGGACAGAATAAAGTGGAGACTATAGTGGAAAGACTAAAGTGGAAAGACTAAAGTGGACAGACTATAGTGGAAAGACTACAGTGGAAAGACTGTAGTGGACAGAATAAAGTGGAGACTTTAGTGGAAAGACTAAAGTGGACAGAGAATAGTGGAAAGACTAAAGTGGACAGAGAATAGTGGAAAGACTAAAGTGGACAGACAGAATAAAGTGGAGACAATAGTGGAAAGACTAAAGTGGACAGACTAAAGTGGAAAGACTAAAGTGGACAGACTATAGTGGAAAGACTGTAGTGGACAGAATAAAGTGGAGAGTATAGTGGAAAGAGTAAAGTGGACAGAGAATAGTGGAAAGACTAAAGTGGACCGAGTATAGTGGAAAGACTAAAGTGGACAGACTAAAGTGGACAGAATAAAGTGGAGACTATAGTGGAAAGACTATAGTGGAAAGACTGTAGTGGACAGAATAAAGTGGAGACTATAGTGGAAAGACTAAAGTGGACAGAGAATAGTGGAAAGACTAAAGTGGACAGACTATAGTGGAAAGACCAAAGTGGACAGACTATAGTGGAAAGACTAAAGTGGACAGACTAAAGTGGAAAGACTAATTTGGACAGACTAAAGTGGAAAGACTAAAGTGGACAGACTCTAGTGGAAAGACTGAAGTGGAAAGACTAAGTGGACAGACTAAAGCGGAAAGACAAAAGTGGAAAGACTAAAGTGGACAGACTATAGTGGAAAGACTAAAGTGGACAGACTAAAGTGGAAAGACTAAAGTGGACAGACTATAGTGGAAAGACTGTAGAGGACAGAATAAAGTGGAGAGTATAGTGGAAAGAATAAAGTGGACAGAGAATAGTGGAAAGACTAAAGTGGACAGACTATAGTGGAAAGACTAAAGTGGACAGACTATAGTGGAAAGACTGTAGTGGACAGAATAAAGAGGAGAGTATAGTGGAAAGAATAAAGTGGACAGAGAATAGTGGAAAGACTAAAGTGGACAGACTATAGTGGAAAGACTAAAGTGGACAGACTAAAGTGGAAAGACTAAAGTGGAAAGACTAAAGTGGACAGACTATAGTTGAAAGACTGTAGTGGACAGAATAAAGTGGAGAGTATAGTGGAAAGAATAAAGTGGACAGAGAATAGTGGAAAGACTAAAGTGGACAGACTATAGTGGAAAGACTATAGTGGAAAGACTGTAGTGGACAGAATAAAGTGGAGACTATAGTGGAAAGACTAAAGTGGACAGAGAATAGTGGAAAGACTAAAGTGGAGAGACTATAGTGGAAAGACTAAAGTGGACAGACTAAAGTGGAGACTATATTGGAAAGACTAAAGTGGACAGAGAATAGTGGAAAGACTAAAGTGGAAAGACTGTAGTGGACAGAATAAAGTGGAGACTATAGTGGAAAGCCTATCGTGGAAAGACTAAAGTGGAAAGACTAAAGTGGACAGACTAAAGTGGAAAGACTAAAGTGGACAGAGAATAGTGGAAAGACTAAACACTAAAGTGGAAAGACTGTAGTGGACAGAATAAAGTGGAGACTATAGTGGAAAGACTAAAGTGGAAAGACTAAAGTGGACAGACTATGGTGGAAAGACTGTAGTGGACAGAATAAAGTGGAGACTATAGTGGAAAGACTAAAGTGGACAGAGAATGGTGGAAAGACTAAAGTGGACAGAGAATAGTGGAAAGACTAAAGTGGACAGACAGAATAAAGTGGAGACTATAGTGGAAAGACTAAAGTGGAAAGACTTTAGTGGAAAGACTAAAGTGGAAAGACTAAAGTGGACAGAGAATAGTGGAAAGACTAAAGTGGAAAGACTGTAGTGGACTGAATAAAGTGGAGACTATAGTGGAAAGACTAAAGTGGAAAGACTAAAGTGGACAGACTATAGTGGAAAGACTATAGTGGAAAGACTGTAGTGGACAGAATAAAGTGGAGACTATAGTGGAAAGACTAAAGTGGACAGAGAATAGTGGAAAGACTAAAGTGGACAGACTATAGTGGAAAGACTATAGTGGAGAGACTGTAGTGGACAGAATAAAGTGGAGACTATAGTGGAAAGACTAAAGTGGAAAGACTAAAGTGGACAGAGAATAGTGGAAAGACTAAAGTGGAAAGACTGTAGTGGACAGAATAAAGTGGAGACTATAGTGGAAAGACTAAAGTGGAAAGACTAAAGTGGACAGACTATAGTGGAAAGACTACAGTGGAAAGACTGTAGTGGACAGAATAAAGTGGAGACTTTAGTGGAAAGACTAAAGTGGACAGAGAATAGTGGAAAGACTAAAGTGGACAGAGAATAGTGGAAAGACTAAAGTGGACAGACAGAATAAAGTGGAGACAATAGTGGAAAGACTAAAGTGGACAGACTAAAGTGGAAAGACTAAAGTGGACAGACTATAGTGGAAAGACTGTAGTGGACAGAATAAAGTGGAGAGTATAGTGGAAAGAGTAAAGTGGACAGAGAATAGTGGAAAGACTAAAGTGGACAGAGTATAGTGGAAAGACTAAAGTGGACAGACTAAAGTGGACAGAATAAAGTGGAGACTATAGTGGAAAGACTATAGTGGAAAGACTGTAGTGGACAGAATAAAGTGGAGACTATAGTGGAAAGACTAAAGTGGACAGAGAATAGTGGAAAGACTAAAGTGGACAGACTATAGTGGAAAGACCAAAGTGGACAGACTATAGTGGAAAGACTAAAGTGGACAGACTAAAGTGGAAAGACTAATTTGGACAGACTAAAGTGGAAAGACTAAAGTGGACAGACTCTAGTGGAAAGACTGAAGTGGAAAGACTAAGTGGACAGACGAAAGCGGAAAGACAAAAGTGGAAAGACTAAAGTGGACAGACTATAGTGGAAAGACTAAAGTGGACAGACTAAAGTGGAAAGACTAAAGTGGACAGACTATAGTGGAAAGACTGTAGAGGACAGAATAAAGTGGAGAGTATAGTGGAAAGAATAAAGTGGACAGAGAATAGTGGAAAGACTAAAGTGGACAGACTATAGTGGAAAGACTAAAGTGGACAGACTATAGTGGAAAGACTGTAGTGGACAGAATAAAGAGGAGAGTATAGTGGAAAGAATAAAGTGGACAGAGAATAGTGGAAAGACTAAAGTGGACAGACTATAGTGGAAAGACTAAAGTGGACAGACTAAAGTGGAAAGACTAAAGTGGAAAGACTAAAGTGGACAGACTATAGTTGAAAGACTGTAGTGGACAGAATAAAGTGGAGAGTATAGTGGAAAGAATAAAGTGGACAGAGAATAATGGAAAGACTAAAGTGGACAGACTATAGTGGAAAGACTATAGTGGAAAGACTGTAGTGGACAGAATAAAGTGGAGACTATAGTGGAAAGACTAAAGTGGACAGAGAATAGTGGAAAGACTAAAGTGGAGAGACTATAGTGGAAAGACTAAAGTGGACAGACTAAAGTGGAGACTATAGTGGAAAGACTAAAGTGGACAGAGAATAGTGGAAAGACTAAAGTGGAAAGACTGTAGTGGACAGAATAAAGTGGAGACTATAGTGGAAAGCCTATAGTGGAAAGACTAAAGTGGAAAGACTAAAGTGGACAGACTAAAGTGGAAAGACTAAAGTGGACAGAGAATAGTGGAAAGACTAAACACTAAAGTGGAAAGACTGTAGTGGACAGAATAAAGTGGAGACTATAGTGGAAAGACTAAAGTGGAAAGACTAAAGTGGACAGACTATGGTGGAAAGACTGTAGTGGACAGAATAAAGTGGAGACTATAGTGGAAAGACTAAAGTGGACAGAGAATGGTGGAAAGACTAAAGTGGACAGAGAATAGTGGAAAGACTAAAGTGGACAGACAGAAAAAAGTGGAGACTATAGTGGAAAGACTAAAGTGGAAAGACTATAGTGGAAAGACTAAAGTGGAAAGACTAAAGTGGACAGAGAATAGTGGAAAGACTAAAGTGGAAAGACTGTAGTGGACTGAATAAAGTGGAGACTATAGTGGAAAGACTAAAGTGGAAAGACTAAAGTGGACAGACTATAGTGGAAAGACTATAGTGGAAAGACTGTAGTGGACAGAATAAAGTGGAGACTATAGTGGAAAGACTAAAGTGGACAGAGAATAGTGGAAAGACTAAAGTGGACGGACTATAGTGGAAAGACTAAAGTGGACAAACTAAAGTGGAGACTATAGTGGAAAGACTAAAGCGGACAGAGAATAGTGGAAAGACTAAAGTGGAAAGACTGTAGTGGACAGAATAAAGTGGAGCCTATAGTGGAAAGCCTAAAGTGGACAGAGAATAGTGGAAAGACTAAAGTGGACAGAGAATAGTGGAAAGACTAAAGTGGACAGACAGAATAAAGTGGAGACTATAGTGGAAAGACTAAAATGGAAAGACTAAAGTGGACAGACTAAAGTGGAAAGACTAAAGTGGAAAGACTAAAGTGGACAGACTATAGTGGAAAGACTGTAGTGGACAGAATAAAGTGGAGAGTATAATGGAAAGAATAAAGTGGACAGAGAATAGTGGAAAGACTAAAGTGGACAGAGTATAGTGGAAAGACTAAAGTGGACAGACTAAAGTGGACAGAATAAAGTGAAGACTATAGTGGAAAGACTATAGTGGAAAGACTGTAGTGGACAGAATAAAGTGGAGACTATAGTGGAAAGACTAAAGTGGACAGAGAATAGTGGAAAGACTAAAGTGGACGGACTATAGTGGAAAGATCAAAGTGGAAAGACTAAAGTGGACAGAGAATAGCGGAAAGACTAAAGTGGAAAGACTCAGTGGACAGACTAAAGTGTACACACTGAAGTGGACAGAATAAAGTGGAAAGACTAAAGTGGAACGACTAAAGTGGACAGACTATAATGGAAAGACTAAATTGGACAGACTAAAGTGGACAGACTACAGTGGAAAGACTGTCGTGGACAGAATAAAGTGGAGAGTATAGTGGAAAGAATAAACTGGACAGAGAATAGTGGAAAGACTAAAGTGGAAAGACTGTAGTGGACAGAATAAAGTGGAGACTATAGTGGAAAGATCAAATTGGAAAGACTAAAGTGGACAGAGAATAGCGGAAAGACTAAAGTGGAAAGAATGTAGTGGACAGAATAAAGTGGAGACTATAGTGGAAAGACTAAAGTTGAAAGACTAAAGTGGACAGACTATAGTGGAAAGACTGAAGTGGAAAGACTCAGTGGACAGACTAAAGTGTACACACTGAAGTGGACAGAATAAAGTGGAAAGACTAAAGTGGAACGACTAAAGTGGACAGACTAAAGTGGACAGACTATAGTGGAAAGACTGTAGTGGACAGAATAAAGTGGAGAGTATAGTGGAAAGAATAAACTGGACAGAGAATAGTGGAAAGACTAAAGTGGACAGACTATAGTGGAAAGACTATAGTGGAGAGACTGTAGTGGACAGAATAAAGTGGAGACTATAGTGGAAAGACTAAAGTGGAAAGACTAAAGTGGACAGACTATAGTGGAAAGACTGAAGTGGACAGACTAAAGTGGAAAAACTAAAGTGGAAAGACTAAAGTGGACAGACTATAGTGGAAAGACTATAGTGGAAAGACTGTATTGGACAGAATAAAGTGTAGAAGATTGTGGAAAGACTAAAGTGGACAGAGAATAGTGGAAAGAATAAAGTGGACAGACTATAGTGGAAAGACTATAGTGGAAAGACTGTAGTGGACAGAATAAAGTGGAGACTATAGTGGAAAGACTAAAGTGGACAGAGAATAGTGGAAAGAATAAAGTGGACAGACTATAGTGGAAAGACTACAGTGGAAAGACTGTAGTGGACAGAATAAAGTGGAGACTATAGTGGAAAGACTAAAGTGGACAGAGAATAGTGGAAAGAATAAAGTGGACAGACTATAGTGGAAAGACTATAGTGGAAAGACTGTTGTGGACAGAATATAGTGGAGACTATAGTGGAAAGACTAAAGTGGAAAGGCTAAAGTGGACAGACTATAGTGGAAAGACTGAAGTGGACAGACTAAAGTGGAAAAACTAAAGTGGAAAGACTAAAGTGGACAGACTATAGTGGAAAGACTATAGTGGAAAGACTGTATTGGACAGAATAAAGTGTAGAAGATTGTGGAAAGACTAAAGTGGACAGAGAATAGTGGAAAGAATAAAGTGGACAGACTATAGTGGAAAGACTATAGTGGAAAGACTGTAGTGGACAGAATAAAGTGGAGACTATTGTGGAAAGACTAAAGTGGACAGAGAATAGTGGAAAGAATAAAGTGGACAGACTATAGTGGAAAGACTACAGTGGAAAGACTGTAGTGGACAGAATAAAGTGGAGACTATAGTGGAAAGACTAAAGTGGACAGAGAATAGTGGAAAGAATAAAGTGGACAGACTATAGTGGAAAGACTACAGTGGAAAGACTGTAGTGGACAGAATAAAGTGGAGACTATAGTGGAAAGACTAAAGTGGACAGAGAATAGTGGAAAGACTAAAGTGGAAAGACTGTAGTGGACAGAATAAAGTGGAGACTATAGTGTGAAGACTAAAGTGGAAAGACTAAAGTGGACAGACTATAGTGGAAAGACTGAAGTGGAAAGACTAAGTGGACAGACTAAAGTGGAAAGACTATAGTGGAAAGACTAAAGTGGACAGACTATAGTGGAAAGACTAAAGTGGACAGACTGAAGTGGAAAGACTAAAGTGGAAAGACTACAGTGGAAAGACTAAACTAAAGTGGACAGACTATAGTGGAAAGACTAAAGTGGACAGACTGAAGTGGAAAGACTAAAGTGGACAGAGAATAGAGGAAAGACTAAAGTGGACAGACTATAGTGGAAAGACTATAGTGGAAAGACTGTAGTGGACGGAATAAAGTGGAGACTATAGTGGAAAGACTAAAGTGGAAAGACTAAAGTGGACAGAGAATAGTGGAAAGACTAAAGTGGAAAGACTGTAGTGGACAGAATAAAGTGGAGACTATAGTGGAAAGATCAAAGTGGAAAGACTAAAGTGGACAGAGAATAGCGGAAAGACTAAAGTGGAAAGACTCAGTGGACAGACTAAAGTGTACACACTGAAGTGGACAGAATAAAGTGGAAAGACTAAAGTGGAACGACTAAAGTGGACAGACTATAATGGAAAGACTAAAGTGGACAGACTAAAGTGGACAGACTACAGTGGAAAGACTGTAGTGGACAGAATAAAGTGGAGAGTATAGTGGAAAGAATAAACTGGACAGAGAATAGTGGAAAGACTAAAGTGGAAAGACTGTAGTGGACAGAATAAAGTGGAGACTATAGTGGAAAGATCAAATTGGAAAGACTAAAGTGGACAGAGAATAGCGGAAAGACTAAAGTGGAAAGAATGTAGTGGACAGAATAAAGTGGAGACTATAGTGGAAAGACTAAAGTTGAAAGACTAAAGTGGACAGACTATAGTGGAAAGACTGAAGTGGAAAGACTCAGTGGACAGACTAAAGTGTACACACTGAAGTGGACAGAATAAAGTGGAAAGACTAAAGTGGAACGACTAAAGTGGACAGACTATAATGGAAAGACTAAAGTGGACAGACTAAAGTGGACAGACTATAGTGGAAAGACTGTAGTGGACAGAATAAAGTGGAGAGTATAGTGGAAAGAATAAACTGGACAGAGAATAGTGGAAAGACTAAAGTGGACAGACTATAGTGGAAAGACTATAGTGGAGAGACTGTAGTGGACAGAATAAAGTGGAGACTATAGTGGAAAGACTAAAGTGGAAATACTAAAGTGGACAGAGAATAGTGGAAAGACTAAAGTGGAAAGACTAAAATGGACAGACTATAGTGGAAAGACTGTAGTGGAAAGACTGTAGTGGACAGAATAAAGTGGAGACTATAGTGGAAAGACTAAAGTGGACAGAGAATAGTGGAAAGACTACAGTGGAAAGACTGTAGTGGACAGAATAAAGTGGAGACTATAGTGGAAAGACTAAAGTGGACAGAGAATAGTGGAAAGAATAAAGTGGACAGACTATAGTGGAAAGACTACAGTGGAAAGACTGTAGTGGACAGAATAAAGTGGAGACTATAGTGGAAAGACTAAAGTGGACAGAGAATAGTGGAAAGACTAAAGTGGAAAGACTGTAGTGGACAGAATAAAGTGGAGACTATAGTGTGAAGACTAAAGTGGAAAGACTAAAGTGGACAGACTATAGTGGAAAGACTGAAGTGGAAAGACTAAGTGGACAGACTATAGTGGAAAGATTATAGTGGAAAGACTGCAGTGGACAGAATAAAGTGGAGACTATAGTGGAAAGATCAAAGTGGAAAGACTAAAGCGGACAGAGAATAGCTTAAAGACTAAAGTGGAAAGAATGTAGGGGACAGAATAAAGTGGAGACTATAGTGGAAAGACTATAGTGGAAAGACTAAAGTGGACAGACTATAGTGGAAAGACTAAAGTGGACAGACTGAAGTGGAAAGACTAAAGTGGAAAGACTATAGTGGAAAGACTAAACTAAAGTGGACAGACTATAGTGGAAAGACTAAAGTGGACAGACTGAAGTGGAAAGACTAAAGTGGACAGAGAATAGAGGAAAGACTAAAGTGGACAGACTATAGTGGAAAGACTATAGTGGAAAGACTGTAGTGGACGGAATAAAGTGGAGACTATAGTGGAAAGACTAAAGTGGAAAGACTAAAGTGGACAGAGAATAGTGGAAAGACTAAAGTGGAAAGACTGTAGTGGACAGAATAAAGTGGAGACTATAGTGGAAAGATCAAAGTGGAAAGACTAAAGTGGACAGAGAATAGCGGAAAGACTAAAGTGGAAAGACTCAGTGGACAGACTAAAGTGTACACACTGAAGTGGACAGAATAAAGTGGAAAGACTAAAGTGGAACGACTAAAGTGGACAGACTATAATGGAAAGACTAAAGTGGACAGACTAAAGTGGACAGACTACAGTGGAAAGACTGTAGTGGACAGAATAAAGTGGAGAGTATAGTGGAAAGAATAAACTGGACAGAGAATAGTGGAAAGACTAAAGTGGAAAGACTGTAGTGGACAGACTAAAGTGGAGACTATAGTGGAAAGATCAAATTGGAAAGACTAAAGTGGACAGAGAATAGCGGAAAGACTAAAGTGGAAAGAATGTAGTGGACAGAATAAAGTGGAGACTATAGTGGAAAGACTAAAGCTGAAAGACTAAAGTGGACAGACTATAGTGGAAAGACTGAAGTGGAAAGACTCAGTGGACAGACTAAAGTGTACACACTGAAGTGGACAGAATAAAGTGGAAAGACTAAAGTGGAACGACTAAAGTGGACAGACTATAATGGAAAGACTAAAGTGGACAGACTAAAGTGGACAGACTATAGTGGAAAGACTGTAGTGGACAGAATAAAGTGGAGAGTATAGTGGAAAGAATAAACTGGACAGAGAATAGTGGAAAGACTAAAGTGGACAGACTATAGTGGACAGACTATAGTGGAAAGACTATAGTGGAGAGACTGTAGTGGACAGAATAAAGTGGAGACTATAGTGGAAAGACTAAAGTGGAAATACTAAAGTGGACAGAGAATAGTGGAAAGACTAAAGTGGAAAGACTAAAATGGACAGACTATAGTGGAAAGACTGTAGTGGAAAGACTGTAGTGGACAGAATAAAGTGGAGACTATAGTGGAAAGACTAAAGTGGACAGAGAATAGTGGAAAGACTAAAGTGGACAGACTATAGTGGAAAGACTATAGTGGAAAGACTGTAGTGGACAGAATATAGTGGAGACTATAGTGGAAAGACTAAAGTGGACAGAGAATAGTGGAAAGACTAAACTGGAAAGAATGTAGTGGACAGAACAAAGTGGAGACTATAGTGGAAAGACTAAAGTGGAAATACTAAAGTGGACAGAGAATAGTGGAAATAGTGGAGTGTTACACACTAAAGTGGACAGACTGTAGTGGACAGACTAAAGTGGAAAGACTAAAGTGGACAGACTATAGTGGAAAGACTGTAGTGGACAGAATAAAGTGGAGACTATAGTGGAAAGACTAAAGTGGACAGAGAATAGTGGAAAGACTAAAGTGGAAAGAATGTAGTGGACAGAATAAAGTGGAGACTATAGTGGAAAGACTGAAGTTGAAAGACTCAGTGGACAGACTAAAGTGTACACACTGAAGTGGACAGAATAAAGTGGAAAGACTAAAGTGGAAAGACTAAAGTGGACAGACTATAATGGAAAGACTAAAAAGGACAGACTAAAGTGGAAAAACTAAAGTGGAAAGACTAAAGTGGACAGATTATAGTGGAAAGACTATAGTGGAAGGACTGTAGTGGACAGAATAAAGTGGAGACTATAGTGGAAAGACTAAAGTGGACAGAGAATAGTGGAAAGAATAAAGTGGACAGACTATAGTGGAAAGACTACAGTGGAAAGACTGTAGTGGACAGAATAAAGTGGAGACTATAGTGGAAAGACTAAAGTGGACAGAGAATAGTGGAAAGACTAAAGTGGAAAGACTGTAGTGGACAGAATAAAGTGGAGACTATAGTGTGAAGACTAAAGTGGAAAGACTGAAGTGGACAGACTATAGTGGAAAGACTGAAGTGGAAAGACTAAGTGGACAGACTATAGTGGAAAGATTATAGTGGAAAGACTGCAGTGGACAGAATAAAGTGGAGACTATAGTGGAAACATTAAAGTGGAAATACTAAAGTGGACAGAGAATAGTGGAAAGACTAAAGTGGAAAGACTAAAATGGACAGACTATAGTGGAAAGACTATAGTGGAAAGACTGTAGTGGACAGAATAAAGTGGAGACTATAGTGGAAAGACTAAAGTGGACAGAGAATAGTGGAAAGACTAAAGTGGACAGACTATAGTGGAAAGACTACAGTGGAAAGACTGTAGTGGACAGAATAAAGTGGAGACTATAGTGGAAAGACTAAAGTGGACAGAGAATAGTGGAAAGACTAAAGTGGAAAGACTGTAGTGGACAGAATAAAGTGGAGACTATAGTGTGAAGACTAAAGTGGAAAGACTAAAGTGGACAGACTATAGTGGAAAGACTGAAGTGGAAAGACTAAGTGGACAGACTAAAGTGGAAAGACTATAGTGGAAAGACTAAAGTGGACAGACTATAGTGGAAAGACTAAAGTGGACAGACTGAAGTGGAAAGACTAAAGTGGAGAGAGAATAGAGGAAAGACTAAAGTGGACAGACTATAGTGGAAAGACTATAGTGGAAAGACTGTAGTGGACGGAATAAAGTGGAGACTATAGTGGAAAGACTAAAGTGGAAAGACTAAAGTGGACAGAGAATAGTGGAAAGACTAAAGTGGAAAGACTGTAGTGGACAGAATAAAGTGGAGACTATAGTGGAAAGATCAAAGTGGAAAGACTAAAGTGGAGAGAATAGCGGAAAAACTAAAGTGGAAAGACTCAGTGGACAGACTAAAGTGTACACACTGAAGTGGACAGAATAAAGTGGAAAGACTAAATTGGAACGACTAAAGTGGACAGACTATAATGGAAAGACTAAAGTGGACCGACTAAAGTGGACAGACTACAGTGGAAAGACTGTAGTGGACAGAATGAAGTGGAGACTATAGTGGAAAGATCAAATTGGAAAGACTAAAGAGGACAGAGAATAGCGGAAAGACTAAAGTGGAAAGAATGTAGTGGACAGAATAAAGTGGAGACTATAGTGGAAAGACTAAAGTTGAAAGACTAAAGTGGACAGACTATAGTGGAAAGACTGAAGTGGAAAGACTCAGTGGACAGACTAAAGTGTACACACTGAAGTGGACAGAATAAAGTGGAAAGACTAAAGTGGAACGACTAAAGTGGACAGACTATAATGGAAAGACTAAAGTGGACAGACTAAAGTGGACAGACTATAGTGGAAAGACTGTAGTGGACAGAATAAAGTGGAGAGTATAGTGGAAAGAATAAACTGGACAGAGAATAGTGGAAAGACTAAAGTGGAAAGACTAAAATGGACAGACTATAGTGGAAAGACTGTAGTGGAAAGACTGTAGTGGACAGAATAAAGTGGAGACTATAGTGGAAAGACTAAAGTGGACAGAGAATAGTGGAAAGACTAAAGTGGACAGACTATAGTGGAAAGACTATAGTGGAAAGACTGTAGTGGACAGAATATAGTGGAGACTATAGTGGAAAGACTAAAGTGGAAAGACTAAAGTGGACAGACTATAATGGAAAGACTGAAGTGGACCGACTAAAGTGGAAAAACTAAAGTGGAAAGACTAAAGTGGACAGACTATAGTGGAAAGACTATAGTGGAAAGACTGTATTGGACAGAATAATGTGTAGAATATTGTGGAAAGACTAAAGTGGACAGAGAATAGTGGAAAGAATAAAGTGGACAGACTATAGTGGAAAGACTACAGTGGAAAGACTGTAGTGGACAGAATAAAGTGGAGACTATAGTGGAAAGACTAAAGTGGACAGAGAATAGTGGAAAGACTAAAGTGGAAAGACTGTAGTGGACAGAATAAAGTGGAGACTATAGTGTGAAGACTAAAGTGGAAAGACTAAAGTGGACAGACTATAGTGGAAAGACTGTATTGGACAGAATAATGTGTAGAATATTGTGGAAAGACTAAAGTGGACAGAGAATAGTGGAAAGAATAAAGTGGACAGACTATAGTGGAAAGACTAAAGTGGAAAGAATGTAGTGGACAGAATAAAGTGGAGACTATAGTGGAAAGACTAAAGTTGAAAGACTAAAGTGGACAGACTATAGTGGAAAGACTGAAGTGGACAGAATAAAGTGGAGACTATAGTGGAAAGACTAAAGTGGAAAAACTAAAGTGGACAGACTATAGTTGAAAGACTTTAGTGGAAAGACTGTAGTGGACAGAATAAAGTGGAGACTACAGTGGAAAGACTAAAGTGGACAGAGAATAATAGAAAGACTGTAGTGGACAGAATAAAGTGGAGACTATAGTGGAAAGACTAAATTGGGAAGACTAAAGTGGACAGACTATAGTGGAAAGACTGAAGTGGACAGACTAAAGTGGAAAGACTAAAGTGGAAAGACTATAGTGGAAAGACTAAAGTGGACAGACTAAAGTGGAAAGACTAAATTGGACAGACTAAAGTGGACAGACTATAGTGGAAAGACTAAAGCGGAAAGACTAAAGTGGAAAGACTAAAGTGGAAAGACTATAGTGGAAAGACTAAAGTGGACAGACTAAAGTGGAAAGACTAAAGCGGAAAGACTAAATTGGACAGACTAAAGTGGAAAGACTAAAGTGGACAGACAATAGTGGAAAGGCTAAAGTGGACAGAATAAAGTGGAAAGACTAAAGCGGAAAGACTAAAGTGGACAGACTATAGTGGAAAGACTAAAGTGGAAAGCCTGTAGTGGAAAGACTAAAGTGGACAGACTGAAGTGGAAAGACTAAAGTGGAAAGACTAAAATGGAAAGACTAAAGTGGACAAACTATAGTGGAAAGACTAAAGTGGAAAGACTAAAGTGGACAGACTATAGTGGAAAGACTATAGTGGAAAGACTAAAATGGACAGACTGAAGTGGAAAGACTAAAGTGGAAAGACTAAAGTGGAAAGACTAAAGTGGACAGACTATAGTGGAAAGACTGAAGTGGAAAGACTAAGTGGACAGACTAAAGTATACACACTGAAGTTGACAGTATAAAGTGGAAAGACTAAAGTGGAAAGACCAAAGTGGACAGACTATAGTGGAAAGGCTAAAGTGGACAGAATAAAGTGGAAAGACTAAAGCGGAAAGACTAAAGTGGACAGACTAAAGTGGAAAGACTAAAGTGGACAGACTGAAGTGTAAAGACTAAAGTGGAAAGACTAAAGTGGAAAGACTAAATTGGACGGACTATAGTGGAAAGACTGAAGTGGAAAGACTAAATTGGAAAGACTAAAGTGGAAAGACTATAGTGGAAAGACTAAAGTGGACAGTCTAAAGTGGACAGACTAAAGTGGACAGACTAAAGTGGAAAGACTAAACTGGGAAGACTAAAGTGGACAGACTATAGTGGAAAGACTAAAGTGGAAAGACTAAAGTGGAAAGACTAAAGTGGAAAGACTATAGTGGAAAGACTAAAGCGGACAGACTAAAGTGGAAAGACTAAAGTGGAAAGACTAAATTGGACAGACTAAAGTGGAAAGACTAAAGTGGACAGACTATAGTGGAAAGACTAAAGTGAACAGACTAAAGTGGAAAGACGAAAGTGGAAAGACTAAAGTGGAAAGACTATAGTGGAAAGACTAAAATGGACAGACTAAAGTGGACAGACTAAAGTGGACAGACTAAAGTGGAAAGACTAAAGTGGAAAGACTAAAGTTGACAGACTGTAGTGGAAAGACTATAGTGGAAAGACTAAAGTGGAAAGACTAAAGTGGAAAGACTATAGTGGAAAGACTAAAGTGGACAGACTATTTTGGATAGTGGGTTTTGGATAGTTGGATAGTGGGACTATTTGGACAGAATAAAGTGGAAAGACTAAAGTGGAAAGAATAAAGTGGACAGACTATAGTGGAAAGACTGAAGTGGATAGACTAAGTGGACCGACTAAAGTGTACACACTGAAGTGGACAGAATAAAGTGGAAAGACTAAAGTGGAAAAACTAAAGTGGACAGACTATAGTGGAATGACTGTAGTGGACAGTTTAAAGTGGAAAGACTAAAGTGGAAAGACTAAAGTGGACAGACTATAGTGGAAAGACTAAAGTGGACATACTAAAGTGGAAAGATTATAGTGGAAAGACTAAAGTGGACAGAGTAAAGTGGAAAGACTAAAGTGGAAAGACTAAAGTGGACAGACTGTAGTGGACAGACTGTAGTGGAAAGACTAAAGTGGACAGACTGAAGTGGAAAGACTAAAGTGGAAACACTAAAGTGTAGACACTGAAGTGGATAGAATAAAATGGAAAGACTAAAGTGGAAAGACGAAAGTGGAAAGACTATAGTGGAAAGACTATAGTGGACAGACTAGATTGGACAGACTAAAGCGACAGACTAAAGTGGACAGACTAAATTGGAAAGACTAAAGTGGACAGACAATAGTGGAAAGACTAAAGTGGAAAGACTAAAGTGGAAAGACTAAAGTGGAAAGACTATAGTGGAAAGACTAAAGTGGAAAGACTAAAGTGGACAGACTATAGTGGAAAGACTATAGTGGAAAGACTAAACTGGGAGACTAAAGTGGACAGACTATAGTGGAAAGACTAAAGTGGAAAGACTAAAGTGGAAAGACTAAAGTGTAGACACTGAAGTGGATAGAATAAAATGGAAAGACTAAAGTGGAAAGACGAAAGTGGAAAGACTATAGTGGAAAGACTATAGTGGACAGACTAGATTGGACAGACTAAAGCGACAGACTAAAGTGGACAGACTAAAGTGGAAAGACTAAAGTGGACAGACAATAGTGGAAAGACTAAAGTGGAAAGACTAATGTGGAAAGACTAAAGTGGAAAGACTATAGTGGAAAGACTAAAGTGGAAAGACTAAAGTGGACAGACTATAGTGGAAAGACTATAGTGGAAAGACTAAAATGGACAGACTGAAGTGGAAAGACTAAAGTGGAAAGACTAAAGTGGAAAGACTAAAGTGGACAGACTATAGTGGAAAGACTGAAGTGGAAAGACTAAGTGGACAGACTAAAGTATACACACTGAAGTTGACAGTATAAAGTGGAAAGACTAAAATGGAAAGACTAAACTGGACAGACTATAGTGGAAAGACTAAAGTGGACAGACTGAAGTGGAAAGACTAAAGTGGAAAGACTATAGTGGAAAGACTGAAGTGGACAGACTAAAGTGGAAAGACTAAAGTGGGAAGACTAAAGTGGACAGACTATAGTGGAAAGACTAAAGTGGAAAGACTAAAGTGGAAAGACTAAAGTGGAAAGACTATAGTGGAAAGACTAAAGTGGACAGACTAAAGTGGAAAGACTAAAGTGGAAAGACTAAAGTGGACAAACTATAGTGGAAAGACTAAAGTGGAAAGACTAAAGTGGACAGACTATAGTGGAAAGACTAAAGTGGGAAGACTAAAGTGGACAGACTATAGTGGAAAGACTAAAGTGGAAAGACTAAAGTGGAAAGACTATAGTGGAAAGACTAAAGTGGACAGACTAAAGTGGAAAGACTAAATTGGACAGATTAAAGTGGAAAGACTAAAGTGGAGAGACAATATTGGAAAGGCTAAAGTGGACAGAATAAAGTGGAAAGACTAAAGCGGAAAGACTAAAGTGGAAAGACTAAAATGGAAAGACTAAAGTGGACAAACTATAGTGGAAAGACTAAAGTGGAAAGACTAAAGTGGACAGACAATAGTGGAAAGACTAAAGTGGAAAGACTAAAGTGGAAAGACTAAAGTGGAAAGACTATAGTGGAAAGACTAAAGTGGACAGACTAAAGTGGAAAGACTAAAGTGGAAAGACTAAATTGGACAGATTAAAGTGGAAAGACTAAAGTGGACAGACAATAGTGGAAAGGCTAAAGTGGACAGAATAAAGTGGAAAGACTAAACCGGAAAGACTAAAGTGGACAGACTATAGTGGAAAGACTAAAGTGGAAAGCCTGTAGTGGAAAGACTAAAGTGGACAGACTGAAGTGGAAAGACTAAAGTGGAAAGACTAAAATGGAAAGACTAAAGTGGACAAACTATAGTGGAAAGACTAAAGTGGAAAGACTAAAGTGGACAGACTATAGTGGAAAGACTAAAGTGGGAACACTAAAGTGGACAGACTATAGTGGAAAGACTAAAGTGGAAAGACTAAAGTGGAAAGACTAAAGTGGAAAGACTATAGTGGAAAGACTAAAGTGGACAGACTAAAGTGGAAAGACTAAATTGGACAGATTAAAGTGGAAAGACTAAAGTGGAGAGACAATATTGGAAAGGCTAAAGTGGACAGAATAAAGTGGAAAGACTAAAGCGGAAAGACTAAAGTGGAAAGACTAAAATGGAAAGACTAAAGTGGACAAACTATAGTGGAAAGACTAAAGTGGAAAGACTAAAGTGGACAGACTATAGTGGAAAGACTATAGTGGAAAGACTAAAATGGACAGACTGAAGTGGAAAGACTAAAGTGGAAAGACTAAAGTGGAAAGACTAAAGTGGACAGACTATAGTGGAAAGACTGAAGTGGAAAGACTAAGTGTACAGACTAAAGTATACACACTGAGGTTGACAGTATAAAGTGGAAAGACTAAAGTGGAAAGACTAAAGTGGACAGACTATAGTGGAAAGGCTAAAGTGGACAGAATAAAGTGGAAAGACTAAAGCGGAAAGACTAAAGTGGACAGACTAAAGTGGAAAGACTAAAGTGGACAGACTGAAGTGGAAAGACTAAAGTGGAAAGACTAAAGTGGAAAGACTAAATAGGACAGTCTATAGTGGAAAGACTGAAGTGGAAAGACTAAAGTGGAAAGACTAAAGTGGAAAGACTATAGTGGAAAGACTAAAGTGGACAGTCTAAAGTGGACAGACTAAAGTGGACAGACTAAAGTGGAAAGACTAAACTGGGAAGACTAAAGTGGACAGACTATAGTGGAAAGACTAAAGTGGAAAGACTAAAGTGGACAGACTGAAGTGGAAAGACTAAAGTGGAAAGACTAAAGTGGAAAGACTAAAGTGGAAAGATTATAGTGGAAAGACTAAAGTGGACAGACTAAAGTGGAAAGACTAAAGTGGACAGACAATAGTGGAAAGACTAAAGAGGAAAGACTAAAGTGGAAAGACTATAGTGGAAAGACTAAAGTGGAAAGATTACAGTGGACAGACTATAGTGGAAAGACTATAGTGGAAAGACTAAAATGGACAGACTGAAGTGGAGAGACTAAAGTGGAAAGACTAAAGTGGAAAGACTAAAGTGGACAGACTATAGTGGAAAGACTGAAGTGGAAAGACTAAGTGGACAGACTAAAGCATACACACTGAAGTTGACAGTATAAAGTGGAAAGACTAAAGTGGAAAGACTAAAGTGGACAGACTATAGTGGACAAACTATAGTGGAAAGACTAAAGTGGACAGACTGAAGTGGAAAGACTAAAGTGGAAAGACTAAAGTGGAAAGTCTAAAGTGGAAAGATTGTAGTGGAAAGACTAAAGTGGACAGACTAAAGTGGACAGACTAAAGTGGACAGACTAAAGTGGACAGACTTAAGTGGAAAGACTAAAGTGGAAAGACTAAAGTGGAAAGACTAAAGTGGACAGACTATAGTGGAAAGACTGAAGTGGAAAGACTAAGTGGACAGACTAAAGTATACACACTGAAGTTGACAGTGGAAAGTGGAAAGACTAAAGTGGAAAGACTAAAGTGGACAGACTATAGTGGAAAGGCTAAAGTGGACAGAATAAAGTGGAAAGACTAAAGCGGAAAGACTAAAGTGGACAGACTATAGTGGAAAGACTAAAGTGGACAGACTGAAGTGGAAAGACTAAAGTGGAAAGACTAAAGTGGAAAGATTAAAGTGGACAGACTATAGTGGAAAGACTGAAGTGGAAAGACTAAAGTGGAAAGACTAAAGTGGAAAGACTATAGTGGAAAGACTAAAGTGGACAGACTAAAGTGGACAGACTAAAGTGGACAGACTAAAGTGGAAAGACTAAACTGGGAGACTAAAGTGGACAGACTATAGTGGAAAGACTAAAGTGGAAAGACTAAAGTGTAGACACTGAAGTGGATAGAATAAAATGGAAAGACTAAAGTGGAAAGACGAAAGTGGAAAGACTATAGTGGAAAGACTATAGTGGACAGACTAGATTGGACAGACTAAAGCGACAGACTAAAGTGGACAGACTAAAGTGGAAAGACTAAAGTGGACAGACAATAGTGGAAAGACTAAAGTGGAAAGACTAAAGTGGAAAGACTAAAGTGGAAAGACTATAGTGGAAAGACTAAAGTGGAAAGACTAAAGTGGAAAGACTATAGTGGAAAGACTATAGTGGAAAGACTAAAATGGACAGACTGAAGTGGAAAGACTAAAGGGGAAAAACTAACGTGGAAAGACTAAAGTGGACAGACTATAGTGGAAAGACTGAGGTGGAAAGACTAAGTGGACAGACTAAAGTATACACACTGAAGTTGACAGTATAAAGTGGAAAGACTAAAATGGAAAGACTAAAGTGGACAGACTGTAGTGGAAAGACTGAAGTGGAAAGACTAAGTGGACAGACTAAAGTATACACACTGAAGTTGACAGTATAAAGTGGAAAGACTAAAATGGAAAGACTAAAGTGGAAAGACTAAAGTGGACAGACTAAAGTGGAAAGACTAAAGTGGAAAGACTAAAGTGGACAGACAATAGTGGAAAGGCTAAAGTGGACAGAATAAAGTGGAAAGACTAAAGCGGAAAGACTAAAGTGGACAGACTATAGAGGAAAGACTGAAGTGGAAAGACTAAAGTGGAAAGACTAAAGTGGACAGACTGTAGTGGAAAGACTGAAGTGGAAAGACTAAGTGGACAGACTAAAGTATACACACTGAAGTTGACAGTATAAAGTGGAAAGACTAAAATGGAAAGACTAAACTGGACAGACTATAGTGGAAAGACTAAAGTGGACAGACTGAAGTGGAAAGACTAAAGTGGAAAGACTAAAGTGGAAAGACTAAAGTGGACAGACTATAGTGGAAAGACTGAAGTGGACAGACTAAAGTGGAAAGACTAAAGTGGGAAGACTAAAGTGGACAGACTATAGTGGAAAGACTAAAGTGGAAAGACTAAAGTGGAAAGACTAAAGTGGAAAGACTATAGTGGAAAGACTAAAGTGGACTGACTAAAGTGGAAAGACTAAAGTGGAAAGACTAAATTGGACAGATTAAAGTGGAAAGACTAAAGTGGACAGACAATAGTGGAAAGGCTAAAGTGGACAGACTGAAGTGGAAAGACTAAAGTGGAAAGACTAAAGTGGAAAGACTATAGTGGAAAGACTAAAGTGGACAGACTAAAGTGGAAAGACTAAAGTGGAAAGACTAAATTGGACAGATTAAAGTGGAAAGACTAAACTGGACAGACTATAGTGGAAAGACTAAAGTGGACAGACTGAAGTGGAAAGACTAAAGTGGAAAGACTATAGTGGAAAGACTAAAGTGGACAGACTAAAGTGGACAGACTAAAGTGGAAAGACTAAAGTGGGAAGACTAAAGTGGACAGACTATAGTGGAAAGACTAAAGTGGAAAGACTAAAGTGGAAAGACTAAAGTGGAAAGACTATAGTGGAAAGACTAAAGTGGACAGACTAAAGTGGAAAGACTAAAGTGGAAAGACTAAATTGGACAGATTAAAGTGGAAAGACTAAAGTGGACAGACAATAGTGGAAAGGCTAAAGTGGACAGAATAAAGTGGAAAGACTAAAGCGGAAAGACTAAAGTGGACAGACTATAGTGGAAAGACTGAAGTGGAAAGACTAAAGTGGAAAGACTAAAGTGGAAAGACTATAGTGGAAAGACTAAAGTGGACAGACTAAAGTGGACAGACTAAAGTGGACAGACTAAAGTGGAAAGACTAAAGTGGGAAGACTAAAGTGGACAGACTATAGTGGAAAGACTAAAGTGGAAAGACTAAAGTGGAAAGACTAAAGTGGAAAGACTATAGTGGAAAGACTAAAGTGGACAGACTAAAGTGGAAAGACTAAATTGGACAGATTAAAGTGGAAAGACTAAAGTGGAGAGACAATATTGGAAAGGCTAAAGTGGACAGAATAAAGTGGAAAGACTAAAATGGAAAGACTAAAGTGGACAAACTATAGTGGAAAGACTAAAGTGGAAAGACTAAAGTGGACAGACTATAGTGGAAAGACTATAGTGGAAAGACTAAAATGGACAGACTGAAGTGGAAAGACTAAAGTGGAAAGACTAAAGTGGAAAGACTAAAGTGGACAGACTATAGTGGAAAGACTGAAGTGGAAACACTAAGTGGACAGACTAAAGTATACACACTGAGGTTGACAGTATAAAGTGGAAAGACTAAAGTGGAAAGACTAAAGTGGACAGACTATAGTGGAAAGGCTAAAGTGGACAGAATAAAGTGGAAAGACTAAAGCGGAAAGACTAAAGTGGACAGACTAAAGTGGAAAGACTAAAGTGGACAGACTGAAGTGGAAAGACTAAAGTGGAAAGACTAAAGTGGAAAGACTAAATAGGACAGTCTATAGTGGAAAGACTGAAGTGGAAAGACTAAAGTGGAAAGACTAAAGTGGAAAGACTATAGTGGAAAGAGAGACAATATTGGAAAGGCTAAAGTGGACAGAATAAAGTGGAAAGACTAAAATGGAAAGACTAAAGTGGACAAACTATAGTGGAAAGACTAAAGTGGAAAGACTAAAGTGGACAGACTATAGTGGAAAGACTATAGTGGAAAGACTAAAATGGACAGACTGAAGTGGAAAGACTAAAGTGGAAAGACTAAAGTGGAAAGACTAAAGTGGACAGACTATAGTGGAAAGACTGAAGTGGAAACACTAAGTGGACAGACTAAAGTATACACACTGAGGTTGACAGTATAAAGTGGAAAGACTAAAGTGGAAAGACTAAAGTGGACAGACTATAGTGGAAAGGCTAAAGTGGACAGAATAAGGTGGAAAGACTAAAGCGGAAAGACTAAAGTGGACAGACTAAAGTGGAAAGACTAAAGTGGACAGACTGAAGTGGAAAGACTAAAGTGGAAAGACTAAAGTGGAAAGACTAAATAGGACAGTCTATAGTGGAAAGACTGAAGTGGAAAGACTAAAGTGGAAAGACTAAAGTGGAAAGACTATAGTGGAAAGACTAAAGTGGACAGTCTAAAGTGGACAGACTAAAGTGGACAGACTAAAGTGGAAAGACTAAACTGGGAAGACTAAAGTGGACAGACTATAGTGGAAAGACTAAAGTGGAAAGACTAAAGTGGACAGACTGAAGTGGAAAGACTAAAGTGGAAAGACTAAAGTGGAAAGACTAAAGTGGAAAGATTATAGTGGAAAGACTAAAGTGGACAGACTAAAGTGGAAAGACTAAAGTGGACAGACAATAGTGGAAAGACTAAAGAGGAAAGACTAAAGTGGAAAGACTAAAGTGGAAAGACTATAGTGGAAAGACTAAAGTGGAAAGATTAAAGTGGACAGACTATAGTGGAAAGACTATAGTGGAAAGACTAAAATGGACAGACTGAAGTGGAGAGACTAAAGTGGAAAGACTAAAGTGGAAAGACTAAAGTGGACAGACTATAGTGGAAAGACTGAAGTGGAAAGACTAAGTGGACAGACTAAAGTATACACACTGAAGTTGACAGTATAAAGTGGAAAGACTAAAGTGGAAAGACTAAAGTGGACAGACTATAGTGGACAAACTATAGTGGAAAGACTAAAGTGGACAGACTGAAGTGGAAAGACTAAAGTGGAAAGACTAAAGTGGAAAGACTAAAGTGGAAAGATTGTAGTGGAAAGACTAAAGTGGACAGACTAAAGTGGACAGACTAAAGTGGACAGACTAAAGTGGACAGACTGAAGTGGAAAGACTAAAGTGGAAAGACTAAAGTGGAAAGACTAAAGTGGACAGACTATAGTGGAAAGACTGAAGTGGAAAGACTAAGTGGACAGACTAAAGTATACACACTGAAGTTGACAGTGGAAAGTGGAAAGACTAAAGTGGAAAGACTAAAGTGGACAGACTATAGTGGAAAGGCTAAAGTGGACAGAATAAAGTGGAAAGACTAAAGCGGAAAGACTAAAGTGGACAGACTATAGTGGAAAGACTAAAGTGGACAGACTGAAGTGGAAAGACTAAAGTGGAAAGACTAAAGTGGAAAGACTATAGTGGAAAGACTAAAGTGGAAAGACTAAAGTGGAAAGACTAAAGTGGAAAGACTATAGTGGAAAGACTAAAGTGGAAAGACTAAAGTGGAAAGACTATAGTGGAAAGACTATAGTGGAAAGACTAAAATGGACAGACTATAGTGGAAAGACTGAGGTGGAAAGACTAAGTGGACAGACTAAAGTATACACACTGAAGTTGAAAGTGTAAAGTGGAAAGACTAAAATGGAAAGACTAAAGAGGACAGACTGTAGTGGAAAGACTAAAGTGGACAGACTGAAGTGGAAAGACTAAAGTGGAAAGACTAAAGTGGAAAGACTAAAGTGGACAGACTAGATTGGACACACTAAAGCGACAGACTAAAGTGGACAGACTAAAGTGGAAAGACTAAAGTGGACAGACAATAGTGGAAAGACTAAAGTGGAAAGACTAAAGTGGAAAGACTATAGTGGAAAGACTATAGTGGACAGACTAGATTGGACAGACTAAAGCGACACACTAAAGTGGACAGACTAAAGTGGAAAGACTAAAGTGGACAGACAATAGTGGAAAGACTAAAGTGGAAAGACTAAAGTGGAAAGACTAAAGTGGAAAGACTATAGTGGAAAGACTAAAGTGGAAAGACTAAAGTGGAAAGACTATAGTGGAAAGACTATAGTGGAAAGACTAAAATGGACAGACTGAAGTGGAAAGACTAAAGTGGAAAAACTAACGTGGAAAGACTAAAGTGGACAGACTATAGTGGAAAGACTGAGGTGGAAAGACTAAGTGGACAGACTAAAGTATACACACTGAAGTTGACAGTATAAAGTGGAAAGACTAAAATGGAAAGACTAAAGTGGACAGACTGTAGTGGAAAGACTAAAGTGGACAGACTGAAGTGGAAAGACTAAAGTGGAAAGACTAAAGTGGAAAGACTAAAGTGGACAGACTATAGTGGAAAGACTGAAGTGGAAAGACTAAAGTGGAAAGACTAAAGTGGAAAGACTATAGTGGAAAGACTAAAGTGGAAAGACTAAAGTGGACAGACTGAAATGGAAAGACTGAAGTGGAAAGACTAAAGTGGAAAGACTAAAGTGGAAAGACTATAGTGGAAAGACTAAAGTGGACAGACTAAAGTGGACAGACTAAAGTGGACAGACTAAAGTGGGAAGACTAAAGTGGGAAGACTAAAGTGGACAGACTATAGTGGAAAGACTAAAGTGGAAAGACTAAAGTGGAAAGACTAAAGTGGAAAGACTATAGTGGAAAGACTAAAGTGGACAGACTAAAGTGGAAAGACTAAAGTGGAAAGACTAAATTGGACAGACTAAAGTGGAAAGACTAAAGTGGACAGACAATAGTGGAAAGGCTAAAGTGGACAGAATAAAGTGGAAAGACTAAAGCGGAAAGACTAAAGTGGACAGACTATAGTGGAAAGACGAAAGTGGAAAGCCTGTAGTGGAAAGACTAAAGTGGACAGACTGAAGTGGAAAGACTAAACTGGAAAGACTAAAATGGAAAGACTAAAGTGGACAAACTATAGTGGAAAGACTAAAGTGGAAAGACTAAAGTGGACAGACTATAGTGGAAAGACTATAGTGGAAAGACTAAAATGGACAGACTGAAGTGTAAAGACTAAAGTGGAAAGACTAAAGTGGAAAGACTAAAGTGGACAGACTATAGTGGAAAGACTGAAGTGGAAAGACTAAGTGGACAGACTAAAGTATACACACTGAAGTTGACAGTATAAAGTGGAAAGACTAAAGTGGAAAGACTAAAGTGGACAGACTATAGTGGAAAGGCTAAAGTGGCCAGTCTTTCCACTTTAGTCTTTCCACTATAGTCTGTCCACTTTAGTCTTTCCACTTTAGTCTGTCCAATTTAGTCTTTCCACTTTAGTCTTTCCACTTTAGTCTGTCCACTTTAGTCTTTCCACTATAGTCTTCCACTTTAGTCTTTCCACTTTAGTCTTTCCACTTTAGTCTTTCCACTATAGTCTGTCCACTTTAGTCTTCCCAGTTTAGTCTTTCCACTTTAGTCTGTCCACTTTAGTCTGTCCACTTTAGACTGTCCACTTTAGTCTTTCCACTATAGTCTTTCCACTTTAGTCTTTCCAATTTAGTCTTTCCACTTCAGTCTTTCCACTATAGTCTGTCCAATTTAGTCTTTCCACTTTAGTCTTTCCACTTTAGTCTTTACACTTCAGTCTGTCCACTTTAGTCTTTCCACTTTAATCTGTCCACTTTAGTCTTTCCGCTTTAGTCTTTCCACTTTATTCTGTCCACTTTAGCCTTTCCACTATAGTCTGTCCACTTTAGTCTTTCCACTTTAGTCTTTCCTCTTTATACTGTCAACTTCAGTGTGTATACTTTAGTCTGTCCACTTAGTCTTTCCACTTCAGTCTTTCCACTATAGTCTGTCCACTTTAGTCTTTCCACTTTAGTCTTTCCACTTTAGTCTTTCCACTTCAGTCTGTCCATTTTATTCTTTCCACTTTAGTCTTTCCACTTTATTCTGTCCACTAAAGTCTGTCCACTTTAGTCTTTCCACTTTAGTCTGTCCACTTTAGACTTTCCAAAATAGTCTGTCCACTTTAGTCTTTCCACTATAGTCTTTCCACTTTAGTCTTTCCACTTTAGTCTTTCCACTATAGTCTTTCCACTACAGTCTATCCACTTTAGTCTTTCCACTTTAGTCTTTCCACTTTAGTCTGTCCACTTTAGTCTGACCACTTTAGTCTGTCCATTTTAGTCTTTCCACTATAGTCTTTCCACTTTAGTCTTTCCACTTTCGTCTTTCCACTTTAGTCTGTTCACTTTAGTCTTTCCACTATAGTCTGTCCACTTTAGTCTTTCCACTTTAGTCTGTCCAATTTAGTCTTTCCACTTTAGTCTTTCCACTTTCGTCTGTCCACTTTAGTCTTTCCACTATAGTCTTTCCACTTTAGTCTTTCCACTTTAGTCTTTCCACTTTAGTCTTTCCACTATAGTCTGTCCACTTTAGTCTTCCCAGTTTAGTCTTTCCACTTTAGTCTGTCCACTTTAGTCTGTCCACTTTAGACTGTCCACTTTAGTCTTTCCACTATAGTCTTTCCACTTTATTCTTTCCAATTTAGTCTTTCCACTTCAGTCTTTCCATTATAGTCTGTCCAATTTAGTCTTTCCACATTAGTCTTTCCACTTTAGTCTTTACACTTCAGTCTGTCCACTTTAGTCTTTCCACTTTAGTCTGTCCACTTTAGTCTTTCCGCTTTAGTCTTTCCACTTTATTCTGGCCACTTTAGCCTTTCCACTATAGTCTGTCCACTTTAGTCTGTCCACTTTAGTCTTTCCACTTTAGTGTGTCCACTTTAGACTTTCCAAAATAGTCTTTCCACTATAGTCTTTCCACTTTAGTCTTTCCACTTTAGTCTTTCCACTATAGTCTTTCCACTACAGTCTGTCCACTTTAGTCTTTCCACTTTAGTCTTTCCACTTTAGTCTGTCCACTTTAGTCTGTCCACTTTAGTCTGTCCATTTTAGTCTTTCCACTATAGTCTTTCCACTTTAGTCTTTCCACTTTGGTCTTTCCACTTTAGTCTGTTCACTTTAGTCTTTCCACTATAGTCTGTCCACTTAAGTCTTTCCACTTTAGTCTGTCCAATTTAGTCTTTCCACTTTAGTCTTTCCACTTTAGTCTGTCCACTTTAGTCTTTCCACTATAGTCTTTCCACTTTAGTCTTTCCACTTTAGTCTTTCCACTTTAGTCTTTCCACTATAGTCTGTCCACTTTAATCTTCCCAGTTTAGTCTTTCCACTTTAGTCTGTCCACTTTAGTCTGTCCACTTTAGACTGTCCACTTTAGTCTTTCCACTATAGTCTTTCCACTTTAGTCTTTCCAATTTAGTCTTTCCACTTCAGTCTTTCCACTATAGTCTGTCCAATTTAGTCTTTCCACTTTAGTCTTTCCGCTTTAGTCTTTCCACTTTATTCTGTCCACTTTAGCCTTTCCACTATAGTCTGTCCACTTTAGTCTTTCCACTTTAGTCTTTCCTCTTTATACTGTCAACTTCAGTGTGTATACTTTAGTCTGTCCACTTAGTCTTTCCACTTCAGTCTTTCCACTATAGTCTGTCCACTTTAGTCTTTCCACTTTAGTCTTTCCACTTTAGTCTTTCCACTTCAGTCTGTCCATTTTATTCTTTCCACTTTAGTCTTTCCACTTTATTCTGTCCACTAAAGTCTGTCCACTTTAGTCTTTCCACTTTAGTCTGTCCACTTTAGACTTTCCAAAATAGTCTGTCCACTTTAGTCTTTCCACTATAGTCTTTCCACTTTAGTCTTTCCACTTTAGTCTTTCCACTATAGTCTTTCCACTACAGTCTATCCACTTTAGTCTTTCCACTTTAGTCTTTCCACTTTAGTCTGTCCACTTTAGTCTGACCACTTTAGTCTGTCCATTTTAGTCTTTCCACTATAGTCTTTCCACTTTAGTCTTTCCACTTTCGTCTTTCCACTTTAGTCTGTTCACTTTAGTCTTTCCACTATAGTCTGTCCACTTTAGTCTTTCCACTTTAGTCTGTCCAATTTAGTCTTTCCACTTTAGTCTTTCCACTTTCGTCTGTCCACTTTAGTCTTTCCACTATAGTCTTTCCACTTTAGTCTTTCCACTTTAGTCTTTCCACTTTAGTCTTTCCACTATAGTCTGTCCACTTTAGTCTTCCCAGTTTAGTCTTTCCACTTTAGTCTGTCCACTTTAGTCTGTCCACTTTAGACTGTCCACTTTAGTCTTTCCACTATAGTCTTTCCACTTTATTCTTTCCAATTTAGTCTTTCCACTTCAGTCTTTCCATTATAGTCTGTCCAATTTAGTCTTTCCACATTAGTCTTTCCACTTTAGTCTTTACACTTCAGTCTGTCCACTTTAGTCTTTCCACTTTAGTCTGTCCACTTTAGTCTTTCCGCTTTAGTCTTTCCACTTTATTCTGGCCACTTTAGCCTTTCCACTATAGTCTGTCCACTTATACTGTTTATACTGTCAACTTCAGTGTGTATACTTTAGTCTGTCCACTTAGTCTTTCCACTTCAGTCTTTCCACTACAGTCTGTCCACTTTAGTCTTTCCATTTTAGTCTTTCCACTTTATACTGTCAACTTCAGTGTGTATACTTTTCCACTTTAGTCTTTCCACTTCAGTCTGTCCATTTTAGTCTTTCCACTATAGTCTTTCCACTATAGTCTTTCCACTTTAGTCTTTCCACTTTAGTCTTTCCACTATAGTCTTTCCACTTTAGTCTTTCCACTTTAGTCTTTCCACTTTAGTCTTTCCACTATTGTCTGTCCACTTTAGTCTTTCCACTTTAGTCTGTCCACTTTAGTCTGTCGCTTTAGTCTGTCCAATCTAGTCTGTCCACTATAGTCTTTCCACTATAGTCTTTCCACTTTCGTCTTTCCACTTTAGTCTTTCCATTTTATTCTATCCACTTCAGTGTCTACACTTTAGTCTTTCCACTTTAGTCTTTCCACTATAGTCTGTCCACTTTAGTCTCCCAGTTTAGTCTTTCCACTTTAGTTTGTCCACTTTAGTCTGTCCACTTTAGTCTGTCCACTTTAGTCTTTCCACTATAGTCTTTCCACTTTAGTCTTTCCACTTTAGTCTTTCCACTTCAGTCTTTCCACTATAGTCTGTCCACTTTAATCTTTCCACTTTAGTCTTTCCACTTTAGTCTTTCCACTTCAGTCTGTCCACTTTAGTCTTTCCACTATAGTCTGTCCACTTTAGTCTTTCCGCTTTAGTCTTTCCACTTTATTCTGTCCACTTTAGCCTTTCCACTATAGTCTGTCCACTTTAGTCTTTCCACTTTAGTCTTTCCACTTTCCACTGTCAACTTCAGTGTGTATACTTTAGTCTGTCCACTTAGTCTTTCCACTTCAGTCTTTCCACTATAGTCTGTCCACTTTAGTCTTTCCACTTTAGTCTTTCCACTTTAGTCTTTCCACTTAAGTCTGTCCACTTTAGTCTGTCCACTTTAGTCTGTCCACTTTAGTCTGTCCACTTTAGTCTTTCCACTACAATCTTTCCACTTTAGACTTTCCACTTTAGTCTTTCCACTTTAGTCTTTCCACTTCAGTCTGTCCACTTTAGTCTTTCCACTATAGTTTGTCCACTATAGTCTGTCCACTTTAGTCTTTCCACTTTAGTCTTTCCACTTTATACTGTCAACTTCAGTGTGTATGCTTTAGTCTGTCCACTTAGTCTTTCCACTTCAGTCTTTCCACTATAGTCTGTCCACTTTAGTCTTTCCACTTTAGTCTTTCCACTTTAGTCTCTCCACTTCAGTCTGTCCATTTTAGTCTTTCCACTATAGTCTTTCCACTATAGTCTGTCCACTGTAATCTTTCCACTTTAGTCTTTCCACTATAGTCTTTCCACTTTAGTCTTTCCTCTTTAGTCTTTCCACTATTGTCTGTCCACTTTAGTCTTTCCACTTTAGTCTGTCCACTTTAGTCTTTCCACTATAATCTTTCCACTTTAGTCTTTCCACTTTAGTCTTTCCACTTTAGTCTTTCCACTTTAGTCTTTCCTCTTTAGTCTTTCCACTATTGTCTGTCCACTTTAGTCTTTCCACTTTAGTCTGTCCACTTTAGTCTTTCCACTATAATCTTTCCACTTTAGTCTTTCCACTTTAGTCTTTCCACTTTAGTCTTTCCACTTCAGTCTGTCCACTTTAGTCTTTCCACTTTAGTCTTTCCACTTTATTCTGTCCACTTTAGCCTTTCCAATATTGTCTCTCCACTTTAGTCTTTCCACTTTAATCTGTCCAATTTAGTCTTTCCACTTTAGTCTGTCCACTTTAGTCTTTCCACTATAGTCTTTCCACTTTAGTCTTTCCACTTTAGTCTTTCCACTTTAGTCTTTCCACTATAGTCTGTCCACTTTAGTCTTCCCACTTTAGTCTTTCCACTATAGTCTGTCCACTTTAGTCTTTCCACTTTAGTCTTTCCACTATAGTTTGTCCACTTTAGTCTTTCCATTTTAGTCTTTCCACTTTAGTCTTTCCACTTCAGTCTGTCCACTTTAGTCTTTCCACTACAGGCTTTCCACTTTAGTCTTTCCACTATAGTCTGTCCACTTTAGTCTTTCCGGTTTAGTCTTTCCACTTTATTCTGTCCACTTTAGCCTTTCCACTATTGTCTGTCCACTTTAGTCTTTCCACTTTAATCTGTCCAATTTAGTCTTTCCACTTTAGTCTTTCCACTTTAGTCTGTCCACTTTAGTCTTTCCACTATAGTCTTTCCACTTTAGTCTTTCCACTTTAGTCTTTCCACTTTAGTCTTTCCACTATTGTCTGTCCACTTTAGTCTTTCCACTTTAGTCTTTCCACTATAGTTTGTCCACTTTAGTCTTTCCATTTTAGTCTTTCCACTTTAGTCTTTCCGCTTTAGTCTTTCCACTTTATTCTGTCCACTTTAGCCTTTCCAATATTGTCTCTCCACTTTAGTCTTTCCACTTTAATCTGTCCAATTTAGTCTTTCCACTTTAGTCTGTCCACTTTAGTCTTTCCACTATAGTCTTTCCACTTTAGTCTTTCCACTTTAGTCTTTCCACTTTAGTCTTTCCACTATAGTCTGTCCACTTTAGTCTTCCCACTTTAGTCTTTCCACTATAGTCTGTCCACTTTAGTCTTTCCACTTTAGTCTTTCCACTATAGTTTGTCCACTTTAGTCTTTCCACTTTAGTCTTTCCACTTTAGTCTGTCCACTTTAGTCTTTCCACTATAGTCTTTCCACTTTAGTCTTTCCACTTTAGTCTTTCCACTTTAGTCTTTCCACTATAGTCTGTCCACTTTAGTCTTCCCACTTTAGTCTTTCCACTTTAGTCTGTCCACTTCAGTCTTTCCACTATAGTCTTTCCACTTTAGTCTTTCCACTTCAGTCTGTCCACTTTAGTCTTTCCACTATAGTCTGTCCAGTTTAGTCTTTCCATTTTAGTCTTTCCACTTTATACTGTCAACTTCAGTGTGTATACTTTAGTCTGTCCACTTAGTCTTTCCACTTCAGTCTTTCCACTATAGTCTGTCCACTTTAGTCTTTCCACTTTAGTCTTTCCACTTTAGTCTTTCCACTTCAGTCTGTCCATTTTAGTCTTTCCACTATAGTCTTTCCACTATAGTCTGTCCACTTTAGTCTTTCCACTTTAGTCTTTCCACTATAGTCTTTCCACTTTAGTCTTTCCACATTAGTCTTTCCACTTTAGTCTTTCCACTATTGTCTGTCCACTTTAGTCTTTCCACTTTAGTCTTTCCACTTTAGTCTTTCCATTTTATTCTATCCACTTCAGTGTCTACACTTTAGTCTTTCCACTTTAGTCTTTCCACTTTAGTCTTTCCACTATAGTCTGTCCACTTTAGTCTCCCAGTTTTGTCTTTCCACTATAGTCTTTCCACTATAGTCTGTCCACTTTAGTCTTCTCACTTTAGTCTTTCCACTATAGTCTTTCCACTTTAGTCTTTCCACTTTAGTCTTTCCACTTTAGTCTTTCCACTATTGTCTGTCCACTTTAGTCTTTCCAATTTAGTCTGTCCACTTTAGTCTGTCGCTTTAGTCTGTCCAATCTAGTCTGTCCACTATAGTCTTTCCACTATAGTCTTTCCACTTTCGTCTTTCCACTTTAGTCTTTCCATTTTATTCTATCCACTTCAGTGTCTACACTTTAGTGTTTCCACTTTAGTCTTTCCACTTCAGTCTGTCCACTTTAGTCTTTCCACTACAGTCTGTCCACTACAGTCTGTCCACTTTAGTCTTTCCACTTTAGTCTTTCCACTTTACTCTGTCCACTTTAGTCTTTCCACTATAGTCTTTCCACTTTCGTCTTTCCACTTTAGTCTTTCCATTTTATTCTATCCACTTCAGTGTCTACACTTTAGTCTTTCCACTTTAGTCTTTCCACTTTAGTCTTTCCACTATAGTCTGTCCACTTTAGTCTCCCAGTTTTGTCTTTCCACTATAGTCTTTCCACTATAGTCTGTCCACTTTAGTCTTCTCACTTTAGTCTTTCCACTATAGTCTTTCCACTTTAGTCTTTCCACTTTAGTCTTTCCACTTTAGTCTTTCCACTATTGTCTGTCCACTTTAGTCTTTCCAATTTAGTCTGTCCACTTTAGTCTGTCGCTTTAGTCTGTCCAATCTAGTCTGTCCACTATAGTCTTTCCACTATAGTCTTTCCACTTTCGTCTTTCCACTTTAGTCTTTCCATTTTATTCTATCCACTTCAGTGTCTACACTTTAGTGTTTCCACTTTAGTCTTTCCACTTCAGTCTGTCCACTTTAGTCTTTCCACTACAGTCTGTCCACTACAGTCTGTCCACTTTAGTCTTTCCACTTTAGTCTTTCCACTTTACTCTGTCCACTTTAGTCTTTCCACTATAATCTTTCCACTTTAGTATGTCCACTTTAGTCTTTCCACTATAGTCTGTCCACTTTAGTCTTTCCACTTTAGTCTTTCCACTTTAAACTGTCCACTACAGTCATTCCACTATAGTCTGTCCACTTTAGTTTTTCCACTTTAGTCTTTCCACTTTATTCTGTCCACTTCAGTGTGTACACTTTAGTCGGTCCACTTAGTCTATCCACTTCAGTCTTTCCACTATAGTCTGTCCACTTTATTCTTTCCACTTTAGTCTTTCCACTTTATTCTGTCCAAATAGTCCCACTATCCAACTATCCAAAACCCACTATCCAAAATAGTCTGTCCACTTTAGTCTTTCCACTATAGTCTTTCCACTTTAGTCTTTCCACTTTAGTCTTTCCACTATAGTCTTTCCACTACAGTCTGTCCACTTTAGTCTTTCCACTTTAGTCTTTCCACTTTAGTCTGTCCACTTTAGTCTGTCCACTTTAGTCTGTCCATTTTAGTCTTTCCACTATAGTCTTTCCACTTTAGTCTTTCCACTTTCGTCTTTCCACTTTAGTCTGTTCACTTTAGTCTTTCCACTATAGTCTGTCCACTTTAGTCTTTCCACTTTAGTCTGTCCAATTTAGTCTTTCCACTTTAGTCTTTCCACTTTAGTCTGTCCACTTTAGTCTTTCCACTATAGTCTTTCCACTTTAGTCTTTCCACTTTAGTCTTTCCACTTTAGTCTTTCCACTATAGTCTGTCCACTTTAGTCTTCCCAGTTTAGTCTTTCCACTTTAATCTGTCCACTTTAGTCTGTCCACTTTAGACTGTCCACTTTAGTCTTTCCACTATAGTCTTTCCACTTTAGTCTTTCCAATTTAGTCTTTCCACTTCAGTCTTTCCACTATAGTCCGTCCAATTTAGTCTTTCCACTTTAGTCTTTCCACTTTAGTCTTTACACTTCAGTCTGTCCACTTTAGTCTTTCCACTTTAGTCTGTCCACTTTAGTCTTTCCGCTTTAGTCTTTCCACTTTATTCTGTCCACTTTAGCCTTTCCACTATAGTCTGTCCACTTTGGTCTTTCCACTTTAGTCTTTCCACTTTATACTGTCAACTTCAGTGTGTATACTTTAGTCTGTCCACTTAGTCTTTCCACTTCAGTCTTTCCACTATAGTCTGTCCACTTTAGTCTTTCCACTTTAGTCTTTCCACTTTAGTCTTTCCACTTCAGTCTGTCCATTTTAGTCTTTCCACTATAGTCTTTCCACTATAGTCTGTCCACTTTAGTCTTTCCACTTTAGTCTTTCCACTATAGTTTGTCCACTTTAGTCTTTCCATTTTAGTCTTTCCACTTTAGTCTTTCCACTTCAGTCTGTCCACTTTAGTCTTTCCACTACAGGCTTTCCACTTTAGTCTTTCCACTATAGTCTGTCCACTTTAGTCTTTCCACTTTAGTCTTTCCACTTTATTCTGTCCACTTTAGCCTTTCCACTATTGTCTGTCCACTTTAGTCTTTCCACTTTAGTCTGTCCAATTTAGTCTTTCCGCTTTAGTCTTTCCACTTTAGTCTGTCCACTTTAGTCTTTCCACTATAGTCTTTCCACTTTAGTCTTTCCACTTTAGTCTTTCCGCTTTAGTCTTTCCACTATAGTCTGTCCACTTTAGTCTGTCCACTTTAGTCTTCCCACTTTAGTCTGTCCACTTTAGTCTGTCCACTTTAGTCTGTCCACTTTAGTCTTTCCACTATAGTCTTTCCACTTTAGTCTTTCCACTTTAGTCTTTCCACTTCAGTCTTTCCATTTCAGTCTGTCCACTTTAATCTTTCCACTTTAGTCTTTCCACTATAGTCTTTCCACTTTAGTCTTTCCACTTTAGTCTTTCCACTTCAGTCTTTCCACTATAGTCTGTCAACTTTAGTCTTTCCACTTTAGTCTTTCCACTTTAGTCTTTCCACTTCAGTCTGTCCACTTTAGTCTTTCCACTATAGTCTGTCCACTTTAGTCTTTCCACTTTAGTCTTTCCACTTTAGTCTTTCCACTTTAGTCTGTCCACTTTAGTCTTTCCACTTTAGTCTTTCCACTTTAGTCTATCGTCTTTAGTCTTTCCAATATAGTCTTTCCACTTTAATCTTTCAACTTTAGTCTTTCCACTTTAGTCTTTCCACTATTGTCTGTCCACTTTAGTCTGTCCACTTTAGTCTGTCGCTTTAGTCTGTCCAATCTAGTCTGTCCACTATAGTCTTTTCACTTTAGTCTGTCCACTTTAGTCTTTCCACTTCACCTTTTCCACTTTATTCCGTCCACTTTAATGTCTACACTTTAGTCTTTCCACTTTAGTCTTTCCACTTTAGTCTTTCCACTTCAGTCTGTCCACTTTAGTCTGTCGTCTTTAGTCTTTCCACTATAGTCTTTCCACTTTATTCTGTCCACTAAAGTCTGTCCACTTTAGTCTGCCCACTTTAGTCTTTCCACTATATTCTTTCCACTTTAGTCTTTCCACTTTAGTCTTTCCACTATAGTCTGTCCACTTTAGTCTTTCCACTTTAGTCTTTCCACCTTAGTCTTTCCACTTTAGTCTGTCCACTTTAGTCTGACCACTTTAGTCTTTCCACTATGGTCTTTCCACTTTAGCCTTTCCACTTTAGTCTTTCCACTTTAGTCTGTCCACTTTAGTCTTTCCACTTTAGTCTTTCCACTTTAGTCTGTCCACTTTAGTCTTTCCACTATAGTCTTTCCACTTTAATCTTTCCACTTTAGTCTTTCCGCTTTAATCTTTCCACTTTATTCTGTCCACTTTAGCCTTTCCAATATTTTCTCTCCACTTTAGTCTTTCCACTTTAATCTGTCCAATTTAGTCTTTCCACTTTAGTCTGTCCACTTTAGTCTTTCCACTATAGTCTTTCCACTTTAGTCTTTCCACTTTAGTCTTTCCACTTTAGTCTTTCCACTATAGTCTGTCCACTTTAGTCTTCCCACTTTAGTCTTTCCACTTTAGTCTGTCCACTTTAGTCTGTCCACTTTAGTCTGTCCACTTTAGTCTTTCCACTATAGTTTTTCCACTTTAGTCTTTCCACTTTAGTCTTTCCACTTCAGTCTTTCCACTGTAGTCTGTCCACTTTAGTCTTTCCACTTTAGTCTTTCCACTTTAGTCTTTCCACTTCAGTCTGTCTACTTTAGTCTTTCCACTATAGTCTGTCCACTTTAGTCTTTCCACTTTAGTCTTTCCACTATCATTTGTCCACTTTAGTCTTTCCATTTTAGTCTTTCCACTTTAGTCTTTCCACTTCAGTCTGTCCACTTTAGTCTTTCCACTACAGGCTTTCCACTTTAGTCTTTCCACTATAGTCTGTCCACTTTAGTCTTTCCGCTTTAGTCTTTCCACTTTATTCTGTCCACTTTAGCCTTTCCACTATAGTCTGTCCACTTTGGTCTTTCCACTTTAGTCTTTCCACTTTATACTGTCAACTTCAGTGTGTATACTTTAGTCTGTCCACTTAGTCTTTCCACTTCAGTCTTTCCACTATAGTCTGTCCACTTTAGTCTTTCCACTTTAGTCTTTCCACTTTAGTCTTTCCACTTCAGTCTGTCCATTTTAGTCTTTCCACTATAGTCTTTCCACTATAGTCTGTCCACTTTAGTCTTTCCACTTTAGTCTTTCCACTATAGTTTGTCCACTTTAGTCTTTCCATTTTAGTCTTTCCACTTTAGTCTTTCCACTTCAGTCTGTCCACTTTAGTCTTTCCACTACAGGCTTTCCACTTTAGTCTTTCCACTATAGTCTGTCCACTTTAGTCTTTCCACTTTAGTCTTTCCACTTTATTCTGTCCACTTTAGCCTTTCCACTATTGTCTGTCCACTTTAGTCTTTCCACTTTAGTCTGTCCAATTTAGTCTTTCCGCTTTAGTCTTTCCACTTTAGTCTGTCCACTTTAGTCTTTCCACTACAGTCTTTCCACTTTAGTCTTTCCACTTTAGTCTTTCCGCTTTAGTCTTTCCACTATAGTCTGTCCACTTTAGTCTGTCCACTTTAGTCTTCCCACTTTAGTCTGTCCACTTTAGTCTGTCCACTTTAGTCTGTCCACTTTAGTCTTTCCACTATAGTCTTTCCACTTTAGTCTTTCCACTTTAGTCTTTCCACTTCAGTCTTTCCATTTCAGTCTGTCCACTTTAATCTTTCCACTTTAGTCTTTCCACTATAGTCTTTCCACTTTAGTCTTTCCACTTTAGTCTTTCCACTTCAGTCTTTCCACTATAGTCTGTCAACTTTAGTCTTTCCACTTTAGTCTTTCCACTTTAGTCTTTCCACTTCAGTCTGTCCACTTTAGTCTTTCCACTATAGTCTGTCCACTTTAGTCTTTCCACTTTAGTCTTTCCACTTTAGTCTTTCCACTTTAGTCTGTCCACTTTAGTCTTTCCACTTTAGTCTTTCCATTTTAGTCTGTCGTCTTTAGTCTTTCCAATATAGTCTTTCCACTTTAATCTTTCAACTTTAGTCTTTCCACTTTAGTCTTTCCACTATTGTCTGTCCACTTTAGTCTGTCCACTTTAGTCTGTCGCTTTAGTCTGTCCAATCTAGTCTGTCCACTATAGTCTTTTCACTTTAGTCTGTCCACTTTAGTCTTTCCACTTCACCTTTTCCACTTTATTCCGTCCACTTTAATGTCTACACTTTAGTCTTTCCACTTTAGTCTTTCCACTTTAGTCTTTCCACTTCAGTCTGTCCACTTTAGTCTGTCGTCTTTAGTCTTTCCACTATAGTCTTTCCACTTTATTCTGTCCACTAAAGTCTGTCCACTTTAGTCTGCCCACTTTAGTCTTTCCACTATATTCTTTCCACTTTAGTCTTTCCACTTTAGTCTTTCCACTATAGTCTGTCCACTTTAGTCTTTCCACTTTAGTCTTTCCACCTTAGTCTTTCCACTTTAGTCTGTCCACTTTAGTCTGTCCACTTTAGTCTTTCCACTATGGTCTTTCCACTTTAGCCTTTCCACTTTAGTCTTTCCACTTTAGTCTGTCCACTTTAGTCTTTCCACTTTAGTCTTTCCACTTTAGTCTGTCCACTTTAGTCTTTCCACTATAGTCTTTCCACTTTAATCTTTCCACTTTAGTCTTTCCGCTTTAATCTTTCCACTTTATTCTGTCCACTTTAGCCTTTCCAATATTTTCTCTCTACTTTAGTCTTTCCACTTTAATCTGTCCAATTTAGTCTTTCCACTTTAGTCTGTCCACTTTAGTCTTTCCACTATAGTCTTTCCACTTTAGTCTTTCCACTTTAGTCTTTCCACTTTAGTCTTTCCACTATAGTCTGTCCACTTTAGTCTTCCCACTTTAGTCTTTCCACTTTAGTCTGTCCACTTTAGTCTGTCCACTTTAGTCTGTCCACTTTAGTCTTTCCACTATAGTCTTTCCACTTTAGTCTTTCCACTTTAGTCTTTCCTCTTCAGTCTTTCCACTGTAGTCTGTCCACTTTAGTCTTTCCACTTTAGTCTTTCCACTTTAGTCTTTCCACTTCAGTCTGTCTACTTTAGTCTTTCCACTATAGTCTGTCCACTTTAGTCTTTCCACTTTAGTCTTTCCACTATAGTTTGTCCACTTTAGTCTTTCCATTTTAGTCTTTCCACTTTAGTCTTTCCACTTCAGTCTGTCCACTTTAGTCTTTCCACTACAGGCTTTCCACTTTAGTCTTTCCACTATAGTCTGTCCACTTTAGTCTTTCCGCTTTAGTCTTTCCACTTTATTCTGTCCACTTTAGCCTTTCCACTATTGTCTGTCCACTTTAGTCTTTCCACTTTAATCTGTCCAATTTAGTCTTTCCACTTTAGTCTTTCCACTTTAGTCTGTCCACTTTAGTCTTTCCACTATAGTCTTTCCACTTTAGTCTTTCCACTTTAGTCTTTCCACTTTAGTCTTTCCACTATAGTCTGTCCACTTTAGTCTTCCCACTTTAGTCTTTCCACTTTAGTCTGTCCACTTTAGTCTGTCCACTTTAGTCTGTCCACTTTAGTCTTTCCACTATAGTCTTTCCACTTTAGTCTTTCCACTTTAGTCTTTCCACTTCAGTCTTTCCACTATAGTCTGTCCACTTTAGTCTTTCCACTTTAGTCTTTCCACTTTAGTCTTTCCACTTCAGTCTGTCCACTTTAGTCTTTCCACTATAGTCTGTCCAGTTTAGTCTTTCCATTTTAGTCTTTCCACTTTATACTGTCAACTTCAGTGTGTATACTTTAGTCTGTCCACTTAGTCTTTCCACGTCAGTCTTTCCACTATAGTCTGTCCACTTTAGTCTTTCCACTTTAGTCTTTCCACTTTAGTCTTTCCACTTCAGTCTGTCCATTTTAGTCTTTCCACTATAGTCTTTCCACTATAGTCTGTCCACTTTAGTCTTTCCACTTTAGTCTTTCCACTATAGTCTTTCCACTTTAGTCTTTCCACATTAGTCTTTCCACTTTAGTCTTTCCACTATTGTCTGTCCACTTTAGTCTTTCCACTTTAGTCTGTCCACTTTAGTCTGTCGCTTTAGTCTGTCCAATCTAGTCTGTCCACTATAGTCTTTCCACTATAGTCTTTCCACTTTCGTCTTTCCACTTTAGTCTTTCCATTTTATTCTATCCACTTCAGTGTCTACACTTTAGTCTTTCCACTTTAGTCTTTCCACTCTAGTCTTTCCACTATAGTCTGTCCACTTTAGTCTCCCAGTTTAGTCTTTCCACTATAGTCTTTCCACTATAGTCTGTCCACTTTAGTCTTTCCACTTTAGTCTTTCCACTATAGTCTTTCCACTTTAGTCTTTCCACTTTAGTCTTTCCACTATAGACTTTCCACTACAGTCTGTCCACTTTAGTCTTTCCACTTTAGTCTTTCCACTTTAGTCTGTCCACTTTAGTCTGTCCACTTTAGTCTGTCCATTTTAGTCTTTCCACTATAGTCTTTCCACTTTAGTCTTTCCACTTTCGTCTTTCCACTTTAGTCTGTTCACTTTAGTCTTTCCACTATAGTCTGTCCACTTTAGTCTTTCCACTTTAGTCTGTTCAATTTAGTCTTTCCACTTTAGTCTTTCCAATTTAGTCTTTCCACTTCAGTCTTTCCACTATAGTCCGTCCAATTTAGTCTTTCCACTTTAGTCTTTCCACTTTAGTCTTTACACTTCAGTCTGTCCACTTTAGTCTTTCCACTTTAGTCTGTCCACTTTAGTCTTTCCGCTTTAGTCTTTCCACTTTATTCTGTCCACTTTAGCCTTTCCACTATAGTCTGTCCACTTTAGTCTTTCCACTTTAGTCTTTCCACTTTATACTGTCAACTTCAGTGTGTATACTTTAGTCTGTCCACTTAGTCTTTCCACTTCAGTCTTTCCACTATAGTCTGTCCACTTTAGTCTTTCCACTTTAGTCTTTCCACTTTAGTCTTTCCACTTCAGTCTGTCCATTTTAGTCTTTCCACTATAGTCTTTCCACTATAGTCTGTCCACTTTAGTCTTTCCACTTTAGTCTTTCCACTATAGTTTGTCCACTTTAGTCTTTCCATTTTAGTCTTTCCACTTTAGTCTTTCCACTTCAGTCTGTCCACTTTAGTCTTTCCACTACAGGCTTTCCACTTTAGTCTTTCCACTATAGTCTTTCCACTTTAGTCTTTTCGCTTTAGTCTTTCCACTTTATTCTGTCCACTTTAGCCTTTCCACTATTGTCTGTCCACTTTAGTCTTTCCACTTTAGTCTGTCCAATTTAGTCTTTCCGCTTTAGTCTTTCCACTTTAGTCTGTCCACTTTAGTCTTTCCACTATAGTCTTTCCACTTTAGTCTTTCCACTTTAGTCTTTCCACTTTAGTCTTTCCACTATAGTCTGTCCACTTTAGTCTGTCCACTTTAGTCTTCCCACTTTAGTCTGTCCACTTTAGTCTGTCCACTTTAGTCTGTCCACTTTAGTCTTTCCACTATAGTCTTTCCACTTTAGTCTTTCCACTTTAGTCTTTCCACTTCAGTCTTTCCATTTCAGTCTGTCCACTTTAGTCTGTCCACTTTAGTCTTTCCACTTTAGTCTTTCCACTTTAGTCTGTCGTCTTTAGTCTTTCCACTATAGTCTTTCCACTTTAATCTTTCAACTTTAGTCTTTCCACTTTAGTCTTTCCACTATTGTCTGTCCACTTTAGTCTGTCCACTTTAGTCTGTCGCTTTAGTCTGTCCAATCTAGTCTGTCCACTATAGTCTTTCATCTTTAGTCTGTCCACTTTAGTCTTTCCACTTCACTCTTTCCACTTTATTCTGTCCACTTTAATGTCTACACTTTAGTCTTTCCACTTTAGTCTTTCCACTTTAGTCTTTCCACTTCAGTCTGTCCACTTTAGTCTGTCGTCTTTAGTCTTTCCACTATAATCTTTCCACTTTATTCTGTCCACTAAAGTCTTTCCACTTTAGTCTGTCCACTTTAGTCTGTCCTCTTTAGTCTTTCCACTATAGTCTTTCCACTTTATTCTGTCCGCTGAAGAAAGTCTATCCACTTTAGTCTGCCCACTTTAGTCTTTCCACTATAGTCTTTCCACTTTAGTCTTTCCACTTTAGTCTTTCCACTTTAGTCTTTCCACTATAGTCTGTCCACTTTAGTCTTCCCACCTTAGTCTTTCCACTTTAGTCTGTCCACTTTAGTCTGTCCACTTTAGTCTGTCAACTTTAGTCTTTCCACTTTAGTCTTTCCACTTTAGTCTTTCCACTTTAGTCTTTCCACTTCAGTCTTTCCACTATAGTCTGTCCACTATAGTCTTTCCACTTTAGTCTTTCCACTTTAGTCTTTCCACTTTAGTCTTTCCACTATAGTCTGTCCAATTTAGTCTTCCCACCTTAGTCTTTCCACTTTAGTCTGTCCACTTTAGTCTGTCCACTTTAGTCTGTCCACTTTAGTCTTTCCACTTTAGTCTTTCCACTTTAGTCTTTCCACTTTAGTCTTTCCACTTTAGTCTTTCCACTTCAGTCTTTCCACTATAGTCTGTCCACTATAGTCTTTCCACTTTAGTCTTTCCACTTTAGTCTTTCCACTTTCGTCTTTCCACTATAGTCTGTCCACTTTAGTCTTCCCACCTTAGTCTTTCCACCTTAGTCTGTCCACTTTAGTCTGTCCACTTTTGTCTGTCCACTTTAGTCTTTCCACTATAGTCTTTCCACTTTAGTCGGTCCACTTTAGTCTTTCCACTATAGTCTTTCCACTTTAGTCTTTCCACTTTAGTCTTTCCACTTTAGTCTGTCCACTTTAGTCTTTCCACTTTAGTCTTTCAACTTTAGTCTGTCGTCTTTAGTCTTTCCACTAGAGTCTTTCCACTTTAATCTTTCCACTTTAGTCTTTCCACTTTAGTCTTTCCACTATTGTCTGTCCACTTTAGTCTTTCCACTTTAGTCTGTCCACTTTAGTCTGTCGCTCTAGTCTGTCCAATCTAGTCTGTCCACTATAGTCTTTCCACTATAGTCTTTCCACTTTAGTCTTTCCACTTTAGTCTTTCCACTTTAGTCTGTCCACTTTAGTCTTTCCACGTTACTCTTTCCACTTTATTCTGTCCACTTCAATGTCTAGACTTTCGTCTTTCCACTTTAGTCTTTCCACTTCAGTCTGTCCACTTTAGTCTTTCCACTATAGTCTGTCCACTACAGTCTGTCAAATTTAGTCTTTCCACTTTAGTCTTTCCACTTTAGTCTTTCCACTTTAGTCTGTCCACTTTAGTCTTTCCACTACAATATTTCCACTTTAGTCTTTCCACTATTGTCTGTCCACTTTAGTCTTTCCACTTTAGTCTGTCCACTTTGGTCTGTCGCTTTAGTCTGTCCAATCTAGTCTGTCCACTATAGTCTTTCCACTATAGTCTTTCCACTTTAGTCTTTCCACTTTAGTCTTTCCACTATTGTCTGTCCACTTTAGTCTTTCCACTTTAGTCTGTACACTTTAGTCTTTCCACTCTACTCTTTCCACTTTATTCTGTCCACTTTAATGTCTACACTTTAGTCTTTCCACTTTAGTCTTTCCACTATAGTCTGTCCACTTTAGTCTTTCCACTTTAGTTTTTCCACCTTAGTCTGTCAACTTTAGTCTATCAACTTTAGTCTGTCCACTTTAGTCTTTCCACTATAGTCTTTCCACTTTAGTCTTTCCAGTTCAGTCTTTCCACTTTAGTCTGTCCACTTTAGTCCGTCCTCTTTAGTCTTTCCACTATAGTCTTTCCACTATAGTCTGTCCACTAAAGTCTGTCCACTTTAGTCTTTCCACTATAGTCTTTCCACTTTAGTCTGTCCACTTTAGTCTTTCCACGTTAGTCTGTCCACTTTACTCTTTCCACTTTATTCTGTCCACTTCAGTGTCTACACTTTAGTCTTTCCACTTTAGTCTTTCCACTTTAGTCTTTCCACTTCAGTCTGTCCACTTTAGTCTTTCCACTATAGTCTGTCCACTAAAGTCTGTCCACTTTAGTCTGACCACTTTAGTCTTTCCACTATAGTCTGTCCACTATAGTCTTTCCACTTTAGTCTTTCCACTTTAGTCTTTCCACTATAGTCTGTCCACTTTAGTCTTCCCACCTTAGTCTTTCCACTTTAGTCTGTCCACTTTAGTCTGTCCACTTTAGTCTGTCCACTTTAGTCTTTCCACTTTAGTCTTTCCACTTTAGTCTTTCCACTTTAGTCTTTCCACTTCAGTCTTTCCACTATAGTCTGTCCACTATAGTCTTTCCACTTTAGTCTTTCCACTTTAGTCTTTCCACTTTCGTCTTTCCACTATAGTCTGTCCACTTTAGTCTTCCCACCTTAGTCTTTCCACCTTAGTCTGTCCACTTTAGTCTGTCCACTTTTGTCTGTCCACTTTAGTCTTTCCACTATAGTCTTTCCACTTTAGTCGGTCCACTTTAGTCTTTCCACTATAGTCTTTCCACTTTAGTCTTTCCACTTTAGTCTGTCCACTTTAGTCTTTCCACTTTAGACTTTCAACTTTAGTCTGTCGTCTTTAGTCTTTCCAATAGAGTCTTTCCACTTTAATCTTTCCACTTTAGTCTTTCCACTTTAGTCTTTCCACTATTGTCTGTCCACTTTAGTCTGTCCTCTTTAGTCTTTCCACTATAGTCTTTCCACTTTATTCTGTCCGCTAAAGAAAGTCTATCCACTTTAGTCTGCCCACTTTAGTCTTTCCACTATAGTCTTTCCACTTTAGTCTTTCCACTTTAGTCTTTCCACTTTAGTCTTTCCACTATAGTCTGTCCTCTTTAGTCTTCCCACCTTAGTCTTTCCACTTTAGTCTGTCCACTTTAGTCTGTCCACTTTAGTCTGTCCACTTTAGTCTTTCCACTTTAGTCTTCCCACTTTAGTCTTTCCACTTTAGTCTTTCCACTTCAGTCTTTCCACTATAGTCTGTCCACTATAGTCTTTCCACTTTAGTCTTTCCACTTTAGTCTTTCCACTTTAGTCTTTCCACTATAGTCTGTCCACTTTAGTCTTCCCACCTTAGTCTTTCCACTTTAGTCTGTCCACTTTAGTCCGTCCACTTTAGTCTGTCCACTTTAGTCTTTCCACTTTAGTCTTTCCACTTTAGTCTTTCCACTTTAGTCTTTCCACTTTAGTCTTTCCACTTCAGTCTTTCCACTATAGTCTTTCCACTATAGTCTTTCCACTTTAGTCTTTCCACTTTAGTCTTTCCACTTTCGTCTTTCCACTATAGTCTGTCCACTTTAGTCTTCCCACCTTAGTCTTTCCACCTTAGTCTGTCCACTTTAGTCTGTCCACTTTTGTCTGTCCACTTTAGTCTTTCCACTATAGTCTTTCCACTTTAGTCGGTCCACTTTAGTCTTTCCACTATAGTCTTTCCACTTTAGTCTTTCCACTTTAGTCTTTCCACTTTAGTCTGTCCACTTTAGTCTTTCCACTTTAGTCTTTCAACTTTAGTCTGTCGTCTTTAGTCTTTCCACTAGAGTCTTTCCACTTTAATCTTTCCACTTTAGTCTTTCCACTTTAGTCTTTCCACTATTGTCTGTCCACTTTAGTCTTTCCACTTTAGTCTGTCGCTCTAGTCTGTCCAATCTAGTCTGTCCACTATAGTCTTTCCACTATAGTCTTTCCACTTTAGTCTTTCCACTTTAGTCTTTCCACTTTAGTCGGTCCACTTTAGTCTTTCCACGTTACTCTTTCCACTTTATTCTGTCCACTTCAATGTCTAGACTTTCGTCTTTCCACTTTAGTCTTTCCACTTCAGTCTGTCCACTTTAGTCTTTCCACTATAGTCTGTCCACTACAGTCTGTCAAATTTAGTCTTTCCACTTTAGTCTTTCCACTTTAGTCTTTCCACTTTAGTCTGTCCACTTTAGTCTTTCCACTACAATATTTCCACTTTAGTCTTTCCACTATTGTCTGTCCACTTTAGTCTTTCCACTTTAGTCTGTCCACTTTAGTCTGTCGCTTTAGTCTGTCCAATCTAGTCTGTCCACTATAGTCTTTCCACTTTAGTCTTTCCACTTTAATCTTTCCACTATTGTCTGTCCACTTTAGTCTTTCCACTTTAGTCTGTCCACTTTAGTCTTTCCACTTCACTCTTTCCACTTTATTCTGTCCACTTTAATGTCTACACTCTAGTCTTTCCACTTTAGTCTTTTTCACTATAGTCTGTCCACTTTAGTCTTTCCACTTTAGTCTGTCCACTTTACTCTTTCCACTTTATTCTGTCCACTTCAGTGTCTACACTTTAGTCTTTCCACTTTAGTCTTTCCACTTTAGTCTTTCCACTTCAGTCTGTCCACTTTAGTCTTTCCACTATAGTCTGTCCACTATAGTCTTTCCACTTTAGTCTTTCCACTTTAGTCTTTCCACTATAGTCTGTCCACTTTAGTCTTCCCACCTTAGTCTTTCCACTTTAGTCTGTCCACTTTAGTCTGTCCACTTTAGTCTGTCCACTTTAGTCTTTCCAATTTAGTCTTTCCACTTTAGTCTTTCCACTTTAGTCTTTCCACTTTAGTCTTTCCACTTCAGTCTTTCCACTATAGTCTGTCTACTATAGTCTTTCCACTTTAGTCTTTCCACTTTAGTCTTTCCACTTTCGTCTTTCCACTATAGTCTGTCCACTTTAGTCTTCCCACCTTAGTCTTTCCACCTTAGTCTGTCCACTTTAGTTTGTCCACTTTTGTCTGTCCACTTTAGTCTTTCCACTATAGTCTTACCACTTTAGTCGGTCCACTTTAGTCTTTCCACTATAGTCTTTCCACTTTAGTCTTTCCACTTTAGTCTTTCCACTTTAGTCTGTCCACTTTAGTCTTTCCACTTGAGTCTTTCAACTTTAGTCTGTCGTCTTTAGTCTTTCCAATAGAGTCTTTCCACTTTAATCTTTCCACTTTAGTCTTTCCACTTTAGTCTTTCCACTATTGTCTGTCCACTTTAGTCTTTCCACTTTAGTCTGTCCACTTTAGTCTGTCGCTTTAGTCTGTCCAATCTAGTCTGTCCACTATAGTCTTTCCACTATAGTCTTTCCACTTTAGTCTTTCCACTTTAGTCTTTCCACTTTAGTCTGTCCACTTTAGTCTTTCCACGTTACTCTTTCCACTTTATTCTGTCCACTTCAATGTCTACACTTTCGTCTTTCCACTTTAGTCTTTCCACTTCAGTCGGTCCACTTTAGTCTTTCCACTATAGTCTGTCCACTACAGTCTGTCAAATTTAGTCTTTCCACTTTAGTCTTTCCACTTTAGTCTGTCCACTTTAGTCTTTCCACTATAATCTTTCCACTTTAGTCTTTCCACTATTGTCTGTCCACTTTAGTCTTTCCACTTTAGTCTGTCCACTTTAGTCTGTCGCTTTAGTCTGTCCAATCTAGTCTGTCCACTATAGTCTTTCCACTATAGTCTTTCCACTTTAGTCTTTCCACTATTGTCTTTCCACTTTAATCTTTCCACTTAAGTCTTTCCACTTTAGTCTTTCCACTATTGTCTGTCCACTTTAGTCTTTCCACTTTAGTCTGTCCACTTTAGTCTTTCCACTTCACTCTTTAAACTTTATTCTGTCCACTTTAATGTGTACACTTTAGTCTTTCCACTTTAGTCTTTCCACTATAGTCTGTCCACTTTAGTCTTTCCACTTTAGTTTTTCCACCTTAGTCTGTCAACTTTAGTCTGTCAACTTTAGTCTGTCCACTTTAGTCTTTCCACTATAGTCTTTCCACTTTAGTCTCTCCACTTCAGTCTTTCCACTTTAATCTGTCCACTTTAGTCTGTCCTCTTTAGTCTTTCCACTATAGTCTTTCCACTATAGTCTGTCCACTAGAGTCTGTCCACTTTAGTCTTTCCACTAGAGTCTTTCCACTTTAGTCTGTCCACTTTAGTCTTTCCACTTTAGTCTGTCCACTTTACTCTTTCCACTTTATTCTGTCCACTTCAGTGTCTACACTTTAGTCTTTCCACTTTAGTCTTTCCACTTTAGTCTTTCCACTTCAGTCTGTCCACTTTAGTCTTTCCACTATAGTCTGTCCACCAAAGTCTGTCCACTTTAGTCTGTCCCCTTTAGTCTTTCCACTATAGTCTTTCCACTTTAGTCTTTCCACTTTAGTCTTTCCACTTTAGTTTTTCCACTATAGTCTGTCCACTTTAGTCTTTCCACTTTAGTCTGTCCACTTTAGTCTTTCCACTATAGTCTTTCCACTTTAGTCTTTCCACTTTAGTCTTTCCACTTTAGTCTGTCCACTTTAGTCTTTCCACTTTAGTCTTTCAACTTTAGTCTGTCGTCTTTTGTCTTTCCACTATAGTCTTTCCACTTTAATCTTTCCACTTTAGTCTTTCCACTTTAGTCTTTCCACTATTGTCTGTCCACTTTAGTCTTTCCACTTTAGTCTGTCCACTTTAGTCTGTCGCTTTAGTCTGTCAAATCTAGTCTGTCCACTATAGTCTTTCCACTATAGTCTTTCCACTTTAGTCTTTCCACTTTAGTCTTTCCACTTTAGTCTTTCCACTTTAGTCTTTCCACTTTAGTCTTTCCACTTCAGTCTGTCCACTTTAGTCTTTCCACTATAGTCTGTCCACCAAAGTCTGTCCACTTTAGTCTGTCCCCTTTAGTCTTTCCACTATAGTCTTTCCACTTTAGTCTTTCCACTTTAGTCTTTCCACTTTACTCTTTCCACTTTAGTCTTTCCACTTTAGTCTTTCCACTTTAGTCTGTCCACTTTAGTCTTTCAACTTTAGTCTGTCGTCTTTAGTCTTTCCACTATAGTCTTTCCACTTTAATCTTTCCACTTTAGTCTTTCCACTTTAGTCTTTCCACTTTAGTCTGTCCACTTTCGTCTTTCCACTTTACTCTTTCCACTTTATTCTGTCCACTTCAATGTCTACACTTTCTTCTTTCCACTTTAGTCTTTCCACTTCAGTCTGTCCACTTTAGTCTTTCCACTATAGTCTGTCCACTACAGTCTGTCCAATTTAGTCTTTCCACTTTAGTCTTTCCACTTTAGTCTGTCCACTTTAGTCTTTCCACTATAATCTTTCCACTTTAGTCTTTCCACTATTGTCTGTCCACTTTCGTCTTTCCACTTTAGTCTGTCCACTTTAGTCTGTCGCTTTAGTCTGTCCAATCTAGTCTGTCCACTATAGTCTTTCCACTATAGTCTTTCCACTTTAGTCTTTCCACTTTAGTCTTTCCACTTTAGTCTGTCCACTTTAGTCTTTCCACTTTACTCTTTCCGCTTTATTCTGTCCACTTCAATGTCTACACTTTAGTCTTTCCACTTTAGTCTTTCCACTTTAGTCTTTCCACTTTAGTCTTTCCACTTCAGTCTGTCCACTTTAGTCTTTCCACTATAGTCTGTCCACTAAAGTCTGTCCACTTTAGTCTGTCCACTTTAGTCTTTCCACTATAGTCTGTCCACTATAGTCTTTCCACTTTAGTCTTTCCACTTTAGTCTTTCCACTATAGTCTGTCCACTTTAGTCTTCCCACCTTAGTCTTTCCACTTTAGTCTGTCCACTTTAGTCTGTCCACTTTAGTCTGTCCACTTTAGTCTTTCCACTTTAGTCTTTCCACTTTAGTCTTTCCACTTTAGTCTTTCCACTTCAGTCTTTCCACTATAGTCTGTCCACTATAGTCTTTCCACTTTAGTCTTTCCACTTTAGTCTTTCCACTTTCGTCTTTCCACTATAGTCTGTCCACTTTAGTCTTCCCACCTTAGTCTTTCCACCTTAGTCTGTCCACTTTAGTCTGTCCACTTTTGTCTGTCCACTTTAGTCTTTCCACTATAGTCTTTCCACTTTAGTCGGTCCACTTTAGTCTTTCCACTATAGTCTTTCCACTTTAGTCTTTCCACTTTAGTCTGTCCACTTTAGTCTTTCCACTTTAGACTTTCAACTTTAGTCTGTCGTCTTTAGTCTTTCCAATAGAGTCTTTCCACTTTAATCTTTCCACTTTAGTCTTTCCACTTTAGTCTTTCCACTATTGTCTGTCCACTTTAGTCTGTCCTCTTTAGTCTTTCCACTATAGTCTTTCCACTTTATTCTGTCCGCTAAAGAAAGTCTATCCACTTTAGTCTGCCCACTTTAGTCTTTCCACTATAGTCTTTCCACTTTAGTCTTTCCACTTTAGTCTTTCCACTTTAGTCTTTCCACTAAAGTCTGTCCTCTTTAGTCTTCCCACCTTAGTCTTTCTACTTTAGTCTGTCCACTTTAGTCTGTCCACTTTAGTCTGTCCACTTTAGTCTTTCCACTTTAGTCTTTCCACTTTAGTCTTTCCACTTTAGTCTTTCCACTTCAGTCTTTCCACTATAGTCTGTCCACTATAGTCTTTCCACTTTAGTCTTTCCACTTTAGTCTTTCCACTTTAGTCTTTCCACTATAGTCTGTCCACTTTAGTCTTCCCACCTTAGTCTTTCCACTTTAGTCTGTCCACTTTAGTCCGTCCACTTTAGTCTGTCCACTTTAGTCTTTCCACTTTAGTCTTTCCACTTTAGTCTTTCCACTTTCGTCTTTCCACTTTAGTCTGTCCACTATAGTCTTTCCACTTTAGTCTTTCCACTTTAGTCTTTCCACTTTCGTCTTTCCACTATAGTCTGTCCACTTTAGTCTTCCCACCTTAGTCTTTCCACCTTAGTCTGTCCACTTTAGTTTGTCCACTTTTGTCTGTCCACTTTAGTCTTTCCACTATAGTCTTACCACTTTAGTCGGTCCACTTTAGTCTTTCCACTATAGTCTTTCCACTTTAGTCTTTCCACTTTAGTCTTTCCACTTTAGTCTGTCCACTTTAGTCTTTCCACTTTAGTCTTTCAACTTTAGTCTGTCGTCTTTAGTCTTTCCAATAGAGTCTTTCCACTTTAATCTTTCCACTTTAGTCTTTCCACTTTAGTCTTTCCACTATTGTCTGTCCACTTTAGTCTTTCCACTTTAGTCTGTCCACTTTAGTCTGTCGCTTTAGTCTGTCCAATCTAGTCTGTCCACTATAGTCTTTCCACTATAGTCTTTCCACTTTAGTCTTTCCACTTTAGTCTTTCCACTTTAGTCTGTCCACTTTAGTCTTTCCACGTTACTCTTTCCACTTTATTCTGTCCACTTCAATGTCTACACTTTCGTCTTTCCACTTTAGTCTTTCCACTTCAGTCGGTCCACTTTAGTCTTTCCACTATAGTCTGTCCACTACAGTCTGTCAAATTTAGTCTTTCCACTTTAGTCTTTCCACTTTAGTCTGTCCACTTTAGTCTTTCCACTATAATCTTTCCACTTTAGTCTTTCCACTATTGTCTGTCCACTTTAGTCTTTCCACTTTAGTCTGTCCACTTTAGTCTGTCGCTTTAGTCTGTCCAATCTAGTCTGTCCACTATAGTCTTTCCACTATAGTCTTTCCACTTTAGTCTTTCCACTATTGTCTTTCCACTTTAATCTTTCCACTTTAGTCTTTCCACTTTAGTCTTTCCACTATTGTCTGTCCACTTTAGTCTTTCCACTTTAGTCTGTCCACTTTAGTCTTTCCACTTCACTCTTTAAACTTTATTCTGTCCACTTTAATGTCTACACTTTAGTCTTTCCACTTTAGTCTTTCCACTATAGTCTGTCCACTTTAGTCTTTCCACTTTAGTTTTTCCACCTTAGTCTGTCAACTTTAGTCTGTCAACTTTAGTCTGTCCACTTTAGTCTTTCCACTATAGTCTTTCCACTTTAGTCTCTCCACTTCAGTCTTTCCACTTTAATCTGTCCACTTTAGTCTGTCCTCTTTAGTCTTTCCACTATAGTCTTTCCACTATAGTCTGTCCACTAGAGTCTGTCCACTTTAGTCTTTCCACTAGAGTCTTTCCACTTTAGTCTGTCCACTTTAGTCTTTCCACTTTAGTCTGTCCACTTTACTCTTTCCACTTTATTCTGTCCACTTCAGTGTCTACACTTTAGTCTTTCCACTTTAGTCTTTCCACTTTAGTCTTTCCACTTCAGTCTGTCCACTTTAGTCTTTCCACTATAGTCTGTCCACCAAAGTCTGTCCACTTTAGTCTGTCCCCTTTAGTCTTTCCACTATAGTCTTTCCACTTTAGTCTTTCCACTTTAGTCTTTCCACTTTAGTCTTTCCACTATAGTCTGTCCACTTTAGTCTTTCCACTTTAGTCTGTCCACTTTAGTCTTTCCACTATAGTCTTTCCACTTTAGTCTTTCCACTTTAGTCTTTCCACTTTAGTCTGTCCACTTTAGTCTTTCCATTTTAGTCTTTCAACTTTAGTCTGTCGTCTTTTGTCTTTCCACTATAGTCTTTCCACTTTAATCTTTCCACTTTAGTCTTTCCACTTTAGTGTTTCCACTATTGTCTGTCCACTTTAGTCTTTCCACTTTAGTCTGTCCACTTTAGTCTGTCGCTTTAGTCTGTCAAATCTAGTCTGTCCACTATAGTCTTTCCACTATAGTCTTTCCACTTTAGTCTTTCCACTTTAGTCTTTCCACTTTAGTCTGTCCACTTTAGTCTTTCCACTTTACTCTTTCCACTTTAGTCTTTCCACTTTAGTCTTTCCACTTTAGTCTGTCCACTTTAGTCTTTCAACTTTAGTCTGTCGTCTTTAGTCTTTCCACTATAGTCTTTCCACTTTAATCTTTCCACTTTAGTCTTTCCACTTTAGTCTTTCCACTTTAGTCTGTCCACTTTCGTCTTTCCACTTTACTCTTTCCACTTTATTCTGTCCACTTCAATGTCTACACTTTCTTCTTTCCACTTTAGTCTTTCCACTTCAGTCTGTCCACTTTAGTCTTTCCACTATAGTCTGTCCACTACAGTCTGTCCAATTTAGTCTTTCCACTTTAGTCTTTCCACTTTAGTCTGTCCACTTTAGTCTTTCCACTATAATCTTTCCACTTTAGTCTTTCCACTATTGTCTGTCCACTTTCGTCTTTCCACTTTAGTCTGTCCACTTTAGTCTGTCGCTTTAGTCTGTCCAATCTAGTCTGTCCACTATAGTCTTTCCACTATAGTCTTTCCACTTTAGTCTTTCCACTTTAGTCTTTCCACTTTAGTCTGTCCACTTTAGTCTTTCCACTTTACTCTTTCCGCTTTATTCTGTCCACTTCAATGTCTACACTTTAGTCTTTCCACTTTAGTCTTTCCACTTTAGTCTTTCCACTTCAGTCTGTCCACTTTAGTCTTTCCACTATAGTCTGTCCACTAAAGTCTGTCCACTTTAGTCTGTCCACTTTAGTCTTTCCACTATAGTCTGTCCACTATAGTCTTTCCACTTTAGTCTTTCCACTTTAGTCTTTCCACTATAGTCTGTCCACTTTAGTCTTCCCACCTTAGTCTTTCCACTTTAGTCTGTCCACTTTAGTCTGTCCACTTTAGTCTGTCCACTTTAGTCTTTCCACTTTAGTCTTTCCACTTTAGTCTTTCCACTTTAGTCTTTCCACTTCAGTCTTTCCACTATAGTCTGTCCACTATAGTCTTTCCACTTTAGTCTTTCCACTTTAGTCTTTCCACTTTCGTCTTTCCACTATAGTCTGTCCACTTTAGTCTTCCCACCTTAGTCTTTCCACCTTAGTCTGTCCACTTTAGTCTGTCCACTTTTGTCTGTCCACTTTAGTCTTTCCACTATAGTTTCCACTTTAGTCGGTCCACTTTAGTCTTTCCACTATAGTCTTACCACTTTAGTCTTTCCACTTTAGTCTGTCCACTTTAGTCTTTCCACTTTAGACTTTCAACTTTAGTCTGTCGTCTTTAGTCTTTCCAATAGAGTCTTTCCACTTTAATCTTTCCACTTTAGTCTTTCCACTTTAGTCTTTCCACTATTGTCTGTCCACTTTAGTCTGTCCTCTTTAGTCTTTCCACTATAGTCTTTCCACTTTATTCTGTCCGCTAAAGAAAGTCTATCCACTTTAGTCTGCCCACTTTAGTCTTTCCACTATAGTCTTTCCACTTTAGTCTTTCCACTTTAGTCTTTCCACTTTAGTCTTTCCACTATAGTCTGTCCTCTTTAGTCTTCCCACCTTAGTCTTTCCACTTTAGTCTGTTTACTTTAGTCTGTCCACTTTAGTCTGTCCACTTTAGTCTTTCCACTTTAGTCTTTCCACTTTAGTCTTTCCACTTTAGTCTTTCCACTTCAGTCTTTCCACTATAGTCTGTCCACTATAGTCTTTCCACTTTAGTCTTTCCACTTTAGTCTTTCCACTTTAGTCTTTCCACTATAGTCTGTCCACTTTAGTCTTCCCGCCTTAGTCTTTCCACTTTAGTCTGTCCACTTTAGTCCGTCCACTTTAGTCTGTCCACTTTAGTCTTTCCACTTTAGTCTTTCCACTTTAGTCTTTCCACTTTAGTCTTTCCACTTTAGTCTTTCCACTTCAGTCTTTCCACTATAGTCTTTCCACTATAGTCTTTCCACTTTAGTCTTTCCACTTTAGTCTTTCCACTTTCGTCTTTCCACTATAGTCTGTCCACTTTAGTCTTCCCACCTTAGTCTTTCCACCTTAGTCTGTCCACTTTAGTCTGTCCACTTTTGTCTGTCCACTTTAGTCTTTCCACTATAGTCTTTCCACTTTAGTCGGTCCACTTTAGTCTTTCCACTATAGTCTTTCCACTTTAGTCTTTCCACTTTAGTCTTTCCACTTTAGTCTGTCCACTTTAGTCTTTCCACTTTAGTCTTTCAACTTTAGTCTGTCGTCTTTAGTCTTTCCACTTTAATCTTTCCACTTTAGTCTTTCCACTTTAGTCTTTCCACTATTGTCTGTCCACTTTAGTCTTTCCACTTTAGTCTGTCGCTCTAGTCTGTCCAATCTAGTCTGTCCACTATAGTCTTTCCACTATAGTCTTTCCACTTTAGTCTTTCCACTTTAGTCTTTCTACTTTAGTCTGTCCACTTTAGTCTTTCCACGTTACTCTTTCCACTTTATTCTGTCCACTTCAATGTCTAGACTTTCGTCTTTCCACTTTAGTCTTTCCACTTCAGTCTGTCCACTTTAGTCTTTCCACTATAGTCTGTCCACTACAGTCTGTCAAATTTAGTCTTTCCACTTTAGTCTTTCCACTTTAGTCTTTCCACTTTAGTCTGTCCACTTTAGTCTTTCCACTACAATATTTCCACTTTAGTCTTTCCACTATTGTCTGTCCACTTTAGTCTTTCCACTTTAGTCTGTCCACTTTAGTCTGTCGCTTTAGTCTGTCCAATCTAGTCTGTCCACTATAGTCTTTCCACTTTAGTCTTTCCACTTTAGTCTTTCCACTATTGTCCGTCCACTTTAGTCTTTCCACTTTAGTCTGTCCACTTTAGTCTTTCCACTTCACTCTTTCCACTTTATTCTGTCCACTTTAATGTCTACACTCTAGTCTTTCCACTTTAGTCTTTTTCACTATAGTCTGTCCACTTTAGTCTTTCCACTTTAGTCTGTCCACTTTACTCTTTCCACTTTATTCTGTCCACTTCAGTGTCTACACTTTAGTCTTTCCACTTTAGTCTTTCCACTTTAGTCTTTCCACTTCAGTCTGTCCACTTTAGTCTTTCCACTATAGTCTGTCCACTATAGTCTTTCCACTTTAGTCTTTCCACTTTAGTCTTTCCACTATAGTCTGTCCACTTTAGTCTTCCCACCTTAGTCTTTCCACTTTAGTCTGTCCACTTTAGTCTGTCCACTTTAGTCTGTCCACTTTAGTCTTTCCAATTTAGTCTTTCCACTTTAGTCTTTCCACTTTAGTCTTTCCACTTTAGTCTTTCCACTTCAGTCTTTCCACTATAGTCTGTCCACTATAGTCTTACCACTTTAGTCTTTCCACTTTAGTCTTTCCACTTTCGTCTTTCCACTATAGTCTGTCCACTTTAGTCTTCCCACCTTAGTCTTTCCACCTTAGTCTGTCCACTTTAGTTTGTCCACTTTTGTCTGTCCACTTTAGTCTTTCCACTATAGTCTTACCACTTTAGTCGGTCCACTTTAGTCTTTCCACTATAGTCTTTCCACTTTAGTCTTTCCACTTTAGTCTTTCCACTTTAGTCTGTCCACTTTAGTCTTTCCACTTTAGTCTTTCAACTTTAGTCTGTCGTCTTTAGTCTTTCCAATAGAGTCTTTCCACTTTAATCTTTCCACTTTAGTCTTTCCACTTTAGTCTTTCCACTATTGTCTGTCCACTTTAGTCTTTCCACTTTAGTCTGTCCACTTTAGTCTGTCGCTTTAGTCTGTCCAATCTAGTCTGTCCACTATAGTCTTTCCACTATAGTCTTTCCACTTTAGTCTTTCCACTTTAGTCTTTCCACTTTAGTCTGTCCACTTTAGTCTTTCCACGTTACTCTTTCCACTTTATTCTGTCCACTTCAATGTCTACACTTTCGTCTTTCCACTTTAGTCTTTCCACTTCAGTCGGTCCACTTTAGTCTTTCCACTATAGTCTGTCCACTACAGTCTGTCAAATTTAGTCTTTCCACTTTAGTCTTTCCACTTTAGTCTGTCCACTTTAGTCTTTCCACTATAATCTTTCCACTTTAGTCTTTCCACTATTGTCTGTCCACTTTAGTCTTTCCACTTTAGTCTGTCCACTTTAGTCTGTCGCTTTAGTCTGTCCAATCTAGTCTGTCCACTATAGTCTTTCCACTATAGTCTTTCCACTTTAGTCTTTCCACTATTGTCTTTCCACTTTAATCTTTCCACTTTAGTCTTTCCACTTTAGTCTTTCCACTATTGTCTGTCCACTTTAGTCTTTCCACTTTAGTCTGTCCACTTTAGTCTTTCCACTTCACTCTTTAAACTTTATTCTGTCATCTTTAATGTCTACACTTTAGTCTTTCCATTTTAGTCTTTCCACTATAGTCTGTCCACTTTAGTCTTTCCACTTTAGTTTTTCCACCTTAGTCAGTCAACTTTAGTCTGTCAACTTTAGTCTGTCCACTTTAGTCTTTCCACTATAGTCTTTCCACTTTAGTCTCTCCACTTCAGTCTTTCCACTTTAATCTGTCCACTTTAGTCTGTCCTCTTTAGTCTTTCCACTATAGTCTTTCCACTATAGTCTGTCCACTAGAGTCTGTCCACTTTAGTCTTTCCACTAGAGTCTTTCCACTTTAGTCTGTCCACTTTAGTCTTTCCACTTTAGTCTGTCCACTTTACTCTTTCCACTTTATTCTGTCCACTTCAGTGTCTACACTTTAGTCTTTCCACTTTAGTCTTTCCACTTTAGTCTTTCCACTTCAGTCTGTCCACTTTAGTCTTTCCACTATAGTCTGTCCACCAAAGTCTGTCCACTTTAGTCTGTCCCCTTTAGTCTTTCCACTATAGTCTTTCCACTTTAGTCGTTCCACTTTAGTCTTTCCACTTTAGTCTTTCCACTATAGTCTGTCCACTTTAGTCTTTCCACTTTAGTCTGTCCACTTTAGTCTTTCCACTATAGTCTTTCCACTTTAGTCTTTCCACTTTAGTCTTTCCACTTTAGTCTGTCCACTTTAGTCTTTCCACTTTAGTCTTTCAACTTTAGTCTGTCGTCTTTTGTCTTTCCACTATAGTCTTTCCACTTTAATCTTTCCACTTTAGTCTTTCCACTTTAGTCTTTCCACTATTGTCTGTCCACTTTAGTCTTTCCACTTTAGTCTGTCCACTTTAGTCTGTCGCTTTAGTCTGTCAAATCTAGTCTGTCCACTATAGTCTTTCCACTATAGTCTTTCCACTTTAGTCTTTCCACTTTAGTCTTTCCACTTTAGTCTGTCCACTTTAGTCTTTCCACTTTACTCTTTCCACTTTAGTCTTTCCACTTTAGTCTTTCCACTTTAGTCTGTCCACTTTAGTCTTTCAACTTTAGTCTGTCGTCTTTAGTCTTTCCACTATAGTCTTTCCACTTTAATCTTTCCACTTTAGTCTTTCCACTTTAGTCTTTCCACTTTAGTCTATCCACTTTCGTCTTTCCACTTTACTCTTTCCACTTTATTCTGTCCACTTCAATGTCTACACTTTCTTCTTTCCACTTTAGTCTTTCCACTTCAGTCTGTCCACTTTAGTCTTTCCACTATAGTCTGTCCACTACAGTCTGTCCAATTTAGTCTTTCCACTTTAGTCTTTCCACTTTAGTCTGTCCACTTTAGTCTTTCCACTATAATCTTTCCACTTTAGTCTTTCCACTATTGTCTGTCCACTTTCGTCTTTCCACTTTAGTCTGTCCACTTTAGTCTGTCGCTTTAGTCTGTCCAATCTAGTCTGTCCACTATAGTCTTTCCACTATAGTCTTTCCACTTTAGTCTTTCCACTTTAGTCTTTCCACTTTAGTCTGTCCACTTTAGTCTTTCCACTTTACTCTTTCCGCTTTATTCTGTCCACTTCAATGTCTACACTTTAGTCTTTCCACTTTAGTCTTTCCACTTTAGTCTTTCCACTTCAGTCTGTCCACTTTAGTCTTTCCACTATAGTCTGTCCACTAAAGTCTGTCCACTATAGTCTGTCCACTTTAGTCTTTCCACTATAGTCTGTCCACTATAGTCTTTCCACTTTAGTCTTTCCACTTTAGTCTTTCCACTATAGTCTGTCCACTTTAGTCTTCCCACCTTAGTCTTTCCACTTTAGTCTGTCCACTTTAGTCTGTCCACTTTAGTCTGTCCACTTTAGTCTTTCCACTTTAGTTTTTCCACTTTAGTCTTTCCACTTTAGTCTTTCCACTTCAGTCTTTCCACTATAGTCTGTCCACTATAGTCTTTCCACTTTAGTCTTTCCACTTTAGTCTTTCCACTTTCGTCTTTCCACTATAGTCTGTCCACTTTAGTCTTCCCACCTTAGTCTTTCCACCTTAGTCTGTCCACTTTAGTCTGTCCACTTTTGTCTGTCCACTTTAGTCTTTCCACTATAGTCTTTCCACTTTAGTCGGTCCACTTTAGTCTTTCCACTATAGTCTTTCCACTTTAGTCTTTCCACTTTAGTCTGTCCACTTTAGTCTTTCCACTTTAGACTTTCAACTTTAGTCTGTCGTCTTTAGTCTTTCCAATAGAGTCTTTCCACTTTAATCTTTCCACTTTAGTCTTTCCACTTTAGTCTTTCCACTATTGTCTGTCCACTTTAGTCTGTCCTCTTTAGTCTTTCCACTATAGTCTTTCCACTTTATTCTGTCCGCTAAAGAAAGTCTATCCACTTTAGTCTGCCCACTTTAGTCTTTCCACTATAGTCTTTCCACTTTAGTCTTTCCACTTTAGTCTTTCCACTTTAGTCTTTCCACTATAGTCTGTCCTCTTTAGTCTTCCCACCTTAGTCTTTCCACTTTAGTCTGTCCACTTTAGTCTGTCCACTTTAGTCTGTCCACTTTAGTCTTTCCACTTTAGTCTTTCCACTTTAGTCTTTCCACTTTAGTCTTTCCACTTCAGTCTTTCCACTATAGTCTGTCCACTATAGTCTTTCCACTTTAGTCTTTCCACTTTAGTCTTTCCACTTTAGTCTTTCCACTATAGTCTGTCCACTTTAGTCTTCCCACCTTAGTCTTTCCACTTTAGTCTGTCCACTTTAGTCCGTCCACTTTAGTCTGTCCACTTTAGTCTTTCCACTTTAGTCTTTCCACTTTAGTCTTTCCACTTTAGTCTTTCCACTTTAGTCTGTCCACTATAGTCTTTCCACTTTAGTCTTTCCACTTTAGTCTTTCCACTTTCGTCTTTCCACTATAGTCTGTCCACTTTAGTCTTCCCACCTTAGTCTTTCCACCTTAGTCTGTCCACTTTAGTTTGTCCACTTTTGTCTGTCCACTTTAGTCTTTCCACTATAGTCTTACCACTTTAGTCGGTCCACTTTAGTCTTTCCACTATAGTCTTTCCACTTTAGTCTTTCCACTTTAGTCTTTCCACTTTAGTCTGTCCACTTTAGTCTTTCCACTTTAGTCTTTCAACTTTAGTCTGTCGTCTTTAGTCTTTCCACTAGAGTCTTTCCACTTTAATCTTTCCACTTTAGTCTTTCCACTTTAGTCTTTCCACTATTGTCTGTCCACTTTAGTCTTTCCACTTTAGTCTGTCCACTTTAGTCTGTCGCTTTAGTCTGTCCAATCTAGTCTGTCCACTATAGTCTTTCCACTATAGTCTTTCCACTTTAGTCTTTCCACTTTAGTCTTTCCACTTTAGTCTGTCCACTTTAGTCTTTCCACGTTACTCTTTCCACTTTATTCTGTCCACTTCAATGTCTACACTTTCGTCTTTCCACTTTAGTCTTTCCACTTCAGTCGGTCCACTTTAGTCTTTCAACTATAGTCTGTCCACTACAATCTGTCAAATTTAGTCTTTCCACTTTAGTCTTTCCACTTTAGTCTGTCCACTTTAGTCTTTCCACTATAATCTTTCCACTTTAGTCTTTCCACTATTGTCTGTCCACTTTAGTCTTTCCACTTTAGTCTGTCCACTTTAGTCTGTCGCTTTAGTCTGTCCAATCTAGTCTGTCCACTATAGTCTTTCCACTATAGTCTTTCCACTTTAGTCTTTCCACTATTGTCTTTCCACTTTAATCTTTCCACTTTAGTCTTTCCACTTTAGTCTTTCCACTATTGTCTGTCCACTTTAGTCTTTCCACTTTAGTCTGTCCACTTTAGTCTTTCCACTTCACTCTTTAAACTTTATTCTGTCCACTTTAATGTCTACACTTTAGTCTTTCCACTTTAGTCTTTCCACTATAGTCTGTCCACTTTAGTCTTTCCACTTTAGTTTTTCCACCTTAGTCTGTCAACTTTAGTCTGTCAACTTTAGTCTGTCCACTTTAGTCTTTCCACTATAGTCTTTCCACTTTAGTCTCTCCACTTCAGTCTTTCCACTTTAATCTGTCCACTTTAGTCTGTCCTCTTTAGTCTTTCCACTATAGTCTTTCCACTATAGTCTGTCCACTAGAGTCTGTCCACTTTAGTCTTTCCACTAGAGTCTTTCCACTTTAGTCTGTCCACTTTAGTCTTTCCACTTTAGTCTGTCCACTTTACTCTTTCCACTTTATTCTGTCCACTTCAGTGTCTACACTTTAGTCTTTCCACTTTAGTCTTTCCACTTTAGTCTTTCCACTTCAGTCTGTCCACTTTAGTCTTTCCACTATAGTCTGTCCACCAAAGTCTGTCCACTTTAGTCTGTCCCCTTTAGTCTTTCCACTATAGTCTTTCCACTTTAGTCTTTCCACTTTAGTCTTTCCACTTTAGTCTTTCCACTATAGTCTGTCCACTTTAGTCTTTCCACTTTAGTCTGTCCACTTTAGTCTTTCCACTATAGTCTTTCCACTTTAGTCTTTCCACTTTAGTCTTTCCACTTTAGTCTGTCCACTTTAGTCTTTCCACTTTAGTCTTTCAACTTTAGTCTGTCGTCTTTTGTCTTTCCACTATAGTCTTTCCACTTTAATCTTTCCACTTTAGTCTTTCCACTTTAGTCTTTCCACTATTGTCTGTCCACTTTAGTCTTTCCACTTTAGTCTGTCCACTTTAGTCTGTCGCTTTAGTCTGTCAAATCTAGTCTGTCCACTATAGTCTTTCCACTATAGTCTTTCCACTTTAGTCTTTCCACTTTAGTCTTTCCACTTTAGTCTGTCCACTTTAGTCTTTCCACTTTACTCTTTCCACTTTAGTCTTTCCACTTTAGTCTTTCCACTTTAGTCTGTCCACTTTAGTCTTTCAACTTTAGTCTGTCGTCTTTAGTCTTTCCACTATAGTCTTTCCACTTTAATCTTTCCACTTTAGTCTTTCCACTTTAGTCTTTCCACTTTAGTCTGTCCACTTTCGTCTTTCCACTTTACTCTTTCCACTTTATTCTGTCCACTTCAATGTCTACACTTTCTTCTTTCCACTTTAGTCTTTCCACTTCAGTCTGTCCACTTTAGTCTTTCCACTATAGTCTGTCCACTACAGTCTGTCCAATTTAGTCTTTCCACTTTAGTCTTTCCACTTTAGTCTGTCCACTTTAGTCTTTCCACTATAATCTTTCCACTTTAGTCTTTCCACTATTGTCTGTCCACTTTCGTCTTTCCACTTTAGTCTTTCCACTTTAGTCTTTCCACTTTAGTCTGTCCACTTTAGTCTTTCCACTTTACTCTTTCCGCTTTATTCTGTCCACTTCAATGTCTACACTTTAGTCTTTCCACTTTAGTCTTTCCACTTTAGTCTTTCCACTTCAGTCTGTCCACTTTAGTCTTTCCACTATAGTCTGTCCACTAAAGTCTGTCCACTTTAGTCTGTCCACTTTAGTCTTTCCACTATAGTCTGTCCACTATAGTCTTTCCACTTTAGTCTTTCCACTTTAGTCTTTCCACTATAGTCTGTCCACTTTAGTCTTCCCACCTTAGTCTTTCCACTTTAGTCTGTCCACTTTAGTCTGTCCACTTTAGTCTGTCCACTTTAGTCTTTCCACTTTAGTCTTTCCACTTTAGTCTTTCCACTTTAGTCTTTCCACTTCAGTCTTTCCACTATAGTCTGTCCACTATAGTCTTTCCACTTTAGTCTTTCCACTTTAGTCTTTCCACTTTCGTCTTTCCACTATAGTCTGTCCACTTTAGTCTTCCCACCTTAGTCTTTCCACCTTAGTCTGTCCACTTTAGTCTGTCCACTTTTGTCTGTCCACTTTAGTCTTTCCACTATAGTCTTTCCACTTTAGTCGGTCCACTTTAGTCTTTCCACTATAGTCTTTCCACTTTAGTCTTTCCACTTTAGTCTGTCCACTTTAGTCTTTCCACTTTAGACTTTCAACTTTAGTCTGTCGTCTTTAGTCTTTCCAATAGAGTCTTTCCACTTTAATCTTTCCACTTTAGTCTTTCCACTTTAGTCTTTCCACTATTGTCTGTCCACTTTAGTCTGTCCTCTTTAGTCTTTCCACTATAGTCTTTCCACTTTATTCTGTCCGCTAAAGAAAGTCTATCCACTTTAGTCTGCCCACTTTAGTCTTTCCACTATAGTCTTTCCACTTTAGTCTTTCCACTTTAGTCTTTCCACTTTAGTCTTTCCACTATAGTCTGTCCTCTTTAGTCTTCCCACCTTAGTCTTTCCACTTTAGTCTGTCCACTTTAGTCTGTCCACTTTAGTCTGTCCACTTTAGTCTTTCCACTTTAGTCTTTCCACTTTAGTCTTTCCACTTTAGTCTTTCCACTTCAGTCTTTCCACTATAGTCTGTCCACTCTAGTCTTTCCACTTTAGTCTTTCCACTTTAGTCTTTCCACTTTAGTCTTTCCACTATAGTCTGTCCACTTTAGTCTTCCCACCTTAGTCTTTCCACTTTAGTCTGTCCACTTTAGTCCGTCCACTTTAGTCTGTCCACTTTAGTCTTTCCACTTTAGTCTTTCCACTTTAGTCTTTCCACTTTAGTCTTTCCACTTTAGTCTTTCCACTTCAGTCTTTCCACTATAGTCTTTCCACTATAGTCTTTCCACTTTAGTCTTTCCACTTTAGTCTTTCCACTTTCGTCTTTCCACTATAGTCTGTCCACTTTAGTCTTCCCACCTTAGTCTTTCCACCTTAGTCTGTCCACTTTAGTCTGTCCACTTTTGTCTGTCCACTTTAGTCTTTCCACTATAGTCTTTCCACTTTAGTCGGTCCACTTTAGTCTTTCCACTATAGTCTTTCCACTTTAGTCTTTCCACTTTAGTCTTTCCACTTTAGTCTGTCCACTTTAGTCTTTCCACTTTAGTCTTTCAACTTTAGTCTGTCGTCTTTAGTCTTTCCACTAGAGTCTTTCCACTTTAATCTTTCCACTTTAGTCTTTCCACTTTAGTCTTTCCACTATTGTCTGTCCACTTTAGTCTTTCCACTTTAGTCTGTCGCTCTAGTCTGTCCAATCTAGTCTGTCCACTATAGTCTTTCCACTATAGTCTTTCCACTTTAGTCTTTCCACTTTAGTCTTTCCACTTTAGTCTGTCCACTTTAGTCTTTCCACGTTACTCTTTCCACTTTATTCTGTCCACTTCAATGTCTAGACTTTCGTCTTTCCACTTTAGTCTTTCCACTTCAGTCTGTCCACTTTAGTCTTTCCACTATAGTCTGTCCACTACAGTCTGTCAAATTTAGTCTTTCCACTTTAGTCTTTCCACTTTAGTCTTTCCACTTTAGTCTGTCCACTTTAGTCTTTCCACTACAATATTTCCACTTTAGTCTTTCCACTATTGTCTGTCCACTTTAGTCTTTCCACTTTAGTCTGTCCACTTTAGTCTGTCGCTTTAGTCTGTCCAATCTAGTCTGTCCACTATAGTCTTTCCACTTTAGTCTTTCCACTTTAGTCTTTCCACTATTGTCTGTCCACTTTAGTCTTTCCACTTTAGTCTGTCCACTTTAGTCTTTCCACTTCACTCTTTCCACTTTATTCTGTCCACTTTAATGTCTACACTCTAGTCTTTCCACTTTAGTCTTTTTCACTATAGTCTGTCCACTTTAGTCTTTCCACTTTAGTCTGTCCACTTTACTCTTTCCACTTTATTCTGTCCACTTCAGTGTCTACACTTTAGTCTTTCCACTTTAGTCTTTCCACTTTAGTCTTTCCACTTCAGTCTGTCCACTTTAGTCTTTCCACTATAGTCTGTCCACTATAGTCTTTCCACTTTAGTCTTTCCACTTTAGTCTTTCCACTATAGTCTGTCCACTTTAGTCTTCCCACCTTAGTCTTTCCACTTTAGTCTGTCCACTTTAGTCTGTCCACTTTAGTCTGTCCACTTTAGTCTTTCCAATTTAGTCTTTCCACTTTAGTCTTTCCACTTTAGTCTTTCCACTTTAGTCTTTCCATTTCAGTCTTTCCACTATAGTCTGTCCACTATAGTCTTTCCACTTTAGTCTTTCCACTTTAGTCTTTCCACTTTCGTCTTTCCACTATAGTCTGTCCACTTTAGTCTTCCCACCTTAGTCTTTCCACCTTAGTCTGTCCACTTTAGTTTGTCCACTTTTGTCTGTCCACTTTAGTCTTTCCACTATAGTCTTACCACTTTAGTCGGTCCACTTTAGTCTTTCCACTATAGTCTTTCCACTTTAGTCTATCCACTTTAGTCTTTCCACTTTAGTCTGTCCACTTTAGTCTTTCCACTTTAGTCTTTCAACTTTAGTCTGTCGTCTTTAGTCTTTCCAATAGAGTCTTTCCACTTTAATCTTTCCACTTTAGTCTTTCCACTTTAGTCTTTCCACTATTGTCTGTCCACTTTAGTCTTTCCACTTTAGTCTGTCCACTTTAGTCTGTCGCTTTAGTCTGTCCAATCTAGTCTGTCCACTATAGTCTTTCCACTATAGTCTTTCCACTTTAGTCTTTCCACTTTAGTCTTTCCACTTTAGTCTGTCCACTTTAGTCTTTCCACGTTACTCTTTCCACTTTATTCTGTCCACTTCAATGTCTACACTTTCGTCTTTCCACTTTAGTCTTTCCACTTCAGTCGGTCCACTTTAGTCTTTCCACTATAGTCTGTCCACTACAGTCTGTCAAATTTAGTCTTTCCACTTTAGTCTTTCCACTTTAGTCTGTCCACTTTAGTCTTTCCACTATAATCTTTCCACTTTAGTCTTTCCACTATTGTCTGTCCACTTTAGTCTTTCCACTTTAGTCTGTCCACTTTAGTCTGTCGCTTTAGTCTGTCCAATCTAGTCTGTCCACTATAGTCTTTCCACTATAGTCTTTCCACTTTAGTCTTTCCACTATTGTCTTTCCACTTTAATCTTTCCACTTTAGTCTTTCCACTTTAGTCTTTCCACTATTGTCTGTCCACTTTAGTCTTTCCACTTTAGTCTGTCCACTTTAGTCTTTCCACTTCACTCTTTAAACTTTATTCTGTCCACTATAATGTCTACACTTTAGTCTTTCCACTTTAGTCTTTCCACTATAGTCTGTCCACTTTAGTCTTTCCACTTCAGTTTTTCCACCTTAGTCTGTCAACTTTAGTCTGTCAACTTTAGTCTGTCCACTTTAGTCTTTCCACTATAGTCTTTCCACTTTAGTCTCTCCACTTCAGTCTTTCCACTTTAATCTGTCCACTTTAGTCTGTCCTCTTTAGTCTTTCCACTATAGTCTTTCCACTATAGTCTGTCCACTAGAGTCTGTCCACTTTAGTCTTTCCACTAGAGTCTTTCCACTTTAGTCTGTCCACTTTAGTCTTTCCACTTTAGTCTGTCCACTTTACTCTTTCCACTTTATTCTGTCCACTTCAGTGTCTACACTTTAGTCTTTCCACTTTAGTCTTTCCACTTTAGTCTTTCCACTTCAGTCTGTCCACTTTAGTCTTTCCACTATAGTCTGTCCACCAAAGTCTGTCCACTTTAGTCTGTCCCCTTTAGTCTTTCCACTATAGTCTTTCCACTTTAGTCTTTCCACTTTAGTCTTTCCACTTTAGTCTTTCCACTATAGTCTGTCCACTTTAGTCTTTCCACTTTAGTCTGTCCACTTTAGTCTTTCCACTATAGTCTTTCCACTTTAGTCTTTCCACTTTAGTCTTTCCACTTTAGTCTGTCCACTTTAGTCTTTCCACTTTAGTCTTTCAACTTTAGTCTGTCGTCTTTTGTCTTTCCACTATAGTCTTTCCACTTTAATCTTTCCACTTTAGTCTTTCCACTTTAGTCTTTCCACTATTGTCTGTCCACTTTAGTCTTTCCACTTTAGTCTGTCCACTTTAGTCTGTCGCTTTAGTCTGTCAAATCTAGTCTGTCCACTATAGTCTTTCCACTATAGTCTTTCCACTTTAGTCTTTCCACTTTAGTCTTTCCACTTTAGTCTGTCCACTTTAGTCTTTCCACTTTACTCTTTCCACTTTAGTCTTTCCACTTTAGTCTTTCCACTTTAGTCTGTCCACTTTAGTCTTTCAACTTTAGTCTGTCGTCTTTAGTCTTTCCACTATAGTCTTTCCACTTTAATCTTTCCACTTTAGTCTTTCCACTTTAGTCTTTCCACTTTAGTCTGTCCACTTTCGTCTTTCCACTTTACTCTTTCCACTTTATTCTGTCCACTTCAATGTCTACACTTTCTTCTTTCCACTTTAGTCTTTCCACTTCAGTCTGTCCACTTTAGTCTTTCCACTATAGTCTGTCCACTACAGTCTGTCCAATTTAGTCTTTCCACTTTAGTCTTTCCACTTTAGTCTGTCCACTTTAGTCTTTCCACTATAATCTTTCCACTTTAGTCTTTCCACTATTGTCTGTCCACTTTCGTCTTTCCACTTTAGTCTGTCCACTTTAGTCTGTCGCTTTAGTCTGTCCAATCTAGTCTGTCCACTATAGTCTTTCCACTATAGTCTTTCCACTTTAGTCTTTCCACTTTAGTCTTTCCACTTTAGTCTGTCCACTTTAGTCTTTCCACTTTACTCTTTCCGCTTTATTCTGTCCACTTCAATGTCTACACTTTAGTCTTTCCACTTTAGTCTTTCCACTTTAGTGTTTCCACTTTAGTCTTTCCACTTCAGTCTGTCCACTTTAGTCTTTCCACTATAGTCTGTCCACTTTAGTCTTTCCGCTTTAGTCTTTCCACTTTATTCTGTCCACTTTAGCCTTTCCACTATAGTCTGTCCACTTTAGTCTTTCCACTTTAGTCTTTCCACTTTATACTGTCAACTTCAGTGTGTATACTTTAGTCTGTCCACTTAGTCTTTCCACTTCAGTCTTTCCACTTCAGTCTTTCCACTATAGTCTGTCCACTTTAGTCTTTCCACTTTAGTCTTTCCACTATAGTCTGTCCACTTTAGTCTTTCCACTTTAGTCTTTCCACCTTAGTTTGTCCACTTTAGTCTGTCCACTTTAGTCTGTCCACTTTTGTCTTTCCACAATAGTCTTTCCACTTTAGTCGGTCCACTTTAGTCTTTCCACTATAGTCTTTCCACTTTAGTCTTTCCACTTTAGTCTTTCAACTTTAGTCTGTCCACTTTAGTCTTTCCACTTTAGTCTTTCAACTTTAGTCTGTCGTCTTTAGTCTTTCCACTATAGTCTTTCCACTTTAATCTTTCCACTTTAGTCTTTCGACTTTAGTCTTTCCACTATTGTCTGTCCACTTTAGTCTTTCCACTTTAGTCTGTCCACTTTAGTCTTTCCACTATTGTCTGTCCACTTTAGTCTTTCCGCTTTATTCTGTCCACTTCAATGTCTACACTTTAGTCTTTCCACTATAGTCTTTCCACTTTAGTCTTTCCACTTTAGTCTTTCCACTTTAGTCTGTCGTCTTTAGTCTTTCCACTATAGTCTTTCCACTTTAGTCTTTCCACTTTAGTCTTTCCACTTTACTCTTTCCGCTTTATTCTGTCCACTTCATTGTCTACACTTTAGTCTTTCCACTTTAGTCTTTCCGCTTTAGTCTTTCCACTTCAGTCTGTCCACTTTAGTCTTTCCACTATAGTCTGTCCACTTTAGTCTTTCCGCTTTAGTCTTTCCACTTTATTCTGTCCACTTTAGCCTTTCCACTATAGTCTGTCCACTTTAGTCTTTCCACTTTAGTCTTTCCACTTTATACTGTCAACTTCAGTGTGTATACTTTAGTCTGTCCACTTAGTCTTTCCACTTCAGTCTTTCCACTATAGTCTGTCCACTTTAGTCTTTCCTCTTTAGTCTTTCCACCATAGTCTGTCCACTTTAGTCTTTCCACTTTAGTCTTTCCACCTTAGTCTGTCCACTTTATTCTGTCCACTTTAGTCTGTCCACTTTAGTCTTTCCACTATAGTCTTTCCACTTTAGTCTGTCCACTTTAGTCTTTCCACTATAGTCTTTCCACTTTAGTCTTTCCACTTTAGTCTTTCCACTTTAGTCTGTCCACTTTAGTCTTTCCACTTTAGTTTGTCGTCTTTAGTCTTTCCACTATAGTCTTTCAACTTTAGTCTGTCGTCTTTAGTCTTTCCACTTTAGTCTTTCCACTTTAGTCTTTCCACTTTAGTCTTTCCACTTTAGTCTTTCCACTTCAGTCTGTCCACTTTAGTCTGTCGTCTTTAGTCTTTCCACTATAGTCTTTCAACTTTAGTCTGTCGTCTTTAGTCTTTCCACTTTAGTCTTTCCACTTTAGTCTTTCCACTTTAGTCTTTCCACTTTAGTCTTTCCACTTAAGTCTGTCCACTTTAGTCTGTCGTCTTTAGTCTTTCCACTATAGTCTTTCAACTTTAGTCTGTCGTCTTTAGTCTTTCCACTTTAGTCTTTCCACTTTAGTCTTTCCACTTTAGTCTTTCCACTTTAGTCTTTCCACTTCAGTCTGTCCACTTTAGTCTGTCGTCTTTAGTCTTTCCACTATAGTCTTTCCACTTTAGTCTGTCCACTTTAGTCTGTCCACTTTAGTCTGTCCACTTTAGTCTTTCCACTTTAGTCTTTCCACTTTAGTCTTTCCACTTTAGTCTTTCCACTTCAGTCTTTCCACTATAGTCTGTCCACTCTAGTCTTTCCACTTTAGTCTTTCCACTTTAGTCTTTCCACTTTAGTCTTTCCACTATAGTCTGTCCACTTTAGTCTTCCCACCTTAGTCTTTCCACTTTAGTCTGTCCACTTTAGTCCGTCCACTTTAGTCTGTCCACTTTAGTCTTTCCACTTTAGTCTTTCCACTTTAGTCTTTCCACTTTAGTCTTTCCACTTTAGTCTTTCCACTTCAGTCTTTCCACTATAGTCTTTCCACTATAGTCTTTCCACTTTAGTCTTTCCACTTTAGTCTTTCCACTTTCGTCTTTCCACTATAGTCTGTCCACTTTAGTCTTCCCACCTTAGTCTTTCCACCTTAGTCTGTCCACTTTAGTCTGTCCACTTTTGTCTGTCCACTTTAGTCTTTCCACTATAGTCTTTCCACTTTAGTCGGTCCACTTTAGTCTTTCCACTATAGTCTTTCCACTTTAGTCTTTCCACTTTAGTCTTTCCACTTTAGTCTGTCCACTTTAGTCTTTCCACTTTAGTCTTTCAACTTTAGTCTGTCGTCTTTAGTCTTTCCACTAGAGTCTTTCCACTTTAATCTTTCCACTTTAGTCTTTCCACTTTAGTCTTTCCACTATTGTCTGTCCACTTTAGTCTTTCCACTTTAGTCTGTCGCTCTAGTCTGTCCAATCTAGTCTGTCCACTATAGTCTTTCCACTATAGTCTTTCCACTTTAGTCTTTCCACTTTAGTCTTTCCACTTTAGTCTGTCCACTTTAGTCTTTCCACGTTACTCTTTCCACTTTATTCTGTCCACTTCAATGTCTAGACTTTCGTCTTTCCACTTTAGTCTTTCCACTTCAGTCTGTCCACTTTAGTCTTTCCACTATAGTCTGTCCACTACAGTCTGTCAAATTTAGTCTTTCCACTTTAGTCTTTCCACTTTAGTCTTTCCACGTTAGTCTGTCCACTTTAGTCTTTCCACTACAATATTTCCACTTTAGTCTTTCCACTATTGTCTGTCCACTTTAGTCTTTCCACTTTAGTCTGTCCACTTTCGTCTGTCGCTTTAGTCTGTCCAATCTAGTCTGTCCACTATAGTCTTTCCACTATAGTCTTTCCACTTTAGTCTTTCCACTATTGTCTTTCCACTTTAATCTTTCCACTTTAGTCTTTCCACTTTAGTCTTTCCACTATTGTCTGTCCACTTTAGTCTTTCCACTTTAGTCTGTCCACTTTAGTCTTTCCACTTCACTCTTTAAACTTTATTCTGTCCACTATAATGTCTACACTTTAGTCTTTCCACTTTAGTCTTTCCACTATAGTCTGTCCACTTTAGTCTTTCCACTTTAGTTTTTCCACCTTAGTCTGTCAACTTTAGTCTGTCAACTTTAGTCTGTCCACTTTAGTCTTTCCACTATAGTCTTTCCACTTTAGTCTCTCCACTTCAGTCTTTCCACTTTAATCTGTCCACTTTAGTCTGTCCTCTTTAGTCTTTCCACTATAGTCTTTCCACTATAGTCTGTCCACTAGAGTCTGTCCACTTTAGTCTTTCCACTAGAGTCTTTCCACTTTAGTCTGTCCACTTTAGTCTTTCCACTTTAGTCTGTCCACTTTACTCTTTCCACTTTATTCTGTCCACTTCAGTGTCTACACTTTAGTCTTTCCACTTTAGTCTTTCCACTTTAGTCTTTCCACTTCAGTCTGTCCACTTTAGTCTTTCCACTATAGTCTGTCCACCAAAGTCTGTCCACTTTAGTCTGTCCCCTTTAGTCTTTCCACTATAGTCTTTCCACTTTAGTCTTTCCACTTTAGTCTTTCCACTTTAGTCTTTCCACTATAGTCTGTCCACTTTAGTCTTTCCACTTTAGTCTGTCCACTTTAGTCTTTCCACTATAGTCTTTCCACTTTAGTCTTTCCACTTTAGTCTTTCCACTTTAGTCTGTCCACTTTAGTCTTTCCACTTTAGTCTTTCAACTTTAGTCTGTCGTCTTTTGTCTTTCCACTATAGTCTTTCCACTTTAATCTTTCCACTTTAGTCTTTCCACTTTAGTCTTTCCACTATTGTCTGTCCACTTTAGTCTTTCCACTTTAGTCTGTCCACTTTAGTCTGTCGCTTTAGTCTGTCAAATCTAGTCTGTCCACTATAGTCTTTCCACTATAGTCTTTCCACTTTAGTCTTTCCACTTTAGTCTTTCCACTTTAGTCTGTCCACTTTAGTCTTTCCACTTTACTCTTTCCACTTTAGTCTTTCCACTTTAGTCTTTCCACTTTAGTCTGTCCACTTTAGTCTTTCAACTTTAGTCTGTCGTCTTTAGTCTTTCCACTATAGTCTTTCCACTTTAATCTTTCCACTTTAGTCTTTCCACTTTAGTCTTTCCACTTTAGTCTGTCCACTTTCGTCTTTCCACTTTACTCTTTCCACTTTATTCTGTCCACTTCAATGTCTACACTTTCTTCTTTCCACTTTAGTCTTTCCACTTCAGTCTGTCCACTTTAGTCTTTCCACTATAGTCTGTCCACTACAGTCTGTCCAATTTAGTCTTTCCACTTTAGTCTTTCCACTTTAGTCTGTCCACTTTAGTCTTTCCACTATAATCTTTCCACTTTAGTCTTTCCACTATTGTCTGTCCACTTTCGTCTTTCCACTTTAGTCTGTCCACTTTAGTCTGTCGCTTTAGTCTGTCCAATCTAGTCTGTCCACTATAGTCTTTCCACTATAGTCTTTCCACTTTAGTCTTTCCACTTTAGTCTTTCCACTTTAGTCTGTCCACTTTAGTCTTTCCACTTTACTCTTTCCGCTTTATTCTGTCCACTTCAATGTCTACACTTTAGTCTTTCCACTTTAGTCTTTCCACTTTAGTGTTTCCACTTTAGTCTTTCCACTTCAGTCTGTCCACTTTAGTCTTTCCACTATAGTCTGTCCACTTTAGTCTTTCCGCTTTAGTCTTTCCACTTTATTCTGTCCACTTTAGCCTTTCCACTATAGTCTGTCCACTTTAGTCTTTCCACTTTAGTCTTTCCACTTTATACTGTCAACTTCAGTGTGTATACTTTAGTCTGTCCACTTAGTCTTTCCACTTCAGTCTTTCCACTTCAGTCTTTCCACTATAGTCTGTCCACTTTAGTCTTTCCACTTTAGTCTTTCCACTATAGTCTGTCCACTTTAGTCTTTCCACTTTAGTCTTTCCACCTTAGTTTGTCCACTTTAGTCTGTCCACTTTAGTCTGTCCACTTTTGTCTTTCCACAATAGTCTTTCCACTTTAGTCGGTCCACTTTAGTCTTTCCACTATAGTCTTTCCACTTTAGTCTTTCCACTTTAGTCTTTCAACTTTAGTCTGTCCACTTTAGTCTTTCCACTTTAGTCTTTCAACTTTAGTCTGTCGTCTTTAGTCTTTCCACTATAGTCTTTCCACTTTAATCTTTCCACTTTAGTCTTTCGACTTTAGTCTTTCCACTATTGTCTGTCCACTTTAGTCTTTCCACTTTAGTCTGTCCACTTTAGTCTTTCCACTATTGTCTGTCCACTTTAGTCTTTCCGCTTTATTCTGTCCACTTCAATGTCTACACTTTAGTCTTTCCACTATAGTCTTTCCACTTTAGTCTTTCCACTTTAGTCTTTCCACTTTAGTCTGTCGTCTTTAGTCTTTCCACTATAGTCTTTCCACTTTAGTCTTTCCACTTTAGTCTTTCCACTTTACTCTTTCCGCTTTATTCTGTCCACTTCATTGTCTACACTTTAGTCTTTCCACTTTAGTCTTTCCGCTTTAGTCTTTCCACTTCAGTCTGTCCACTTTAGTCTTTCCACTATAGTCTGTCCACTTTAGTCTTTCCGCTTTAGTCTTTCCACTTTATTCTGTCCACTTTAGCCTTTCCACTATAGTCTGTCCACTTTAGTCTTTCCACTTTAGTCTTTCCACTTTATACTGTCAACTTCAGTGTGTATACTTTAGTCTGTCCACTTAGTCTTTCCACTTCAGTCTTTCCACTATAGTCTGTCCACTTTAGTCTTTCCTCTTTAGTCTTTCCACCATAGTCTGTCCACTTTAGTCTTTCCACTTTAGTCTTTCCACCTTAGTCTGTCCACTTTATTCTGTCCACTTTAGTCTGTCCACTTTAGTCTTTCCACTATAGTCTTTCCACTTTAGTCTGTCCACTTTAGTCTTTCCACTATAGTCTTTCCACTTTAGTCTTTCCACTTTAGTCTTTCCACTTTAGTCTGTCCACTTTAGTCTTTCCACTTTAGTTTGTCGTCTTTAGTCTTTCCACTATAGTCTTTCAACTTTAGTCTGTCGTCTTTAGTCTTTCCACTTTAGTCTTTCCACTTTAGTCTTTCCACTTTAGTCTTTCCACTTTAGTCTTTCCACTTCAGTCTGTCCACTTTAGTCTGTCGTCTTTAGTCTTTCCACTATAGTCTTTCAACTTTAGTCTGTCGTCTTTAGTCTTTCCACTTTAGTCTTTCCACTTTAGTCTTTCCACTTTAGTCTTTCCACTTTAGTCTTTCCACTTAAGTCTGTCCACTTTAGTCTGTCGTCTTTAGTCTTTCCACTATAGTCTTTCAACTTTAGTCTGTCGTCTTTAGTCTTTCCACTTTAGTCTTTCCACTTTAGTCTTTCCACTTTAGTCTTTCCACTTTAGTCTTTCCACTTCAGTCTGTCCACTTTAGTCTGTCGTCTTTAGTCTTTCCACTATAGTCTTTCCACTTTAGTCTGTCCACTTTAGTCTGTCCACTTTAGTCTGTCCACTTTAGTCTTTCCACTTTAGTCTTTCCACTTTAGTCTTTCCACTTGAGTCTTTCCACTTCAGTCTTTCCACTATAGTCTGTCCACTCTAGTCTTTCCACTTTAGTCTTTCCACTTTAGTCTTTCCACTTTAGTCTTTCCACTATAGTCTGTCCACTTTAGTCTTCCCACCTTAGTCTTTCCACTTTAGTCTGTCCACTTTAGTCCGTCCACTTTAGTCTGTCCACTTTAGTCTTTCCACTTTAGTCTTTCCACTTTAGTCTTTCCACTTTAGTCTTTCCACTTTAGTCTTTCCACTTCAGTCTTTCCACTATAGTCTTTCCACTATAGTCTTTCCACTTTAGTCTTTCCACTTTAGTCTTTCCACTTTCGTCTTTCCACTATAGTCTGTCCACTTTAGTCTTCCCACCTTAGTCTTTCCACCTTAGTCTGTCCACTTTAGTCTGTCCACTTTTGTCTGTCCACTTTAGTCTTTCCACTATAGTCTTTCCACTTTAGTCGGTCCACTTTAGTCTTTCCACTATAGTCTTTCCACTTTAGTCTTTCCACTTTAGTCTTTCCACTTTAGTCTGTCCACTTTAGTCTTTCCACTTTAGTCTTTCAACTTTAGTCTGTCGTCTTTAGTCTTTCCACTAGAGTCTTTCCACTTTAATCTTTCCACTTTAGTCTTTCCACTTTAGTCTTTCCACTATTGTCTGTCCACTTTAGTCTTTCCACTTTAGTCTGTCGCTCTAGTCTGTCCAATCTAGTCTGTCCACTATAGTCTTTCCACTATAGTCTTTCCACTTTAGTCTTTCCACTTTAGTCTTTCCACTTTAGTCTGTCCACTTTAGTCTTTCCACGTTACTCTTTCCACTTTATTCTGTCCACTTCAATGTCTAGACTTTCGTCTTTCCACTTTAGTCTTTCCACTTCAGTCTGTCCACTTTAGTCTTTCCACTATAGTCTGTCCACTACAGTCTGTCAAATTTAGTCTTTCCACTTTAGTCTTTCCACTTTAGTCTTTCCACTTTAGTCTGTCCACTTTAGTCTTTCCACTACAATATTTCCACTTTAGTCTTTCCACTATTGTCTGTCCACTTTAGTCTTTCCACTTTAGTCTGTCCACTTTAGTCTGTCGCTTTAGTCTGTCCAATCTAGTCTGTCCACTATAGTCTTTCCACTTTAGTCTTTCCACTTTAGTCTTTCCACTATTGTCTGTCCACTTTAGTCTTTCCACTTTAGTCTGTCCACTTTAGTCTTTCCACTTCACTCTTTCCACTTTATTCTGTCCACTTTAATGTCTACACTCTAGTCTTTCCACTTTAGTCTTTTTCACTATAGTCTGTCCACTTTAGTCTTTCCACTTTAGTCTGTCCACTTTACTCTTTCCACTTTATTCTGTCCACTTCAGTGTCTACACTTTAGTCTTTCCACTTTAGTCTTTCCACTTTAGTCTTTCCACTTCAGTCTGTCCACTTTAGTCTTTCCACTATAGTCTGTCCACTATAGTCTTTCCACTTTAGTCTTTCCACTTTAGTCTTTCCACTATAGTCTGTCCACTTTAGTCTTCCCACCTTAGTCTTTCCACTTTAGTCTGTCCACTTTAGTCTGTCCACTTTAGTCTGTCCACTTTAGTCTTTCCAATTTAGTCTTTCCACTTTAGTCTTTCCACTTTAGTCTTTCCACTTTAGTCTTTCCATTTCAGTCTTTCCACTATAGTCTGTCCACTATAGTCTTTCCACTTTAGTCTTTCCACTTTAGTCTTTCCACTTTCGTCTTTCCACTATAGTCTGTCCACTTTAGTCTTCCCACCTTAGTCTTTCCACCTTAGTCTGTCCACTTTAGTTTGTCCACTTTTGTCTGTCCACTTTAGTCTTTCCACTATAGTCTTACCACTTTAGTCGGTCCACTTTAGTCTTTCCACTATAGTCTTTCCACTTTAGTCTTTCCACTTTAGTCTTTCCACTTTAGTCTGTCCACTTTAGTCTTTCCACTTTAGTCTTTCAACTTTAGTCTGTCGTCTTTAGTCTTTCCAATAGAGTCTTTCCACTTTAATCTTTCCACTTTAGTCTTTCCACTTTAGTCTTTCCACTATTGTCTGTCCACTTTAGTCTTTCCACTTTAGTCTGTCCACTTTAGTCTGTCGCTTTAGTCTGTCCAATCTAGTCTGTCCACTATAGTCTTTCCACTATAGTCTTTCCACTTTAGTCTTTCCACTTTAGTCTTTCCACTTTAGTCTGTCCACTTTAGTCTTTCCACGTTACTCTTTCCACTTTATTCTGTCCACTTCAATGTCTACACTTTCGTCTTTCCACTTTAGTCTTTCCAATCAGTCGGTCCACTTTAGTCTGTCCACTTTAGTCTGTCGCTTTAGTCTGTCCAATCTAGTCTGTCCACTATAGTCTTTCCACTATAGTCTTTCCACTTTAGTCTTTCCACTATTGTCTTTCCACTTTAATCTTTCCACTTTAGTCTTTCCACTTTAGTCTTTCCACTATTGTCTGTCCACTTTAGTCTTTCCACTTTAGTCTGTCCACTTTAGTCTTTCCACTTCACTCTTTAAACTTTATTCTGTCCACTATAATGTCTACACTTTAGTCTTTCCACTTTAGTCTTTCCACTATAGTCTGTCCACTTTAGTCTTTCCACTTTAGTTTTTCCACCTTAGTCTGTCAACTTTAGTCTGTCAACTTTAGTCTGTCCACTTTAGTCTTTCCACTATAGTCTTTCCACTTTAGTCTCTCCACTTCAGTCTTTCCACTTTAATCTGTCCACTTTAGTCTGTCCTCTTTAGTCTTTCCACTATAGTCTTTCCACTATAGTCTGTCCACTAGAGTCTGTCCACTTTAGTCTTTCCACTAGAGTCTTTTCACTTTAGTCTGTCCACTTTAGTCTTTCCACTTTAGTCTGTCCACTTTACTCTTTCCACTTTATTCTGTCCACTTCAGTGTCTACACTTTAGTCTTTCCACTTTAGTCTTTCCACTTTAGTCTTTCCACTTCAGTCTGTCCACTTCAGTCTGTCCACTTTAGTCTTTCCACTATAGTCTGTCCACCAAAGTCTGTCCACTTTAGTCTGTCCCCTTTAGTCTTTCCACTATAGTCTTTCCACTTTAGTCTTTCCACTTTAGTCTTTCCACTTTAGTCTTTCCACTATAGTCTGTCCACTTTAGTCTTTCCACTTTAGTCTGTCCACTTTAGTCTTTCCACTATAGTCTTTCCACTTTAGTCTTTCCACTTTAGTCTTTCCACTTTAGTCTGTCCACTTTAGTCTTTCCACTTTAGTCTTTCAACTTTAGTCTGTCGTCTTTTGTCTTTCCACTATAGTCTTTCCACTTTAATCTTTCCACTTTAGTCTTTCCACTTTAGTCTTTCCACTATTGTCTGTCCACTTTAGTCTTTCCACTTTAGTCTGTCCACTTTAGTCTGTCGCTTTAGTCTGTCAAATCTAGTCTGTCCACTATAGTCTTTCCACTATAGTCTTTCCACTTTAGTCTTTCCACTTTAGTCTTTCCACTTTAGTCTGTCCACTTTAGTCTTTCCACTTTACTCTTTCCACTTTAGTCTTTCCACTTTAGTCTTTCCACTTTAGTCTGTCCACTTTAGTCTTTCAACTTTAGTCTGTCGTCTTTAGTCTTTCCACTATAGTCTTTCCACTTTAATCTTTCCACTTTAGTCTTTCCACTTTAGTCTTTCCACTTTAGTCTGTCCACTTTCGTCTTTCCACTTTACTCTTTCCACTTTATTCTGTCCACTTCAATGTCTACACTTTCTTCTTTCCACTTTAGTCTTTCCACTTCAGTCTGTCCACTTTAGTCTTTCCACTATAGTCTGTCCACTACAGTCTGTCCAATTTAGTCTTTCCACTTTAGTCTTTCCACTTTAGTCTGTCCACTTTAGTCTTTCCACTATAATCTTTCCACTTTAGTCTTTCCACTATTGTCTGTCCACTTTCGTCTTTCCACTTTAGTCTGTCCACTTTAGTCTGTCGCTTTAGTCTGTCCAATCTAGTCTGTCCACTATAGTCTTTCCACTATAGTCTTTCCACTTTAGTCTTTCCACTATAGTCTTTCCACTTTAGTCTGTCCACTTTAGTCTTTCCACTTTACTCTTTCCGCTTTATTCTGTCAACTTCAATGTCTACACTTTAGTCTTTCCACTTTAGTCTTTCCACTTTAGTGTTTCCACTTTAGTCTTTCCACTTCAGTCTGTCCACTTTAGTCTTTCCACTATAGTCTGTCCACTTTAGTCTTTCCGCTTTAGTCTTTCCACTTTATTCTGTCCACTTTAGCCTTTCCACTATAGTCTGTCCACTTTAGTCTTTCCACTTTAGTCTTTCCACTTTATACTGTCAACTTCAGTGTGTATACTTTAGTCTGTCCACTTAGTCTTTCCACTTCAGTCTTTCCACTTCAGTCTTTCCACTATAGTCTGTCCACTTTAGTCTTTCCACTTTAGTCTTTCCACTATAGTCTGTCCACTTTAGTCTTTCCACTTTAGTCTTTCCACCTTAGTTTGTCCACTTTAGTCTGTCCACTTTTGTCTTTCCACAATAGTCTTTCCACTTTAGTCGGTCCACTTTAGTCTTTCCACTATAGTCTTTCCACTTTAGTCTTTCCACTTTAGTCTTTCAACTTTAGTCTGTCCACTTTAGTCTTTCCACTTTAGTCTTTCAACTTTAGTCTGTCGTCTTTAGTCTTTCCACTATAGTCTTTCCACTTTAATCTTTCCACTTTAGTCTTTCGACTTTAGTCTTTCCACTATTGTCTGTCCACTTTAGTCTTTCCACTTTAGTCTGTCCACTTTAGTCTTTCCACTATTGTCTGTCCACTTTAGTCTTTCCGCTTTATTCTGTCCACTTCAATGTCTACACTTTAGTCTTTCCACTATAGTCTTTCCACTTTAGTCTTTCCACTTTAGTCTTTCCACTTTAGTCTGTCGTCTTTAGTCTTTCCACTATAGTCTTTCCACTTTAGTCTTTCCACTTTAGTCTTTCCACTTTACTCTTTCCGCTTTATTCTGTCCACTTCATTGTCTACACTTTAGTCTTTCCACTTTAGTCTTTCCGCTTTAGTCTTTCCACTTCAGTCTGTCCACTTTAGTCTTTCCACTATAGTCTGTCCACTTTAGTCTTTCCGCTTTAGTCTTTCCACTTTATTCTGTCCACTTTAGCCTTTCCACTATAGTCTGTCCACTTTAGTCTTTCCACTTTAGTCTTTCCACTTTATACTGTCAACTTCAGTGTGTATACTTTAGTCTGTCCACTTAGTCTTTCCACTTCAGTCTTTCCACTATAGTCTGTCCACTTTAGTCTTTCCTCTTTAGTCTTTCCACCATAGTCTGTCCACTTTAGTCTTTCCACTTTAGTCTTTCCACCTTAGTCTGTCCACTTTATTCTGTCCACTTTAGTCTGTCCACTTTAGTCTTTCCACTATAGTGCTTCCACTTTAGTCTGTCCACTTTAGTCTTTCCACTATAGTCTTTCCACTTTAGTCTTTCCACTTTAGTCTTTCAACTTTAGTCTGTCGTCTTTAGTCTTTCCACTTTAGTCTTTCCACTTTAGTCTTTCCACTTTAGTCTTTCCACTTTAGTCTTTCCACTTCAGTCTGTCCACTTTAGTCTGTCGTCTTTAGTCTTTCCACTATAGTCTTTCAACTTTAGTCTGTCGTCTTTAGTCTTTCCACTTTAGTCTTTCCACTTTAGTCTTTCCACTTTAGTCTTTCCACTTTAGTCTTTCCACTTAAGTCTGTCCACTTTAGTCTGTCGTCTTTAGTCTTTCCACTGTAGTCTTTCAACTTTAGTCTGTCGTCTTTAGTCTTTCCACTTTAGTCTTTCCACTTTAGTCTTTCCACTTTAGTCTTTCCACTTTAGTCTTTCCACTTCAGTCTGTCCACTTTAGTCTGTCGTCTTTAGTCTTTCCACTATAGTCTTTCCACTTTATTCTGTCCACTAAAGTCTGTCCACTTTAGTCTGCCCACTTTAGTCTTTCCACTATAGTCTTTCCACTTTAGTCTTTCCACTTTAGTCTTTCCACTATAGTCTGTCCACTATAGTCTTTCCACTTTAGTCTTTCCACCTTATTCTGTCCACTTTAGTCTGTCCACTTTAGTCTGTCCACTTTAGTCTGCCCACTTTAGTCTTTCCACTATAGTCTTTCCACTTTAGTCTGTCCACTTTAGTCTTTCCACTTTAGATTTTCCACCTTAGTCTGTCAACTTTAGTCTGTCCACTTTAGTCTTTCCACTATAGTCTTTCCACTTTAGTCTTTCCACTTCAGTCTTTCCACTTTAGTCTGTCCACTTTAGTCTGTCCTCTTCAGTCTTTCCACTATAGTCTTTCCACTTTATTCTGTCCACTAAAGTCTATCCACTTTAGTCTGCCCACTTTAGTCTTTCCACTATAGTCTTTCCACTTTAGTCTTTCCACTTTAGTCTTTCCACTTTAGTCTTTCCACTACAGTCTGTCCACTTTAGTCTTCCCACCTTAGTCTTTCCACTTTAGTCTGTCCACTTTAGTCTTTCCACTTTAGTCTTTCCACTTTAGTCTTTCCACTTTAGTCTTTCCACTTCAGTCTTTCCACTATAGTCTGTCCACTATAGTCTTTCCACTTTAGTCTTTCCACTTTAGTCTTTCCACTTTAGTCTTTCCACTATAGTCTGTCCACTTTAGTCTTCCCACCTTAGTCTTTCCACTTTAGTCTGTCCACTTTAGTCTGTCTACTTTAGTCTGTCCACTTTAGTCTTGGAAAGACGAAAGTCTAGACATTGAAGTGGACAGAATAAAGTGGAAAGAGTAACGTGGAAAGACTAAAGTGGACAGACTAAAGTGGAAAGACTAAAGTGGAAAGACTAAAGTGGAAAGACTATAGTGGAAAGACTATAGTGGACAGACTAGATTGGACAGACTAAAGTGGAAAGACTAAAGTGGACAGACAATAGTGGGAAGACTAAAGTGGAAAGACTAAAGTGGAAAGATTAAAGTGGAAAGACTCTAGTGGAAAGACTAAAGACGACAGACTAAAGTTGAAAGACTAAAGTGGAAAGACTAAAGTGGACAGACTAAAGTGGAAAGACTAAAGTGGAAAGACTAAAGTGGAAAGACTATAGTGGAAAGACTAAAGTGGACCGACTAAAGTGGAAAGACTATAGTGGAAAGACTAAAGTGGACAGACAAAAGTGGACAGACTAAAGTGGACAGACTAAGGTGGAAAGACTAAGGTGGGAAGACTAAAGTGGACAGATTATAGTGGAAAGACGAAAGTGGAAAGACTAAAGTGGAAAGACTAAAGTGGAAAGACTATAGTGGACAGACTATAGTGGAAAGACTGAACTGGAAAGACTAAAGTGGAAAGACTAAAGTGGAAAGACTAAAGTGGAAAGACTAAAGTGGAAAGACTAAAGTGGACAGACTAAAGTGGACAGACTAAATTGGAAAGACTAAGGTGGGAAGATTAAAGTGGACAGACTTTTGTGGAAAGACTAAAGTGGAAAGACTAAAGTGGAAAGACTAAAGTGGAAAGACTATAGTGGACAGACTATAGTGGAAAGACTGAAGTGGAAAGACTAAAGTGGAAAGACTAAAGTGGAAAGACTAAAGTGGAAAGACTAAAGTGGACAGACTAAAGTGGACAGACTAAAGTGGACAGACTAATGTGGAAAGACTAAGGTGGGAAGACTAAAGTGGACAGACTATAGTGGAAAGACTAAAGTGGAAAGACTAAAGTGGAAAAACTAAAGTGGAAAAACTATAGTGGAAAGACTAAAGTGGGCAGACTAAAGTGGATAGACTTTCTTTAGCGGACAGAATAAAGTGGAAAGACTATAGTGGAAAGACTAAAGAGGACAGACTAAAGTGGACAGACTAAAGTGGAAAGACTGAAGTGGAAAGACTAAAGTGGAAAGACTATAGTGGAAAGACTAAAGTGGACAGACTAAAGTTGACAGACTAAGGTGGAAAATCTAAAGTGGAAAGACTATAGTGGAAAGACTAAAGTGGAAAGACTAAAGTGTAGATATTAAAGTGGACAGAATAAAGTGGAAAGAGTGAAGTGGAAAGACTAAAGTGGACAGACTAAAGTGGAAAGACTATAGTGGACAGACTAGATTGGACAGACTAAAGCGACAGACTAAAGTGGACAGACTAAAGTGGAAAGACTAAAGTGGACAGACAATAGTGGAAAGACTAAAGTGGAAAGACTAAAGTGGACAGACTAAAGTGGAAAGACTAAAGTGGAAAGGCTAAAGTGGAAAGACCATAGTGGAAAGACTAAAGTGGACAGACTAAAGTGGACAGACTAAAGTGGAAAGACTAAGGTGGAAAAACTAAAGTGGAAAGACTAAAGTGGACAGACTATAGTGGAAAGACTAAAGTGGAAAGACTAAAGTGGAAAGACTATAGTGGAAAGACTAAAGTGGGCAGACTAAAGTGGACAGACTTTAGTGGACAGAATAAAGTGGAAAGACTATAGTGGAAAGACTAAAGACGACAGACTAAAGTGGACAGACTGAAGTGGAAAGACTAAAGTGGAAAGACTAAAGTGGAAAGACTAAAGTGTAGACATTAAAGTGGACAGAAGAAAGTGGAAAGAGTGAAGTGGAAAGACTAAAGTGGACAGACTAAAGTGGAAAGACTATAGTGGACAGACTAGATTGGACAGACTAAAGCGACAGACTAAAGTGGACAGACAAAAGTGGACAGACAATAGTGGAAAGACTAAAGTGGAAAGACTAAAGTTGAAAGATTAAAGTGGAAAGACTATAGTTGAAAGAGAAAAGACGACAGACTAAAGTGGAAAGACTAAAGTGGACAGACTAAAGTGGAAAGACTAAAGTGGAAAGACTAAAGTGGAAAGACTATAGTGGAAAGACTAAAGTGGACAGACTAAAGTGGAAAGACTATAGTGGAAAGACTAAAGTGGACAGACTAAAGTGGACAGACTAAAGTGGACAGACTAAGGTGGAAAGACTAAAGTGGAAAGACTAAAGTGGACAGACTATAGTGGAAAGACTAAAGTGGAAAGACTAAAGTGGACAGACTATAGTGGAAAGACTGAAGTGGAAAGACTAAGTGGACAGACTAAAGTATACACACTGAAGTTGACAGTATAAAGTGGAAAGACTAAAGTGGAAAGACTAAAGTGGACAGACTATAGTGGAAAGGCTAAAGTGGACAGAATAAAGTGGAAAGACTAAAGCGGAAAGACTAAAGTGGACAGACTATAGTGGAAAGACTAAAGTGGACAGACTGAAGTGGAAAGACTAAAGCGGAAAGACTAAAGTGGAAAGACTAAAGTGGAAAGACTAAAGTGTAGACATTGAAGTGGACAGAATAAAGCGGAAAGAGTAAAGTGGAAAGACTAAAGTGGACAGACTAAAGTGGAAAGACTAAAGTGGAAAGACTAAAGTGGAAAGACTATAGTGGAAAGACTATAGTGGACAGACTAGATTGGACAGACTAAAGCGATAGACTAAAGTGGACAGACTAAAGTGGAAAGACTAAAGTGGACGGACAATAGTGGAAAGACTAAAGTGGAAAGATTATAGTGGAAAGACTAAAGTGGACAGACTAAAGTGGAAAGACTAAAGTGGAAAGACTATAGTGGAAAGACTAAAGTGGACAGACTAAAGTGGAAAGACTAAAGTGGACAGACTATAGTGGAAAGACTAAAGTGGAAAGACTAAAGTGGAAAGACTAAAGACGACAGACTAAAGTTGAAAGACTAAAGTGGAAAGACTAAAGTGGACAGACTAAAGTGGAAAGACTAAAGTGGACAGACAATAGTGGAAAGACTAAAGAGGAAAGACTAAAGTGGAAAGATTAAAGTGGAAAGACTATAGTGGAAAGACTAAAGTGGACAGACTAAAGTGGAAAGACTAAAGTGGAAAGACTAAAGTGGACAGACTAAAGTGGAAAGACTAAAGTGGAAAGACTAAAGTGGACAGACTAAAGTGGAAAGACTAAAGTGGAAAGACTAAAGTGGGCAGACTAAAGTGGACAGACTTTAGTGGACACAATAAAGTGGAAAGACTATAGTGGAAAGACTAAAGACGACAGACTAAAGTGGACAGACTGAAGTGGAAAGACTAAAGTGGAAAGACTAAAGTGGAAAGACTAAAGTGGAATGACTAAAGTGTAGACATTAAAGTGGACAGAATAAATTGGAAAGAGTGAAGTGGAAAGACTAAAGTTGACAGACTAAAGTGGAAAGACTATAGTGGACAGACTAGATTGGACAGACTAAAGCGACAGACTAAAGTGGACAGACTAAAGTGGAAAGACTAAAGTGGACAGACAATAGTGGAAAGACTAAAGTGGAAAGACTAAAGTTGAAAGATTAAAGTGGAAAGACTATAGTGGAAAGACTAAAGACGACAGACTAAAGTGGAAAGACTAAAGTGGAAAGACTAAAGTGGACAGACTAAAGTGGAAAGACTAAAGTGGAAAGACTAAAGTGGAAAGACTATAGTGGAAAGACTAAAGTGGACAGACTAAAGTGGAAAGACTATAGTGGAAAGACTAAAGTGGACAGACTAAAGTGGACAGACTAAAGTGGACAGACTAAGGTTGAAAGACTAAAGTGGAAAGACTAAAGTGGACAGACTATAGTGGAAAGACTAAAGTGGAAAGACTAAAGTGGACAGACTATAGTGGAAAGACTGAAGTGGAAAGACTAAGTGGACAGACTAAAGTATACACACTGAAGTTGACAGTATAAAGTGGAAAGACTAAAGTGGAAAGACTAAAGTGGACAGACTATAGTGGAAAGGCTAAAGTGGACAGAATAAAGTGGAAAGACTAAAGCGGAAAGACTAAAGTGGACAGACTATAGTGGAAAGACTAAAGTGGACTGACTGAAGTGGAAAGACTAAAGCGGAAAGACTAAAGTGGAAAGACTAAAGTGTAGACATTGAAGTGGACGGAATAAAGCGGAAAGAGTAAAGTGGAAAGACTAAAGTGGACAGACTAAAGTGGAAAGACTAAAGTGGAAAGACTAAAGTGGAAAGACTATAGTGGAAAGACTATAGTGGACAGACTAGATTGGACAGACTAAAGCGACAGACTAAAGTGGACAGACTAAAGTGGAAAGACTAAAGTGGACGGACAATAGTGGAAAGACTAAAGTGGAAAGATTATAGTGGAAAGACTAAAGTGGACAGACTAAAGTGGAAAGACTAAAGTGGAAAGACTACAGTGGAAAGACTAAAGTGGACAGACTAAAGTGGAAAGACTAAAGGGGACAGACTATAGTGGAAAGACTAAAGTGGAAAGACTAAAGACGACAGACTAAAGTTGAAAGACTAAAGTGGAAAGACTAAAGTGGACAGACTATAGTGGAAAGACTAAAGTGGAAAGACTAAAGTGGAAAGACTAAAGTGGACAGACTATAGTGGAAAGACTAAAGTGGAAAGACTAAAGTGGACAGACTATAGTGGAAAGACTGAAGTGGAAAGACTAAGTGGACAGACTAAAGTATACACACTGAAGTTGACAGTATAAAGTGGAAAGACTAAAGTGGAAAGACTAAAGTGGACAGACTATAGTGGAAAGGCTAAAGTGGACAGAATAAAGTGGAAAGACTAAAGCGGAAAGACTAAAGTGGACAGACTATAGTGGAAAGACTAAAGTGGACAGACTGAAGTGGAAAGACTAAAGCGGAAAGACTAAAGTGGAAAGACTAAAGTGGAAAGACTAAAGTGTAGACATTGAAGTGGACAGAATAAAGCGGAAAGAGTAAAGTGGAAAGACTAAAGTGGACAGACTAAAGTGGAAAGACTACAGTGGAAAGACTAAAGTGGACAGACTAAAGTGGAAAGACTAAAGGGGACAGACTATAGTGGAAAGACTAAAGTGGAAAGACTAAAGACGACAGACTAAAGTTGAAAGACTAAAGTGGAAAGACTAAAGTGGACAGACTATAGTGGAAAGACTAAAGTGGAAAGACTAAAGTGGAAAGACTAAAGACGACAGACTAAAGTAAGTAAGTAAGTAAGTAATTTATTTATGACCCGCTATTTTGAAAAGGCGGAGTAAATGACAAAAGTAAAGAAAATAAACAAAACACATATATACACACAGAAAAAGACACTTAATTTTTAATCTTCGGTCAGGAAGCAGTGGACGACATCGTGTGCTGTTTGGGCCTTGTTGTCCATGAGTTTTGAAAGTGATGACGAAACATCCAAAAGGGTAACACTTGCGTCTTGAATTTTGAATTTCTCCGTCAATGTATGGTTATGACATAATTTCGACAAGTGGAGCAGGTGCTTTGCATATTTAAAATAACATGATCTCATCTTTTTAATCTCCTTCTTTCGCAGAACATGAGTGACGCCAGAACGAAATAGTATAGAAGGAGCGCAGAAGGTGCTGTACAAATTTCCCAAAGCTTTACGATTATAGCGCCCCCGGTTGGGGACGATGCGCCCATAGGCGCTACGGATCGACTTATAAACTTCTTGAACAACCGATGAGCAAAATTTTGACAATGAAGATTTGAATGTTATGCCGAGCCACCGTAGAGAGTCTGTTGATTTGACGATGAACGATCCAAGAGATATAGAAGCTTTAGATGCACTCGAACAATTTGATGAAGGGTTGAAATGCAGGTACTCACATTTTGAAAGGTTAACTTCAAGGCCAATTTTCAGAAGTTCTGACGACAGCTTACTTACATTTTTTGTGAGTGTGGATCGGCTACGGCTTACTAAGAGCAAGTCGTCCGCATAGGCTATGTAGCTGAAGGCATAGTCTTTATAGAAGTAAGCAGGAAGCAAAGAATCGAGACAAGAAGATATGGCCGATTTGAAGATGTAGGGAGATAAGACTCCCCCTTGGCGAACACCAGTTCGGACAGAAATAATCTCTGACAAGCTACCTTGCCATTTGAACCTTACTGAAGAATGACCATACCAAAATTTTAACAGATAGACGACAGACAGATTCACGCCAGAAGTAATGAGAGAAAATAGGGCCTGAGAATGCGTTATATTGTCAAAAGCACCAGCTATATCTATAGAACATATATGTATAGAAGACTTGTCGCGGGTAGCCTGTTTCATCATTTTTGTCAATATGTGATGAGCATGCGCACAACTGGCGCTCGAACGGAATCCAAACTGCATTGAACCAAAGCTACATTTTTCAACTAGTTCTGGAAGAAGGACGTATTCCAGGATTTTGCTTATGGTACAAGAAACTGTAATTGACGATGAACGATCCAAGAGATATAAGTTGAAAGACTAAAGTGGAAAGACTAAAGGTCTCAATCGGTTAATGATGCAAAAAGAAAGATTCAAGTATCATACTCGAAAATCGTTGCTAATCGTGGGAAATACAATAAAAAAGCCCTTAGTAAACTTTACAGCAGTTTTACTGACCATTCTATCTTATTTCTTTCTGGCCTCTCTTCAGTTTTAAAGAAAAAAGATCTTCATTCCCTCCGTTCTTGTTATTACCGATATGCAAAATTCCTCCTTTTCCTACCTCCCTGGTATAAAAACAGACATCTGATTTCGCGTTACAAGCTTCCGGATATATCGCTGAAACTTTCGGCCATAAGTCGAAAATTGTCCACAACGTCCCATCTCAGCTTCCCCGCACATCACGGCTTGTCCCTTCTTCTAGAGTGAATTCTGGTGTATTTTAGTGTTTTAAGTTCTTTTTCATTGTTTGTACTCCGCTATTCTGTCTTTTCAGCGGGTTATAAAAATAAATAAATAAATAAAATAAAGTGGACAGACTAAAGTGGAAAGACTTAAGTGGAAAGACTAAAGTGGAAAGATTATAGTGGAAAGACTAAAGTGGACAGACTAAAGTGGAAAGACTAAAGTGGAAAGACTATAGTGGAAAGACTAAAGTGGACAGACTAAAGTGGAAAGCCTAAAGTGGAAAGACTATAGTGGAAAGACTAAAGTGGAAAGACTAAAGTGGAAAGACTAAAGACGACAGACTAAAGTTGAAAGACTAAAGTGGAAAGACTAAAGTGGACAGACTAAAGTGGAAAGACTAAAGTGGAAAGACTAAAGTGGAAAGACTATAGTGGAAAGACTAAAGTGGACGGACTAAAGTGGAAAGACTAAAGTGGACAGACTATAGTGGAAAGACTAAAGAGGACAGACTAAAGTTGTCAGACTAAAGTGGAAAGACTGAAGTGGAAAGACTAAAGTGGAAAGACTATAGTGGAAAGACTAAAGTGGACAGACTAAAGTTGACAGACTAAAGTTGACAGACTAAGGTGGAAAAACTAAAGTGGAAAGACAAAAGTGGACAGACTATAGTGGAAAGACTAAAGTGGAAAGACTAAAGTGTAGACATTAAAGTGGACAGAATAAAGTGGAAAGAGTGAAGTGGAAAGACTAAAGTGGACAGACTAAAGTGGAAAGACTAAAGTGGAAAGACTAAAGTGGAAAGACTAAAGTGGAAAGATTAAAGTGGAAAGACTATAGTGGAAAGACTAAAGACGACAGACTAAAGTTGAAAGACTAAAGTGGAAAGACTAAAGTGGACAGACTAAAGTGGAAAGACTAAAGTGGAAAGACTAAAGTGGAAAGACTAAAGTGGACAGACTATAGTGGAAAGACTAAAGTGGAAAGACTAAAGTGGACAGACTATAGTGGAAAGACTGAAGTGGAAAGACTAAGTGGACAGACTAAAGTATATACACTGAAGTTGACAGTATAAAGTATAAAGACTAAAGTGGAAAGACTAAAGTGGACAGACTATAATGGAAAGGCTAAAGTGGACAGAATAAAGTGGAAAGACTAAAGCGGAAAGACTAAAGTGGACAGACCTTAGTGGACAGACTATAGTGGAAAGACTAAAGTGGACAGACTGAAGTGGAAAGACTAAAGTGGAAAGACTAAAGTGGAAAGACTAAAGTGTAGACACTGAAGTGGACAGAATAAAGTGGAAAGAGTAAAGTGGAAAGACTAAAGTGGAAAGACTAAAGTGTAGACATTAAAGTGGACAGAATAAAGTGGAAAGAGTGAAGTGGAAAGACTATAGTGGACAGACTAAAGCGGAAAGACTATAGTGGACAGACTAGATTGGACAGACTAAAGCGACAGACTAAAGTGGACAGACTAAAGTGGAAAGACTAAAGTTGACAGACAATAGTGGAAAGACTAAAGTGGAAAGACTAAAGTGGAAAGACTAAAGTGGACAGACTAAAGTGGAAAGACTATAGTGGAAAGACTAAAGTGGACAGACTAAAGTGGAAAGACTATAGTGGAAAGACTAAAGTGGACAGACTAAAGTGGACAGACTAAAGTGGACAGACTAAGGTGGAAAGACTAAAGTGGAAAGACTAAAGTGGACAGACTATAGTGGACAGACTAAAGTGGAAAGACTAAAGTGGACGGACAATAGTGGAAAGACTAAAGTGGAAAGACTAAAGTGGACAGACTATAGTGGAAAGACTAAAGTGGAAAGACTAAAGTGGAAAGACTAAAGACGACAGACTAAAGTTGAAAGACTAAAGTGGAAAGACTAAAGTTGACAGACTAGAGTGGAAAGACTAAAGTGGACAGACAATAGTGGAAAGACTAAAGAGGAAAGACTAAAGTGGAAAGATTAAAGTGGAAAGACTATAGTGGAAAGACTAAAGTGGACAGACTAAAGTGGAAAGACTAAAGTGGAAAGACTAAAGTGGACAGACTAAAGTGGAAAGACTAAAGTGGAAAGGCTAAAGTGGAAAGACTAAAGTGTAGACACTGAAGTGGACAGAATAAAGTGGAAAGAGTAAAGTGGAAAGACTAAAGGGGACAGACTATAGTGGAAAGACTAAAGTGGAAAGACTAAAGACGACAGACTAAAGTTGAAAGACTAAAGTGGAAAGACTAAAGTGGACAGACTATAGTGGAAAGACTAAAGTGGAAAGACTAAAGTGGAAAGACTAAAGTGGACAGACTATAGTGGAAAGACTAAAGTGGAAAGACTAAAGTGGACAGACTATAGTGGAAAGACTGAAGTGGAAAGACTAAGTGGACAGACTAAAGTATACACACTGAAGTTGACAGTATAAAGTGGAAAGACTAAAGTGGAAAGACTAAAGTGGACAGACTATAGTGGAAAGGCTAAAGTGGACAGAATAAAGTGGAAAGACTAAAGCGGAAAGACTAAAGTGGACAGACTATAGTGGAAAGACTAAAGTGGACAGACTGAAGTGGAAAGACTAAAGCGGAAAGACTAAAGTGGAAAGACTAAAGTGGAAAGACTAAAGTGTAGACATTGAAGTGGACAGAATAAAGCGGAAAGAGTAAAGTGGAAAGACTAAAGTGGACAGACTAAAGTGGAAAGACTACAGTGGAAAGACTAAAGTGGACAGACTAAAGTGGAAAGACTAAAGGGGACAGACTATAGTGGAAAGACTAAAGTGGAAAGACTAAAGACGACAGACTAAAGTTGAAAGACTAAAGTGGAAAGACTAAAGTGGACAGACTATAGTGGAAAGACTAAAGTGGAAAGACTAAAGTGGAAAGACTAAAGACGACAGACTAAAGTAAGTAAGTAAGTAAGTAATTTATTTATGACCCGCTATTTTGAAAAGGCGGAGTAAATGACAAAAGTAAAGAAAATAAACAAAACACATATATACACACAGAAAAAGACACTTAATTTTTAATCTTCGGTCAGGAAGCAGTGGACGACATCGTGTGCTGTTTGGGCCTTGTTGTCCATGAGTTTTGAAAGTGATGACGAAACATCCAAAAGGGTAACACTTGCGTCTTGAATTTTGAATTTCTCCGTCAATGTATGGTTATGACATAATTTCGACAAGTGGAGCAGGTGCTTTGCATATTTAAAATAACATGATCTCATCTTTTTAATCTCCTTCTTTCGCAGAACATGAGTGACGCCAGAACGAAATAGTATAGAAGGAGCGCAGAAGGTGCTGTACAAATTTCCCAAAGCTTTACGATTATAGCGCCCCCGGTTGGGGACGATGCGCCCATAGGCGCTACGGATCGACTTATAAACTTCTTGAACAACCGATGAGCAAAATTTTGACAATGAAGATTTGAATGTTATGCCGAGCCACCGTAGAGAGTCTGTTGATTTGACGATGAACGATCCAAGAGATATAGAAGCTTTAGATGCACTCGAACAATTTGATGAAGGGTTGAAATGCAGGTACTCACATTTTGAAAGGTTAACTTCAAGGCCAATTTTCAGAAGTTCTGACGACAGCTTACTTACATTTTTTGTGAGTGTGGATCGGCTACGGCTTACTAAGAGCAAGTCGTCCGCATAGGCTATGTAGCTGAAGGCATAGTCTTTATAGAAGTAAGCAGGAAGCAAAGAATCGAGACAAGAAGATATGGCCGATTTGAAGATGTAGGGAGATAAGACTCCCCCTTGGCGAACACCAGTTCGGACAGAAATAATCTCTGACAAGCTACCTTGCCATTTGAACCTTACTGAAGAATGACCATACCAAAATTTTAACAGATAGACGACAGACAGATTCACGCCAGAAGTAATGAGAGAAAATAGGGCCTGAGAATGCGTTATATTGTCAAAAGCACCAGCTATATCTATAGAACATATATGTATAGAAGACTTGTCGCGGGTAGCCTGTTTCATCATTTTTGTCAATATGTGATGAGCATGCGCACAACTGGCGCTCGAACGGAATCCAAACTGCATTGAACCAAAGCTACATTTTTCAACTAGTTCTGGAAGAAGGACGTATTCCAGGATTTTGCTTATGGTACAAGAAACTGTAATTGACGATGAACGATCCAAGAGATATCAGTTGAAAGACTAAAGTGGAAAGACTAAAGGTCTCAATCGGTTAATGATGCAAAAAGAAAGATTCAAGTATCATACTCGAAAATCGTTGCTAATCGTGGGAAATACAATAAAAAAGCCCTTAGTAAACTTTACAGCAGTTTTACTGACCATTCTATCTTATTTCTTTCTGGCCTCTCTTCAGTTTTAAAGAAAAAAGATCTTCATTCCCTCCGTTCTTGTTATTACCGATATGCAAAATTCCTCCTTTTCCTACCTCCCTGGTATAAAAACAGACATCTGATTTCGCGTTACAAGCTTCCGGATATATCGCTGAAACTTTCGGCCATAAGTCGAAAATTGTCCACAACGTCCCATCTCAGCTTCCCCGCACATCACGGCTTGTCCCTTCTTCTAGAGTGAATTCTGGTGTATTTTAGTGTTTTAAGTTCTTTTTCATTGTTTGTACTCCGCTATTCTGTCTTTTCAGCGGGTTATAAAAATAAATAAATAAATAAAATAAAGTGGACAGACTAAAGTGGAAAGACTAAAGTGGAAAGACTAAAGTGGAAAGATTATAGTGGAAAGACTAAAGTGGACAGACTAAAGTGGAAAGACTAAAGTGGAAAGACTATAGTGGAAAGACTAAAGTGGACAGACTAAAGTGGAAAGCCTAAAGTGGAAAGACTATAGTGGAAAGACTAAAGTGGAAAGACTAAAGTGGAAAGACTAAAGACGACAGACTAAAGTTGAAAGACTAAAGTGGAAAGACTAAAGTGGACAGACTAAAGTGGAAAGACTAAAGTGGAAAGACTAAAGTGGAAAGACTATAGTGGAAAGACTAAAGTGGACGGACTAAAGTGGAAAGACTAAAGTGGACAGACTATAGTGGAAAGACTAAAGAGGACAGACTAAAGTTGTCAGACTAAAGTGGAAAGACTGAAGTGGAAAGACTAAAGTGGAAAGACTATAGTGGAAAGACTAAAGTGGACAGACTAAAGTTGACAGACTAAAGTTGACAGACTAAGGTGGAAAAACTAAAGTGGAAAAACAAAAGTGGACAGACTATAGTGGAAAGACTAAAGTGGAAAGACTAAAGTGTAGACATTAAAGTGGACAGAATAAAGTGGAAAGAGTGAAGTGGAAAGACTAAAGTGGACAGACTAAAGTGGAAAGACTAAAGTGGAAAGACTAAAGTGGAAAGACTAAAGTGGAAAGATTAAAGTGGAAAGACTATAGTGGAAAGACTGAAGACGACAGACTAAAGTTGAAAGACTAAAGTGGAAAGACTAAAGTGGACAGACTAAAGTGGAAAGACTAAAGTGGAAAGACTAAAGTGGAAAGACTAAAGTGGACAGACTATAGTGGAAAGACTAAAGTGGAAAGACTAAAGTGGACAGACTATAGTGGAAAGACTGAAGTGGAAAGACTAAGTGGACAGACTAAAGTATATACACTGAAGTTGACAGTATAAAGTATAAAGACTAAAGTGGAAAGACTAAAGTGGACAGACTATAATGGAAAGGCTAAAGTGGACAGAATAAAGTGGAAAGACTAAAGCGGAAAGACTAAAGTGGACAGACCTTAGTGGACAGACTATAGTGGAAAGACTAAAGTGGACAGACTGAAGTGGAAAGACTAAAGTGGAAAGACTAAAGTGGAAAGACTAAAGTGTAGACACTGAAGTGGACAGAATAAAGTGGAAAGAGTAAAGTGGAAAGACTAAAGTGGAAAGACTAAAGTGTAGACATTAAAGTGGACAGAATAAAGTGGAAAGAGTGAAGTGGAAAGACTATAGTGGACAGACTAAAGCGGAAAGACTATAGTGGACAGACTAGATTGGACAGACTAAAGCGACAGACTAAAGTGGACAGACTAAAGTGGAAAGACTAAAGTTGACAGACAATAGTGGAAAGACTAAAGTGGAAAGACTAAAGTGGAAAGACTAAAGTGGACAGACTAAAGTGGAAAGACTATAGTGGAAAGACTAAAGTGGACAGACTAAAGTGGAAAGACTATAGTGGAAAGACTAAAGTGGACAGACTAAAGTGGACAGACTAAAGTGGACAGACTAAGGTGGAAAGACTAAAGTGGAAAGACTAAAGTGGACAGACTATAGTGGACAGACTAAAGTGGAAAGACTAAAGTGGACGGACAATAGTGGAAAGACTAAAGTGGAAAGACTAAAGTGGACAGACTATAGTGGAAAGACTAAAGTGGAAAGACTAAAGTGGAAAGACTAAAGACGACAGACTAAAGTTGAAAGACTAAAGTGGAAAGACTAAAGTTGACAGACTAGAGTGGAAAGACTAAAGTGGACAGACAATAGTGGAAAGACTAAAGAGGAAAGACTAAAGTGGAAAGATTAAAGTGGAAAGACTATAGTGGAAAGACTAAAGTGGACAGACTAAAGTGGAAAGACTAAAGTGGAAAGACTAAAGTGGACAGACTAAAGTGGAAAGACTAAAGTGGAAAGGCTAAAGTGGAAAGACTAAAGTGTAGACACTGAAGTGGACAGAATAAAGTGGAAAGAGTAAAGTGGAAAGACTAAAGCGGACAGACTAAAGTGGAAAGACTAAAGTGGACAGACTAAAGCGGAAAGACTAAAGTGGAAAGACAAAAGTGGACAGACTTTAGTGGACAGACTATAGTGGAAAGACTATAGTGGAAAGACTAAAGAGGACAGACTAAAGTGGACGGACTAAAGTGGAAAGACTGAAGTGGAAAGACTAAAGTGGAAAGACTACAGTGGAAAGACTAAAGTGGACAGACTAAAGTTGACAGACTAAAGTTGACAGACTAAGGTGGAAAAACTAAAGTGGAAAGACTAAAGTGGACAGACTATAGTGGAAAGAATAAAGTGGAAAGACTAAAGTGTAGACATTAAAGTGGACAGAATAAAGTGGAAAGAGTGAAGTGGAAAGACTAAAGTGAACAGACTAAAGTGGAAAGATTATAGTGGACAGACTAGATTGGACAGACTAAAGCGACAGACTAAAGTTGACAGACTAAGGTGGAAAAAATAAAGTGGAAAGACTAAAGTGGACAGACTATAGTGGAAAGACTAAAGTGGAAAGACTAAAGTGTAGACATTAAAGTGGACAGAATAAAGTGGAAAGAGTGAAGTGGAAAGACTAAAGTGGACAGACTAAAGTGGAAAGACTATAGTGGACAGACTAGATTGGACAGACTAAAGCGACAGACTAAAGTGGACAGACTAAAGTGGAAAGACTAAAGTGGACAGACAATAGTGGAAAGACTAAAGTGGAAAGACTAAAGTGGAAAGATTAAAGTGGAAAGACTATAGTGGAAAGACTAAAGTGGACAGACTAAAGTGGAAAGACTAAAGTGGAAAGACTAAAGTGGACAGACTAAAGTGGAAAGACTAAAGTGGAAAGACTAAAGTGGAAAGACCATAGTGGAAAGACTAAAGTGGACAGACTAATGTGGACAGACTAAAGTGTACAGACTAAGGTGGAAAGACTAAAGTGGAAAGACTAAAGTGGACAGACTATAGTGGAAAGACTAAAGTGGAAAGACTAAAGTTGAAAGACTACAGTGGAAAGACTAAAGTGGGCAGACTAAAGTGGACGGACTTTAGTGGACAGAATAAAGTGGAAAGACTATAGTGGAAAGACTAAAGACGACAGACTAAAGTGGACAGACTGAAGTGGAAAGACTAAAGTGGAAAGACTAAAGCGGAAAGACTAAAGTGTAGACATTAAAGTGGACAGAATAAAGTGGAAAGAGTGAAGTGGAAAGACTAAAGTGGACAGACTAAAGCGGAAAGACTATAGTGGACAGACTAGATTGGACAGACTAAAGCGACAGACTAAAGTGGACAGACTAAAGTGGAAAGACTAAAGTGGACAGACAATAGTGGAAAGACTAAAGTGGAAAGACTAAAGTGGAAAGACTAAAGTGGACAGACTAAAGTGGAAAGACTAAAGTGGACAGACTAAAGTGGACAGACTAAAGTGGACAGACTAAAGTGGACAGACTAAAGTGGACAGACTAAGGTGGAAAGACTAAAGTGGAAAGACTAAAGTGGACAGACTATAGTGGAAAGACTAAAGTGGAAAGACTAAAGTGGACAGACTATAGTGGAAAGACTGAAGTGGAAAGACTAAGTGGACAGACTAATGTATACACACTGAAGTTGACAGTATAAAGTGGAAAGACTAAAGTGGAAAGACTAAAGTCGACAGACTATAGTGGAAAGGCTAAAGTGGACAGAATAAAGTGGAAAGACTAAAGCGGAAAGACTAAAGTGGACAGACTATAGTGGAAAGACTAAAGTGGACAGACTGAAGTGGAAAGACTAAAGCGGAAAGACTAAAGTGGAAAGACTAAAGTGGAAAGACTAAAGTGTAGACATTGAAGTGGACAGAATAAAGCGGAAAGAGTAAAGTGGAAAGACTAAAGTGGACAGACTAAAGTGGAAAGACTAAAGTGGAAAGACTAAAGTGGAAAGACTATAGTGGAAAGACTATAGTGGACAGACTAGATTGGACAGACTAAAGCGACAGACTAAAGTGGACAGACTAAAGTGGAAAGACTAAAGTGGACGGACAATAGTGGAAAGACTAAAGTGGAAAGATTATAGTGGAAAGACTAAAGTGGACAGACTAAAGTGGAAAGACTAAAGTGGAAAGACTATAATGGAAAGACTAAAGTGGACAGACTAAAGTGGAAAGACTAAAGTGGACAGACTATAGTGGAAAGACTAAAGTGGAAAGACTAAAGTGGAAAGACTAAAGACGACAGACTAAAGTTGAAAGACTAAAGTGGAAAGACTAAAGTGGACAGACTAAAGTGGAAAGACTAAAGTGGACAGACAATAGTGGAAAGACTAAAGAGGAAAGACTAAAGTGGAAAGATTAAAGTGGAAAGACTATAGTGGAAAGACTAAAGTGGACAGACTAAAGTGGAAAGACTAAAGTGGAAAGACTGAAGTGGACAGACTAAAGTGGAAAGACTAAAGTGGAAAGGCTAAAGTGGAAAGACCATAGTGGAAAGACTAAAGTCGACAGACTAAAGTGGACGGACTAAAGTGGACAGACAAAGGTGGAAAGACTAAAGTGGAAAGACTAAAGTGGGCAGACTATAGTGGAAAGACTAAAGTGGAAAGACTAAAGTGGAAAGACTATAGTGGAAAGACTAAAGTGGGCAGACTAAAGTGGACAGACTTTAGTGGACAGAATAAAGTGGAAAGACTATAGTGGAAAGACTAAAGACGACAGACTAAAGTGGACAGACTGAAGTGGAAAGACTAAAGTGGAAAGACTAAAGTGGAAAGACTAAAGTGGAAAGACTAAAGTGTAGACATTAAAGTGGACAGAATAAAGTGGAAAGAGTGAAGTGGAAAGACTAAAGTGGACAGACTAAAGTGGAAAGACTATAGTGGACAGACTAGAGGACAGACTAAAGCGACAGACTAAAGTGGACAGACTAAAGTGGAAAGACTAAAGTGGACAGACAATAGTGGAAAGACTAAAGTGGACAGACTAAAGTGGAAAGACTAAAGTGGAAAGACTAAAGTGGAAAGACTATAGTGGAAAGACTATAGTGGACAGACTAGATTGGACAGACTAAAGCGACAGACTAAAGTGGACAGACTAAAGTGGAAAGACTAAAGTGGACAGACAATAGTGGAAAGACTAAAGTGGAAAGACTAAAGTGGAAAGACCATAGTGGAAAGACTAAAGTGGACAGACTAATGTGGACAGACTAAAGTGTACAGACTAAGGTGGAAAGACTAAAGTGGAAAGACTAAAGTGGACAGACTATAGTGGAAAGACTAAAGTGGAAAGACTAAAGTTGAAAGACTACAGTGGAAAGACTAAAGTGGGCAGACTAAAGTGGACGGACTTTAGTGGACAGAATAAAGTGGAAAGACTATAGTGGAAAGACTAAAGACGACAGACTAAAGTGGACAGACTGAAGTGGAAAGACTAAAGTGGAAAGACTAAAGCGGAAAGACTAAAGTGTAGACATTAAAGTGGACAGAATAAAGTGGAAAGAGTGAAGTGGAAAGACTAAAGTGGACAGACTAAAGCGGAAAGACTATAGTGGACAGACTAGATTGGACAGACTAAAGCGACAGACTAAAGTGGACAGACTAAAGTGGAAAGACTAAAGTGGACAGACAATAGTGGAAAGACTAAAGTGGAAAGACTAAAGTGGAAAGACTAAAGTGGACGGACTAAAGTGGAAAGACTAAAGTGGACAGACTAAAGTGGACAGACTAAAGTGGACAGACTAAAGTGGACAGACTAAAGTGGACAGACTAAGGTGGAAAGACTAAAGTGGAAAGACTAAAGTGGACAGACTATAGTGGAAAGACTAAAGTGGAAAGACTAAAGTGGACAGACTATAGTGGAAAGACTGAAGTGGAAAGACTAAGTGGACAGACTAAAGTATACACACTGAAGTTGACAGTATAAAGTGGAAAGACTAAAGTGGAAAGACTAAAGTCGACAGACTATAGTGGAAAGGCTAAAGTGGACAGAATAAAGTGGAAAGACTAAAGCGGAAAGACTAAAGTGGACAGACTATAGTGGAAAGACTAAAGTGGACAGACTGAAGTGGAAAGACTAAAGCGGAAAGACTAAAGTGGAAAGACTAAAGTGGAAAGACTAAAGTGTAGACATTGAAGTGGACAGAATAAAGCGGAAAGAGTAAAGTGGAAAGACTAAAGTGGACAGACTAAAGTGGAAAGACTAAAGTGGAAAGACTAAAGTGGAAAGACTATAGTGGAAAGACTATAGTGGACAGACTAGATTGGACAGACTAAAGCGACAGACTAAAGTGGACAGACTAAAGTGGAAAGACTAAAGTGGACGGACAATAGTGGAAAGACTAAAGTGGAAAGATTATAGTGGAAAGACTAAAGTGGACAGACTAAAGTGGAAAGACTAAAGTGGAAAGACTATAATGGAAAGACTAAAGTGGACAGACTAAAGTGGAAAGACTAAAGTGGACAGACTATAGTGGAAAGACTAAAGTGGAAAGACTAAAGTGGAAAGACTAAAGACGACAGACTAAAGTTGAAAGACTAAAGTGGAAAGACTAAAGTGGACAGACTAAAGTGGAAAGACTAAAGTGGACAGACAATAGTGGAAAGACTAAAGAGGAAAGACTAAAGTGGAAAGATTAAAGTGGAAAGACTATAGTGGAAAGACTAAAGTGGACAGACTAAAGTGGAAAGACTAAAGTGGAAAGACTGAAGTGGACAGACTAAAGTGGAAAGACTAAAGTGGAAAGGCTAAAGTGGAAAGACCATAGTGGAAAGACTAAAGTCGACAGACTAAAGTGGACGGACTAAAGTGGACAGACAAAGGTGGAAAGACTAAAGTGGAAAGACTAAAGTGGGCAGACTATAGTGGAAAGACTAAAGTGGAAAGACTAAAGTGGAAAGACTATAGTGGAAAGACTAAAGTGGGCAGACTAAAGTGGACAGACTTTAGTGGACAGAATAAAGTGGAAAGACTATAGTGGAAAGACTAAAGACGACAGACTAAAGTGGACAGACTGAAGTGGAAAGACTAAAGTGGAAAGACTAAAGTGGAAAGACTAAAGTGGAAAGACTAAAGTGTAGACATTAAAGTGGACAGAATAAAGTGGAAAGAGTGAAGTGGAAAGACTAAAGTGGACAGACTAAAGTGGAAAGACTATAGTGGACAGACTAGAGGACAGACTAAAGCGACAGACTAAAGTGGACAGACTAAAGTGGAAAGACTAAAGTGGACAGACAATAGTGGAAAGACTAAAGTGGACAGACTAAAGTGGAAAGACTAAAGTGGAAAGACTAAAGTGGAAAGACTATAGTGGAAAGACTATAGTGGACAGACTAGATTGGACAGACTAAAGCGACAGACTAAAGTGGACAGAATAAAGCGGAAAGACTAAAGTGGACAGACAATAGTGGAAAGACTAAAGTGGAAAGACTAAAGTAGAAAGACTAAAGTGTAGACACTGAAGTGGACAGAATAAAGTGGAAAGAGTAAAGTGGACAGACTAAAGTGGAAAGACTAAAGTGGACAGACTAAAGTGGAAAGACTATAGTGGAAAGACTAAAGTGGACAGACTTTAGTGGACAGACTAAAGTGGAAAGACTAAAGTGGAAAGATTAAAGTGGAAAGACTATAGTGGAAAGACTAAAGACGACAGACTAAAGTTGAAAGACTAAAGTGTACAGACTAAAGCGGAAAGACTAAAGTGGAAAGACTAAAGTGGAAAGAGTAAAGTGGAAAGACTAAAGGGAAAGACTAAAGTGGAAAGACTATAGTGGAAAGACTAAAGTGGACAGACTAAAGTGGACAGACTTTAGTGGACAGACTATAGTGGAAAGACTAAAGTGGACAGACTGAAGTGGAAAGACTAAAGTGGAAAGACTAAAGTGTAGACACTGAAGTGGACAGAATAAAGTGGAAAGAGTAAAGTGGACAGACTAAAGTGGAAAGACTAAAGTGGACAGACTAAAGTGGAAAGACTATAGTGGAAAGACTAAAGTGGACAGACTTTAGTGGACAGACTATAGTGGAAAGACTATAGTGGAAAGACTAAAGAGGACAGACTAAAGTGGACAGACTATAGTGGAAAGACTAAAGTGTAGACATTAAAGTGGACAGAATAAAGTGGAAAGAGTGAAGTGGAAAGACTAAAGTGGACAGACTAAAGTGGAAAGACTAAAGTGGACAGACTATAGTGGAAAGACTGAAGTGGAAAGACTAAGTGGACAGACTAGAGTATACACACTGAAGTTGACAGTATAAAGTGGAAAGACTAAAGTGGAAAGACTAAAATGGACAGACTATAGTGGAAAGGCTAAAGTGGACGGAATAAAGTGGAAAGACTAAATCGGAAAGACTAAAGTGGACAGACTATAGTGGAAAGACTAAAGTGGACAGACTGAAGTGGAAAGACTAAAGCGGAAAGACTAAAGTGGAAAGACTAAAGTGGAAAGACTAAAGTGGAAAGACTAAAGTGTAGACATTGAAGTGGACAGAATAAAGCGGAAAGAGTAAAGTGGAAAGACTAAAGTGGACAGACTAAAGTGGAAAGACTATAGTGGAAAGACTATAGTGGACAGACTAGATTGGACAGACTAAAGCGACAGACTAAAGTGGACAGACTAAAGCGGAAAGACTAAAGTGGACAGACAATAGTTGAAAGACTAAAGTGGAAAGACTAAAGTAGAAAGACTAAAGTGTAGACACTGAAGTGGACAGAATAAAGTGGAAAGAGTAAAGTGGACAGACTAAAGTGGAAAGACTAAAGTGGACAGACTAAAGTGGAAAGACTATAGTGGAAAGACTAAAGTGGACAGACTTTAGTGGACAGACTAAAGTGGAAAGACTAAAGTGGAAAGATTAAAGTGGAAAGACTATAGTGGAAAGACTAAAGACGACAGACTAAAGTTGAAAGACTAAAGTGGACAGACTAAAGCGGAAAGACTAAAGTGGAAAGACTAAAGTGGAAAGAGTAAAGTGGAAAGACTAAAGGGAAAGACTAAAGTGGAAAGACTATAGTGGAAAGACTAAAGTGGACAGACTAAAGTGGACAGACCTTAGTGGACAGACTATAGTGGAAAGACTAAAGTGGACAGACTGAAGTGGAAAGACTAAAGTGGAAAGACTAAAGTGTAGACACTGAAGTGGACAGAATAAAGTGGAAAGAGTAAAGTGGACGGACTAAAGTGGAAAGACTAAAGTGGACAGACTAAAGTGGAAAGACTATAGTGGAAAGACTAAAGTGGACAGACTTTAGTGGACAGACTATAGTGGAAAGACTATAGTGGAAAGACTATAGTGGAAAGACTAAAGAGGACAGACTAAAGTGGACAGACTATAGTGGAAAGACTAAAGTGGACAGACTGAAGTTTAAAGACCAAAGTGTAGACATTAAAGTGGACAGAATAAAGTGGAAAGAGTGAAGTGGAAAGACTAAAGTGGACAGACTAAAGTGGAAAGACTAAAGTGGACAGACTATAGTGGAAAGACTGAAGTGGAAAGACTACGTGGACAGACTAGAGTATACACACTGAAGTTGACAGTATAAAGTGGAAAGACTAAAGTGGAAAGACTAAAATGGACAGACTATAGTGGAAAGGCTAAAGTGGACGGAATAAAGTGGAAAGACTAAATCGGAAAGACTAAAGTGGACAGACTATAGTGGAAAGACTAAAGTGGACAGACTGAAGTGGAAAGACTAAAGCGGAAAGACTAAAGTGGAAAGACTAAAGTGGAAAGACTAAAGTGGAAAGACTAAAGTGTAGACATTGAAGTGGACAGAATAAAGCGGAAAGAGTAAAGTGGAAAGACTAAAGTGGACAGACTAAAGTGGAAAGACTAAAGTGGAAAGACTAAAGTGGAAAGACTATAGTGGAAAGACTATAGTGGACAGACTAGATTGGACAGACTAAAGCGACAGACTAAAGTGGACAGACTAAAGCGGAAAGACTAAAGTGGACAGACAATAGTGGAAAGACTAAAGTGGAAAGATTATAGTGGAAAGACTAAAGTGGACAGACTAAAGTGGAAAGACTAAAGTGGAAAGACTATAGTGGAAAGACTAAAGTGGACAGACTATAGTGGAAAGACTAAAGTGTAAAGACTAAAGTGGAAAGACTAAAGACGACAGACTAAAGTTGAAAGACTAAAGTGGAAAGACTAAAGTGGACAGACTATAGTGGAAAGACTAAAGTGGAAAGACTAAAGTGGAAAGACTAAAGACGACAGACTAAAGTTGAAAGACTAAAGTGGAAAGACTAAAGGTCTCAATCGGTTAATGATGCAAAAAGAAAGATTCAAGTATCATACTCGAAAATCGTTGCTAATCGTGGGAAATACAATAAAAAAGCCCTTAGTAAACTTTACAGCAGTTTTACTGACCATTCTATCTTATTTCTTTCTGGCCTCTCTTCAGTTTTAAAGAAAAAAGATCTTCATTCCCTCCGTTCTTGTTATTACCGATATGCAAAATTCCTCCTTTTCCTACCTCCCTGGGATAAAAACAGACATCTGATTTCGCGTTACAAGCTTAAGGATATATCGCTGAAACTTTCGGCCATAAGTCAAAAATTGTCCACAACGTCCCATCTCAGCTTCCCCGCACATCACGGCTTGTCCCTTCTTCTAGAGTGAATTCTAGTGTATTTTAGTGTTTTGTTTTCTTTTTCATTGTTTGTACTCCGCTATTCTGTCTTTTCAGCGGGTTATAAAAATAAATAAATAAATAAAAGAAAGTGGACAGACTAAAGTTGAAAGACTAAAGTGGAAAGACTATAGTGGAAAGACTAAAGTGGAAAGACTAAATTTGACAGACTGTAGTGGACAGACTATAGTGGAAAGACTAAAGTGGACAGACTGAAGTGGAAAGACTAAAGTGGAAAGACTAAAGTGGACAGACAATAGTGGAAAGACTAAAGTGGAAATACTAAAGTGGAAAGATTAAAGTGGAGAGACTATAGTGGAAAGACTAAAGTGGACAGACTAAAGTGGAAAGACTAAAGTGGAAAGACTAAAGTGGACAGACTAAAGTGGAAAGACTAAAGTGGAAAGACTAAAGTGGAAAGACAATAGTGGACCGACTAAAGTGGAAAGACTATAGTGGAAAGACTAAAGTGGATAGACAAAAGTGGACAGACTAAAGTGGACAGACTAAAGTGGAAAGACTAAAGTGGAAAGACTAAAGACGACAGACTAAAGTTGAAAGACTAAAGTGGAAAGACTAAAGTGGACAGACTAAAGTGGAAAGACTAAAGTGGAAAGACTAAAGACGACAGACTAAAGTTGAAAGACTAAAGTGGAAAGACTAAAGTGGACAGACTAAAGTGGAAAGACTAAAGTGGAAAGACTAAAGTGGAAAGACTATAGTGGAAAGACTAAAGTGGACCGACTAAAGTGGAAAGACTATAGTGGAAAGACTAAAGTGGATAGACAAAAGTGGACAGACTAAAGTGGACAGACTAAAGTGGAAAGTGGTTTAAAAAAAGTGGTTTCTAAAGTGGTTTCTCGCTTTTTTCACATGGCATAAATATTTCTATTATTTTTTTTATTACGTTATTGGTATACAAATTCTTTTCTGCGCACTAAATTGGATGGACAGATATCTAATTTTAGAATCCCGATAAAACGTGGCGTTCGACAGGGCGCGGTTCTCTCATCATCCATTTTTAAAATGTGCATCTCTAACATCCTGTCTTGTATACCTACCACTTGTATTATTAATTCCATTAATATCTCTTATATTGCTTATGCCGATGATATTCTGCTAATAAGTCGAAGCAAGACCGGATTAAAGAAGTCAGTTTCTTTTATTTCAGATGCTTTCGACCGGATCAGTCTGGCTCTGAACGTTAATAAATGCGAATACTTATCTTTCAATTCAACTAACCAAGAGCCGCTTTTTCTCCCAACTAAGACTATCCCCCTTGTCACATCTCTTCGGTGGTTGGGCATCCACATTACTAACAGCCTCAAATCGTTCCGGTCTCAATCGGTTAATGATGCAAAAAGGAAGATTCAAGTATCATACTCGAAAATCGTTGCTAATCGTGGGAAATACAATAAAAAAGCCCTTAGTAAACTTTACAGCAGTTTTACTGACCATTCTATCTTATTTCTTTCCGGCCTCTCTTCAGTTTTAAAGAAAAAAGATCTTCATTCCCTCCGTTCTTGTTATTACCGATATTCAAAATTCCTCCTTTTCCTACCTCCCTGGTATAAAAACAGACATCTGCTTTCGCGTTACAAGCTTCCGGATATATCGCTGAAACTTTCGGCCATAAGTAAAAAATTGTCCACAACGTCCCATCTCAGCTTCCCCGCACATCACGGCTTGTCCCTTCTTCTAGAGTGAATTCTAGTGTATTTTAGTGTTTTGTGTTCTTTTTCATAGTTTGTACTCCGCTATTCTGTCTTTTCAGCGGGTTATAAAAATAAATAAATAAATAAAGTGGAAAGACTAAAGTGGACAGACTAAAATGGACAGACTAAAGTGGACAGACTAAAGTGGAAAGACAGACTAAAGTGGAAAGACTAAGGTGGGAAGACTAAAGTGGACAGACTATAGTGGAAAGACTAAAGTGGAAAGACTAAAGTGGAAAGACTAAAGTGGAAAGACTATAGTGGACAGACTATAGTGGAAAGACTAAGGTGGGAAGACTAAAGTGGACAGACTGTAGTGGAAAGACTAAAGTGGAAAGACTAAAGTGGAAAGACTAAAGTGGAAAGACTATAGTGGAAAGACTAAAGTGGGCAGACGAAAGTGGACAGACTTTAGTGGACAGAATAAAGTGGAAAGACTATAGTGGAAAGACTAAAGAGGACAGACTAAAGTGGACAGACTAAAGTGGAAGGACTGAAGTGGAAAGACTAAAGTGGAAAGACTATAGTGGAAAGACTAAAGTGGAAAGACTAAAGTGGACAGACTAAAGTGGACAGACTAAAGTGGACAGACTAAAGTGGAAAGACTAAGGTGGGAAGACTAAAGTGGACAGACTGTAGTGGAAAGACTAAAGTGGAAAGACTAAAGTGGAAAGACTAAAGTGGAAAGACTATAGTGGAAAGACTAAAGTGGGCAGACGAAAGTGGACAGACTTTAGTGGACAGACGAAAGTGGACAGACTTTAGTGGACAGAATAAAGTGGAAAGACTATAGTGGAAAGACTAAAGAGGACAGACTAAAGTGGACAGACTAAAGTGGAAGGACTGAAGTGGAAAGACTAAAGTGGAAAGACTATAGTGGAAAGACTAAAGTGGACAGGATAAAGTTGACAGACTAAAGTGGAAAGACTAAAGTGGACAGACTATAGTGGAAAGACTAAAGTGTAGACATTAAAGTGGACAGAATAAAGTGGAAAGAGTGAAGTGGAAAGACTAAAGTGGACAGACTAAAGTGGAAAGACTATAGTGGACAGACTAGATTGGAAAGACTAAAGCGAGAGACTAAAGTGGACAGACTAAAGTGGAAAGACTAAAGTGGACAGACAATAGTGGAAAGACTAAAGTGGAAAGACTAAAGTGGAAAGATTAAAGTGGAAAGACTGTAGTGGAAAGACTAAAGTGGACAGACTAAAGTGGAAAGACTAAAGTGGAAAGACTAAAGTGGACAGACAAAAGTGGAAAGACTAAACTGGAAAGACTAAAGTGGAAAGACCATAGTGGAAAGACTAAAGTGGACAGACTAAAGTGAACAGACTAAAGTGGACAGACTAAGGTGGAAAGACTAAAGTGGAAAGACTAAAGTGGACAGACTATAGTGGAAAGACTAAAGTGGAAAGACTAAAGTGGAAAGACTATAGTGGAAAGACTAAAGTGGGCAGACTAAAGTGGACAGACTTTAGTGGAAAGACTAAAGAGGACAGACTAAAGTGGACAGACTAAAGTGGAAAGACTGAAGTTGAAAGAATAAAGTGGAAAGACTAAAGTGGAAAGACTAAAGTGTAAACATTAAAGTGGACAGAATGAAGTGGAAAGAGTATAGTGGAAAGACTAAAGTGGAAAGACTAAAGACGACAGACTAAAGTTGAAAGACTAAAGTGGAAAGACTAAAGGTCTCAGTCGGTTAATGATGCAAAAAGAAAGATTCAAGTATCCTACTCGAAAATCGTTGCTAATCGTGGGAAATACAATAAAAAAGCCCTTAGTAAACTTTACAGCAGTTTTACTGACCATTCTATCTTATTTTTTTCTGGCCTCTCTTCAGTTTTAAAGAAAAAAGATCTTCATTCCCTTCGTTCTTGTTATTACCGATATGCAAAATTCCTCCTTTTCCTACCTCCCTGGTATAAAAACAGACATCTGATTTCGCGTTACAAGCTACCGGATATATCGCTGAAACTTTCGGCCATAAGTCAATAATTGTCCACAACGTCCCATCTCAGCTTCCCCGCACATCACGGCTTGTCCCTTCTTCTAGAGTGAATTCTAGTGTATTTTAGTGTTTTGTTTTCTTTTTCATTGTTTGTACTCCGCTATTCTGTCTTTTCAGCGGGTTATAAAAATAAATAAATAAATAAAATAAAATGGACAGACTAAAGTGGAAAGACTAAAGTGTAAAGTGGAAAGATTATAGTGGAAAGACTAAAGTGGACAGACTAAAGTGGAAAGACTAAAGTGGAAAGACTATAGTGGAAAGACTAAAGTGGACAGACTAAAGTGGAAAGACTAAAGTGGACAGACTGTAGTGGAAAGACTAAAGTGGAAAGACTAAAGTGGAAAGACTAAAGACGACAGACTAAAGTTGAAAAACTAGAGTGGAAAGACTAAAGTGGACAGACTAAAGTGGAACGACTGAAGTGGAAAGACTAAAGTGGAAAGACTATAGTGGAAAGACTAAAGTGGACAGACTGAAGTGGAAAGACTAAAGTGGAAAGACGAAAGTGTAGACATTGAAGTGGACAGAATAAAGTGGAAAGAGGAACGTGGAAAGACTAAAGTGGACAGACTAAAGTGGAAAGACTAAAGTGGAAAGACTAAAGTGGAAAGACTATAGTGGAAAGACTATAGTGGACATACTAGTTTGGACAGACTAAAGCGACAGACTCAAGTGGACAGACTAAAGTGGAAAGACTAAAGTGGACAGACAATAGTGGAAAGACTAAAGTGGAAATACTAAAGTGGAAAGATTAAAGTGGAAAGACTATAGTGGAAAGACTAAAGTGGACAGACTAAAGTGGAAAGACTAAAGTGGAAAGACTAAAGTGGACAGACTAAAGTGGAAAGACTAAAGTGGAAAGACTAAATTGGAAAGACTATAGTGGACCGACTAAAGTGGAAAGACTATAGTGGAAAGACTAAAGTGGATAGACAAAAGTGGACAGACTAAAGTGGACAGACTAAAGTGGAAAGACTAAAGTGGAAAGACTAAAGACGACGGACTAGAGTTGAAAGACTAAAGTGGAAAGACTAAAGTGGACAGACTAAAGTGGAAAGACTAAAGTGGAAAGACTAAAGACGACAGACTAAAGTTGAAAGACTAAAGTGGAAAGACTAAAGTGGACAGACTAAAGTGGAAAGACTAAAGTGGAAAGACTAAAGTGGAAAGACTATAGTGGAAAGACTAAAGTGGACCGACTAAAGTGGAAAGACTATAGTGGAAAGACTAAAATGGATAGACAAAAGTGGACAGACTAAAGTGGACAGACTATAGTGGAAAGACTAAAGTGGAGAGACTAAAGTGGAAAGACTAAAGTGGAAAGACTATAGTGGACAGACTATAGTGGAAAGACTGAAGTGGAAAGACTAAAGTGGAAAGACTAAAGTGGAAAGACTAAAGTGGAAAGACTAAAGTGGAAAGACTAAAGTGGACAGACTAAAGTGGACAGACTAAAGTGGAAAGACTAAGGTGGGAAGACTAAAGTGGACAGACTATAGTGGAAAGACTAAAGTGGAAAGACTAAAGTGTAGACATTAAAGTGGACAGAATAAAGTGGAAAGAGTGAAGTGGAAAGACTAAAGTGGACAGACTAAAGTGGAAAGACTAAAGTGGACAGACTAAAGTGGAAAGACTAAAGTGGAAAGACTAAAGTGGAAAGATTAAAGTGGAAAGACTATAGTGGAAAGACTAAAGACGACAGACTAAATTTTAAAGACTAAAGTGGAAAGACTAAAGTGGACAGACTAAAGTGGACAGACTTTAGTGGAAAGGCTAAAGTGGACAGAATAAAGTGGAAAGACTAAAGCGGAAAGACTAAAGTGGAAAGACTAAAGGGTAGACATTGAAGTGGACAGAATAAAGCGGAAAGAGTAAAGTGGAAAGACTAAAGTGGACAGACTAAAGTGGAAAGACTAAAGTGGAAAGACTAAAGTGGAAAGACTATAGTGGAAAGACTATATTGGACAGACTAGATCGGACAGACTAAAGCGACAGACTAAAGTGGACAGACTTTAGTGGAAAGGCTAAAGTGGACAGAATAAAGTGGAAAGACTAAAGCGGAAAGACTAAAGTGGACAGACTATAGTGGAAAGACTAAAGTGGACAGACTGAAGTGGAAAGACTAAAGCGGAAAGACTAAAGTGGAAAGACTAAAGGGTAGACATTGAAGTGGACAGAATAAAGCGGAAAGAGTAAAGTGGAAAGACTAAAGTGGACAGACTAAAGTGGAAAGACTAAAGTGGAAAGACTAAAGTGGAAAGACTATGGTGGAAAGACTATAGTGGACAGACTAGATCGGACAGACTAAAGCGACAGACTAAAGTGGACAGACTAAAGTGGAAAGACTAAAGTGGACAGACAATAGTGAAAAGACTAAAGTGGAAAGATTATAGTGGAAAGACTACAGTGGACAGACTAAAGTGGAAAGACTAAAGTGGAAAGACTATAGTGGAAAGACTAAAGTGGACAGACTAAAGTGGAAAGACTAAAGTGGACAGACTATAGTGGAAAGACTAAAGTGGAAAGACTAAAGTGGAAAGACTAAAGATGACAGACTGAAGTTGAAAGACTAAAGTGGAAAGACTAAAGTGGACAGACTATAGTGGAAAGTCTAAAGTGGAAAGACTAAAGTTGAAAGACTAAAGACGACAGACTAAAGTTGAAAGACTAAAGTGGAAAGACTATAGTGGACAGACTAAAGTGGAAAGACTAAAGTGGAAAGACTAAAGTGGAAAGATTATAGTGGAAAGACTAAAGTGGACAGACTAAAGTGGAAAGACTAAAGTGGAAAGACTATAGTGGAAAGACTAAAGTGGACAGACTAAAGTGGAAAGACTAAAGTGGACAGACTATAGTGGAAAGACTAAAGTGGAAAGACTAAAGTGGAAAGACTAAAGACGACAGACTAAAGTTGAAAGACTAAAGTGGAAAGACTAAATTGGACAGACTAAAGTGGAAAGACTAAAGTGGAAAGACTATAGTGGAAAGACTAAAGTGGACAGACTAAAGTGGAAAGACTAAAGTGGACAGACTATAGTGGAAAGACTAAAGAGGACAGACTAAAGTGGACAGACTAAAGTGGAAAGACTGAAGTGGAAAGACTAAAGTGGAAAGACTATAGTGGAAAGACTAAAGTGGACAGACTAAATTTGACAGACTAAGGTGGAAAAACTAAAGTGGAAAGACTAAAGTGGACAGACAATAGTGGAAAGACTTAAAATGGAAAGACTAAAGTGTAGACATTAAAGTGGACAGAATAAAGTGGAAAGAGTGAAGTGGAAAGACTAAAGTGGACAGACTAAAGTGGAAAGACTAAAGTGGAAAGACTAAAGTGGAAAGATTAAAGTGGAAAGACTATAGTGGAAAGACTAAAGACCACAGACTGAAGTTGAAAGACTAATGTGGAAAGACTAAAGTGGACAGACTAAAGTGGAAAGACTAAAGTGGAAAGACTAAAGTTGAAAGACTATAGTGGAAAGACTAAAGTGGACAGACTAAAGTGGAAAGACTAAAGTGGACAGACTATAGTGGAAAGACTAAAGTGGAAAGACTAAAGTGGAAAGACTAAAGTGGAAAGACTATAGTGGAAAGACTAAAGTGGACAGACTAAAGTGGACAGACTTTAGTGGACAGACTATAGTGGAAAGACTAAAGTGGACAGACTGAAGTGGAAAGACTAAAGTGGAAAGACTAAAGTGGAAAGACCAAAGTGTAGACACTGAAGTGGACAGAATAAAGTGGAAAGACTAAAGTGGAAATACTAAAGTGGAAAGATTAAAGTGGAAAGACTATAGTGGAAAGACTAAAGTGGACAGACTAAAGTGGAAAGACTAAAGTGGAAAGACTAAAGTGGACAGACTAAAGTGGAAAGACTAAAGTGGAAAGACTAAATTGGAAAGACTATAGTGGACCGACTAAAGTGGAAAGACTATAGTGGAAAGACTAAAGTGGATAGACAAAAGTGGACAGACTAAAGTGGACAGACTAAAGTGGAAAGACTAAAGTGGAAAGACTAAGGACGACAGACTAAAGTTGAAAGACTAAAGTGGAAAGACTAAAGTGGACAGACTAAAGTGGAAAGACTAAAGTGGAAAGACTAAAGACGACAGACTAAAGTTGAAAGACTAAAGTGGAAAGACTAAAGTGGACAGACTAAAGTGGAAAGACTAAAGTGGAAAGACTAAAGTGGAAAGACTATAGTGGAAAGACTAAAGTGGACCGACTAAAGTGGAAAGACTATAGTGGAAAGACTAAAATGGATAGACAAAAGTGGACAGACTAAAGTGGACAGACTATAGTGGAAAGACTAAAGTGGAGAGACTAAAGTGGAAAGACTAAAGTGGAAAGACTATAGTGGACAGACTATAGTGGAAAGACTGAAGTGGAAAGACTAAAGTGGAAAGACTAAAGTCGAAAGACTAAAGTGGAAAGACTAAAGTGGACAGACTAAAGTGGACAGACTAAAGTGGACAGACTAAAGTGGAAAGACTAAGGTGGGAAGACTAAAGTGGACAGACTATAGTGGAAAGACTAAAGTGGAAAGACTAAAGTGTAGACATTAAAGTGGACAGAATAAAGTGGAAAGAGTGAAGTGGAAAGACTAAAGTGGACAGACTAAAGTGGAAAGACTAAAGTGGAAAGACTAAAGTGGAAAGATTTAAGTGGAAAGACTATAGTGGAAAGACTAAAGACGACAGACTAAATTTTAAAGACTAAAGTGGAAAGACTAAAGTGGACAGACTAAAGTGGACAGACTTTAGTGGAAAGGCTAAAGTGGACAGAATAAAGTGGAAAGACTAAAGCGGAAAGACTAAAGTGGAAAGACTAAAGGGTAGACATTGAAGTGGACAGAATAAAGCGGAAAGAGTAAAGTGGAAAGACTAAAGTGGACAGACTAAAGTGGAAAGACTAAAGTGGAAAGACTAAAGTGGAAAGACTATAGTGGAAAGACTATAGTGGACAGACTAGATCGGACAGACTAAAGCGACAGACTAAAGTGGACAGACTTTAGTGGAAAGGCTAAAGTGGACAGAATAAAGTGGAAAGACTAAAGCGGAAAGACTAAAGTGGACAGACTATAGTGGAAAGACTAAAGTGGACAGACTGAAGTTGAAAGACTAAAGCGGAAAGACTAAAGTGGAAAGACTAAAGGGTAGACATTGAAGTGGACAGAATAAAGCGGAAAGAGTAAAGTGGAAAGACTAAAGTGGACAGACTAAAGTGGAAAGACTAAAGCGGAAAGACTAAAGTGGAAAGACTATAGTGGAAAGACTATAGTGGACAGACTAGATCGGACAGACTAAAGCGACAGACTAAAGTGGACAGACTAAAGTGGAAAGACTAAAGTGGACAGACAATAGTGGAAAGACTAAAGTGGAAAGATTATAGTGGAAAGACTAAAGTGGACAGACTAAAGTGGAAAGACTAAAGTGGAAAGACTATAGTGGAAAGACTAAAGTGGACAGACTAAAGTGGAAAGACTAAAGTGGACAGACTATAGTGGAAAGACTAAAGTGGAAAGACTAAAGTGGAAAGACTAAAGATGACAGACTAAAGTTGAAAGACTAAAGTGGAAAGACTAAAGTGGACAGACTATAGTGGAAAGTCTAAAGTGGAAAGACTAAAGTGGAAAGACTAAAGACGACAGACTAAAGTTGAAAGACTAAAGTGGAAAGACTATAGTGGACAGACTAAAGTGTAAAGACTTAAGTGGAAAGACTAAAGTGGAAAGATTATAGTGGAAAGACTAAAGTGGACAGACTAAAGTGGAAAGACTAAAGTGGAAAGACTATAGTGGAAAGACTAAAGTGGACAGACTAAAGTGGAAAGACTAAAGTGGACAGACTATAGTGGAAAGACTAAAGTGGAAAGACTAAAGTGGAAAGACTAAAGACGACAGACTAAAGTTGAAAGACTAAAGTGGAAAGACTAAAGTGGACAGACTAAAGTGGAAAGACTAAAGTGGAAAGACTAAAGTGGAAAGACTATAGTGGAAAGACTAAAGTGGACAGACTAAAGTGGAAAGACTAAAGTGGACAGACTATAGTGGAAATACTAAAGAGGACAGACTAAAGTGGACAGACTAAAGTGGAAAGACTGAAGTGGAAAGACTAAAGTGGAAAGACTATAGTGGAAAGACTAAAGTGGACAGACTAAAGTTGACAGACTAAAGTTGACAGACTAAGGTGGAAAAACTAAAGTTGAAAGACTAAAGTGGACAGACAATAGTGGAAAGACTAAAGTGGAAAGACTAAAGTGTAGACATTAAAGTGGACAGAATAAAGTGGAAAGAGTGAAGTGGAAAGACTAAAGTGGACAGACTAAAGTGGAAAGACTAAAGTGGAAAGACTAAAGTGGAAAGATTAAAGTGGAAAGACTATAGTGGAAAGACTAAAGACCACAGACTAAAGTTGAAAGACTAAAGTGGAAAGACTAAAGTGGAAAGACTAAAGTGGAAAGACTATAGTGGAAAGACTAAAGTGGACAGACTAAAGTGGAAAGACTAAGGTGGGAAGACTAAAGTGGACAGACTGTAGTGGAAAGACTAAAGTGGAAAGACTAAAGTGGAAAGACTAAAGTGGAAAGACTATAGTGGAAAGACTAAAGTGGGCAGACGAAAGTGGACAGACTTTAGTGGACAGAATAAAGTGGAAAGACTATAGTGGAAAGACTAAAGAGGACAGACTAAAGTGGACAGACTAAAGTGGAAGGACTGAAGTGGAAAGACTAAAGTGGAAAGACTATAGTGGAAAGACTAAAGTGGACAGACTAAAGTTGACAGACTAAAGTGGAAAGACTAAAGTGGACAGACTATAGTGGAAAGACTAAAGTGTAGACATTAAAGTGGACAGAATAAAGTGGAAAGAGTGAAGTGGAAAGACTAAAGTGGACAGACTAAAGTGGAAAGACTAAAGTGGAAAGACTAAAGTGGAAAGATTAAAGTGGAAAGACTATAGTGGAAAGACTAAAGACCACAGACTAAAGTTGAAAGACTAAAGTGGAAAGACTAAAGTGGACAGACTATAGTGGAAAGACTATAGTGGACAGACTAGATCGGACAGACTAAAGCGACAGACTAAAGTGGACAGACTTTAGTGGAAAGGCTAAAGTGGACAGAATAAAGTGGAAAGACTAAAGCGGAAAGACTAAAGTGGACAGACTATAGTGGAAAGACTAAAGTGGACAGACTGAAGTTGAAAGACTAAAGCGGAAAGACTAAAGTGGAAAGACTAAAGGGTAGACATTGAAGTGGACAGAATAAAGCGGAAAGAGTAAAGTGGAAAGACTAAAGTGGACAGACTAAAGTGGAAAGACTAAAGCGGAAAGACTAAAGTGGAAAGACTATAGTGGAAAGACTATAGTGGACAGACTAGATCGGACAGACTAAAGCGACAGACTAAAGTGGACAGACTAAAGTGGAAAGACTAAAGTGGACAGACAATAGTGGAAAGACTAAAGTGGAAAGATTATAGTGGAAAGACTAAAGTGGACAGACTAAAGTGGAAAGACTAAAGTGGAAAGACTATAGTGGAAAGACTAAAGTGGACAGACTAAAGTGGAAAGACTAAAGTGGACAGACTATAGTGGAAAGACTAAAGTGGAAAGACTAAAGTGGAAAGACTAAAGATGACAGACTAAAGTTGAAAGACTAAAGTGGAAAGACTAAAGTGGACAGACTATAGTGGAAAGTCTAAAGTGGAAAGACTAAAGTGGAAAGACTAAAGACGACAGACTAAAGTTGAAAGACTAAAGTGGAAAGACTATAGTGGACAGACTAAAGTGTAAAGACTTAAGTGGAAAGACTAAAGTGGAAAGATTATAGTGGAAAGACTAAAGTGGACAGACTAAAGTGGAAAGACTAAAGTGGAAAGACTATAGTGGAAAGACTAAAGTGGACAGACTAAAGTGGAAAGACTAAAGTGGACAGACTATAGTGGAAAGACTAAAGTGGAAAGACTAAAGTGGAAAGACTAAAGACGACAGACTAAAGTTGAAAGACTAAAGTGGAAAGACTAAAGTGGACAGACTAAAGTGGAAAGACTAAAGTGGAAAGACTAAAGTGGAAAGACTATAGTGGAAAGACTAAAGTGGACAGACTAAAGTGGAAAGACTAAAGTGGACAGACTATAGTGGAAATACTAAAGAGGACAGACTAAAGTGGACAGACTAAAGTGGAAAGACTGAAGTGGAAAGACTAAAGTGGAAAGACTATAGTGGAAAGACTAAAGTGGACAGACTAAAGTTGACAGACTAAAGTTGACAGACTAAGGTGGAAAAACTAAAGTTGAAAGACTAAAGTGGACAGACAATAGTGGAAAGACTAAAGTGGAAAGACTAAAGTGTAGACATTAAAGTGGACAGAATAAAGTGGAAAGAGTGAAGTGGAAAGACTAAAGTGGACAGACTAAAGTGGAAAGACTAAAGTGGAAAGACTAAAGTGGAAAGATTAAAGTGGAAAGACTATAGTGGAAAGACTAAAGACCACAGACTAAAGTTGAAAGACTAAAGTGGAAAGACTAAAGTGGAAAGACTAAAGTGGAAAGACTATAGTGGAAAGACTAAAGTGGACAGACTAAAGTGGAAAGACTAAGGTGGGAAGACTAAAGTGGACAGACTGTAGTGGAAAGACTAAAGTGGAAAGACTAAAGTGGAAAGACTAAAGTGGAAAGACTATAGTGGAAAGACTAAAGTGGGCAGACGAAAGTGGACAGACTTTAGTGGACAGAATAAAGTGGAAAGACTATAGTGGAAAGACTAAAGAGGACAGACTAAAGTGGACAGACTAAAGTGGAAGGACTGAAGTGGAAAGACTAAAGTGGAAAGACTATAGTGGAAAGACTAAAGTGGACAGACTAAAGTTGACAGACTAAAGTGGAAAGACTAAAGTGGACAGACTATAGTGGAAAGACTAAAGTGTAGACATTAAAGTGGACAGAATAAAGTGGAAAGAGTGAAGTGGAAAGACTAAAGTGGACAGACTAAAGTGGAAAGACTAAAGTGGAAAGACTAAAGTGGAAAGATTAAAGTGGAAAGACTATAGTGGAAAGACTAAAGACCACAGACTAAAGTTGAAAGACTAAAGTGGAAAGACTAAAGTGGACAGACTAAAGTGGAAAGACTATAGTGGACAGACTAGATTGGAAAGACTAAAGCGAGAGACTAAAGTGGACAGACTAAAGTGGAAAGACTAAAGTGGACAGACAATAGTGGAAAGACTAAAGTGGAAAGACTAAAGTGGAGAGATTAAAGTGGAAAGACTGTAGTGGAAAGACTAAAGTGGACAGACTAAAGTGGAAAGACTAAAGTGGAAAGACTAAAGTGGACAGACTAAAGTGGAAAGACTAAACTGGAAAGACTAAAGTGGAAAGACCATAGTGGAAAGACTAAAGTGGACAGACTAAAGTGAACAGACTAAAGTGGACAGACTAAGGTGGAAAGACTAAAGTGGAAAGACTAAAGTGGACAGACTATAGTGGAAAGACTAAAGTGGAAAGACTAAAGTGGAAAGACTATAGTGGAAAGACTAAAGTGGGCAGACTAAAGTGGACAGACTTTAGTGGAAAGACTAAAGAGGACAGACTAAAGTGGACAGACTAAAGTGGAAAGACTGAAGTTGAAAGACTAAAGTGGAAAGACTAAAGTGGAAAGACTAAAGTGTAAACATTAAAGTGGACAGAATGAAGTGGAAAGAGTATAGTGGAAAGACTAAAGTGGAAAGACTAAAGTGGAAAGACTAAAGTGGAAAGACTAAAGTGGACAGACTATAGTGGAAAGACTAAAGTGGAAAGACTAAAGTGGAAAGACTATAGTGGAAAGACTAAAGTGGGCAGACTAAAGTGGACAGACTTTAGTGGAAAGACTAAAGAGGACAGACTAAAGTGGACAGACTAAAGTGGAAAGACTGAAGTTGAAAGACTAAAGTGGAAAGACTAAAGTGGAAAGACTAAAGTGTAAACATTAAAGTGGACAGAATGAAGTGGAAAGAGTATAGTGGAAAGACTAAAGTGGACAGACTAAAGTGGACAGACTTTAGTGGAAAGGCTAAAGTGGACAGAATAAAGTGGAAAGACTAAAGCGGAAAGACTAAAGTGGAAAGACTAAAGGGTAGACATTGAAGTGGACAGAATAAAGCGGAAAGAGTAAAGTGGAAAGACTAAAGTGGACAGACTAAAGTGGAAAGACTAAAGTGGAAAGACTAAAGTGGAAAGACTATAGTGGAAAGACTATAGTGGACAGACTAGATCGGACAGACTAAAGCGACAGACTAAAGTGGACAGACTTTAGTGGAAAGGCTAAAGTGGACAGAATAAAGTGGAAAGACTAAAGCGGAAAGACTAAAGTGGACAGACTATAGTGGAAAGACTAAAGTGGACAGACTGAAGTGGAAAGACTAAAGCGGAAAGACTAAAGTGGAAAGACTAAAGGGTAGACATTGAAGTGGACAGAATAAAGCGGAAAGAGTAAAGTGGAAAGACTAAAGTGGACAGACTAAAGTGGAAAGACTAAAGCGGAAAGACTAAAGTGGAAAGACTATAGTGGAAAGACTATAGTGGACAGACTAGATCGGACAGACTAAAGCGACAGACTAAAGTGGACAGACTAAAGTGGAAAGACTAAAGTGGACAGACAATAGTGGAAAGACTAAAGTGGAAAGATTATAGTGGAAAGACTAAAGTGGACAGACTAAAGTGGAAAGACTAAAGTGGAAAGACTATAGTGGAAAGACTAAAGTGGACAGACTAAAGTGGAAAGACTAAAGTGGACAGACTATAGTGGAAAGACTAAAGTGGAAAGACTAAAGTGGAAAGACTAAAGATGACAGACTAAAGTTGAAAGACTAAAGTGGAAAGACTAAAGTGGACAGACTATAGTGGAAAGTCTAAAGTGGAAAGACTAAAGACGACAGACTAAAGTTGAAAGACTAAAGTGGAAAGACTATAGTGGACAGACTAAAGTGGAAAGACTAAAGTGGAAAGACTAAAGTGGAAAGACTAAAGTGGAAAGATTAAAGTGGAAAGACTATAGTGGAAAGACTAAAGACCACAGACTAAAGTTGAAAGACTAAAGAAAGACTAAAGTGGACAGACTAAAGTGGAAAGACTAAAGTGGAAAGACTAAAGTGGAAAGACTATAGTGGAAAGACTAAAGTGGACAGACTAAAGTGGAAAGACTAAGGTGGGAAGACTAAAGTGGACAGACTTTAGTGGACAGAATAAAGTGGAAAGACTATAGTGGAAAGACTAAAGAGGACAGACTAAAGTGGACAGACTAAAGTGGAAGGACTGAAGTGGAAAGACTAAAGTGGAAAGACTATAGTGGAAAGACTAAAGTGGACAGACTAAAGTTGACAGACTAAAGTGGAAAGACTAAAGTGGACAGACTATAGTGGAAAGACTAAAGTGTAGACATTAAAGTGGACAGAATAAAGTGGAAAGAGTGAAGTGGAAAGACTAAAGTGGACAGACTAAAGTGGAAAGACTAAAGTGGAAAGACTAAAGTGGAAAGATTAAAGTGGAAAGACTATAGTGGAAAGACTAAAGACCACAGACTAAAGTGGAAAGACTAAAGTGGACAGACTAAAGTGGAAAGACTATAGTGGACAGACTAGATTGGAAAGACTAAAGCGAGAGACTAAAGTGGACAGACTAAAGTGGAAAGACTAAAGTGGACAGACAATAGTGGAAAGACTAAAGTGGAAAGACTAAAGTGGAAAGATTAAAGTGGAAAGACTGTAGTGGAAAGTCTAAAGTGGACAGACTAAAGTGGAAAGACTAAAGTGGAAAGACTAAAGTGGACAGACTAAAGTGGAAAGACTAAACTGGAAAGACTAAAGTGGAAAGACCATAGTGGAAAGACTAAAGTGGACAGACTAAAGTGAACAGACTAAAGTGGACAGACTAAGGTGGAAAGACTAAAGTGGAAAGACTAAAGTGGACAGACTATAGTGGAAAGACTAAAGTGGAAAGACTAAAGTGGAAAGACTATAGTGGAAAGACTAAAGTGGGCAGACTAAAGTGGACAGACTTTAGTGGAAAGACTAAAGAGGACAGACTAAAGTGGACAGACTAAAGTGGAAAGACTGAAGTTGAAAGACTAAAGTGGAAAGACTAAAGTGGAAAGACTAAAGTGTAAACATTAAAGTGGACAGAATGAAGTGGAAAGAGTATAGTGGAAAGACTAAAGTGGAAAGACTAAAGTGGAAAGACTAAAGTGGACAGACTATAGTGGAAAGACTAAAGTGGAAAGACTAAAGTGGAAAGACTATAGTGGAAAGACTAAAGTGGGCAGACTAAAGTGGACAGACTTTAGTGGAAAGACTAAAGAGGACAGACTAAAGTGGACAGACTAAAGTGGAAAGACTGAAGTTGAAAGACTAAAGTGGAAAGACTAAAGTGGAAAGACTAAAGTGTAAACATTACAGTGGACAGAATGAAGTGGAAAGAGTATAGTGGAAAGACTAAAGTGGACAGACTAAAGTGGACAGACTTTAGTGGAAAGGCTAAAGTGGACAGAATAAAGTGGAAAGACTAAAGCGGAAAGACTAAAGTGGAAAGACTAAAGGGTAGACATTGAAGTGGACAGAATAAAGCGGAAAGAGTAAAGTGGAAAGACTAAAGTGGACAGACTAAAGTGGAAAGACTAAAGTGGAAAGACTAAAGTGGAAAGACTATAGTGGAAAGACTAAAGCGGAAAGACTAAAGTGGACAGACTATAGTGGAAAGACTAAAGTGGACAGACTATAGTGGAAAGACTAAAGTGGAAAGACTAAAGTGGAAAGACTAAAGACGACAGACTAAAGTTGAAAGACTAAAGTGGAAAGACTAAAGTGGACAGACTAAAGTGGACAGACTTTAGTGGAAAGGCTAAAGTGGACAGAATAAAGTGGAAAGACTAAAGCGGAAAGACTAAAGTGGACAGACTATAGTGGAAAGACTAAAGTGGACAGACTGAAGTGGAAAGACTAAAGCGGAAAGACTAAAGTGGAAAGACTAAAGGGTAGACATTGAAGTGGACAGAATAAAGCGGAAAGAGTAAAGTGGAAAGACTAAAGTGGACAGACTAAAGTGGAAAGACTAAAGTGGAAAGACTAAAGTGGAAAGACTATAGTGGAAAGACTATAGTGGACAGACTAGATCGGACAGACTAAAGCGACAGACTAAAGTGGACAGACTTTAGTGGAAAGGCTAAAGTGGACAGACTAAAGTTGACAGACTAAAGTGGAAAGACTAAAGTGGACAGACTATAGTGGAAACACTAAAGTGTAGACATTAAAGTGGACAGAATAAAGTGGAAAGAGTGAAGTGGAAAAACTAAAGTGGACAGACTAAAGTGGAAAGACTAAAGTGGAAAGACTAAAGTGGAAAGATTAAAGTGGAAAGACTATAGTGGAAAGACTAAAGACCACAGACTAAAGTTGAAAGACTAAAGTGGAAAGACTAAAGTGGACAGACTAAAGTGGAAAGACTATAGTGGACAGACTAGATTGGAAAGACTAAAGCGAGAGACTAAAGTGGACAGACTAAAGTGGAAAGACTAAAGTGGACAGACAATAGTGGAAAGACTAAAGTGGAAAGACTAAAGTGGAAAGATTAAAGTGGAAAGACTGTAGTGGAAAGTCTAAAGTGGACAGACTAAAGTGGAAAGACTAAAGTGGAAAGACTAAAGTGGACAGACTAAAGTGGAATGACTAAACTGGAAAGACTAAAGTGGAAAGACCATAGTGGAAAGACTAAAGTGGACAGACTAAAGTGAACAGACTAAAGTGGACAGACTAAGGTGGAAAGACTAAAGTGGAAAGACTAAAGTGGACAGACTATAGTGGAAAGACTAAAGTGGAAAGACTAAAGTGGAAAGACTATAGTGGAAAGACTAAAGTGGGCAGACTAAAGTGGACAGACTTTAGTGGAAAGACTAAAGAGGACAGACTAAAGTGGACAGACTAAAGTGGAAAGACTGAAGTTGAAAGACTAAAGTGGAAAGACTAAAGTGGAAAGACTAAAGTGTAAACATTAAAGTGGACAGAATGAAGTGGAAAGAGTATAGTGGAAAGACTAAAGTGGAAAGACTAAAGTGGAAAGACTAAAGTGGACAGACTATAGTGGAAAGACTAAAGTGGAAAGACTAAAGTGGAAAGACTATAGTGGAAAGACTAAAGTGGGCAGACTAAAGTGGACAGACTTTAGTGGAAAGACTAAAGAGGACAGACTAAAGTGGACAGACTAAAGTGGAAAGACTGAAGTTGAAAGACTAAAGTGGAAAGACTAAAGTGGAAAGACTAAAGTGTAAACATTAAAGTGGACAGAATGAAGTGGAAAGAGTATAGTGGAAAGACTAAAGTGGACAGACTAAAGTGGACAGACTTTAGTGGAAAGGCTAAAGTGGACAGAATAAAGTGGAAAGACTAAAGCGGAAAGACTAAAGTGGAAAGACTAAAGGGTAGACATTGAAGTGGACAGAATAAAGCGGAAAGAGTAAAGTGGAAAGACTAAAGTGGACAGACTAAAGTGGAAAGACTAAAGTGGAAAGACTAAAGTGGAAAGACTATAGTGGAAAGACTAAAGCGGAAAGACTAAAGTGGACAGACTATAGTGGAAAGACTAAAGTGGACAGACTATAGTGGAAAGACTAAAGTGGAAAGACTAAAGTGGAAAGACTAAAGACGACAGTCTAAAGTTGAAAGACTAAAGTGGAAAGACTAAAGTGGACAGACTAAAGTGGACAGACTTTAGTGGAAAGGCTAAAGTGGACAGAATAAAGTGGAAAGACTAAAGCGGAAAGACTAAAGTGGACAGACTATAGTGGAAAGACTAAAGTGGACAGACTGAAGTGGAAAGACTAAAGCGGAAAGACTAAAGTGGAAAGACTAAAGGGTAGACATTGAAGTGGACAGAATAAAGCGGAAAGAGTAAAGTGGAAAGACTAAAGTGGACAGACTAAAGTGGAAAGACTAAAGTGGAAAGACTAAAGTGGAAAGACTATAGTGGAAAGACTATAGTGGACAGACTAGATCGGACAGACTAAAGCGACAGACTAAAGTGGACAGACTTTAGTGGAAAGGCTAAAGTGGACAGAATAAAGTGGAAAGACAAAAGCGGAAAGACTAAAGTGGACAGACTATAGTGGAAAGACTAAAGTGGACAGACTGAAGTGGAAAGACTAAAGCGGAAAGACTAAAGTGGAAAGACTAAAGGGTAGACATTGAAGTGGACAGAATAAAGCGGAAAGAGTAAAGTGGAAAGACTAAAGTGGACAGACTAAAGTGGAAAGACTAAAGCGGAAAGACTAAAGTGGAAAGACTATAGTGGAAAGACTATAGTGGACAGACTAGATCGGACAGACTAAAGCGACAGACTAAAGTGGACAGACTAAAGTGGAAAGACTAAAGTGGACAGACAATAGTGGAAAGACTAAAGTGGAAAGATTATAGTGGAAAGACTAAAGTGGACAGACTAAAGTGGAAAGACTAAAGTGGAAAGACTATAGTGGAAAGACTAAAGTGGACAGACTAAAGTGGAAAGACTAAAGTGGACAGACTATAGTGGAAAGACTAAAGTGGAAAGACTAAAGTGGAAAGACTAAAGATGACAGACTAAAGTTGAAAGACTAAAGTGGAAAGACTAAAGTGGACAGACTATAGTGGACAGACTAAAGTGTAAGGACTTAAGTGGAAAGACTAAAGTGGAAAGATTATAGTGGAAAGACTAAAGTGGACAGACTAAAGTGGAAAGACTAAAGTGGAAAGACTATAGTGGAAAGACTAAAGTGGACAGACTAAAGTGGAAAGACTAAAGTGGACAGACTATAGTGGAAAGACTAAAGTGGAAAGACTAAAGTGGAAAGACTAAAGACGACAGACTAAAGTTGAAAGACTAAAGGGGAAAGACTATAGTGGACAGACTAAAGTGTAAAGACTTAAGTGGAAAGACTAAAGTGGAAAGATTATAGTGGAAAGACTAAAGTGGACAGACTAAAGTGGAAAGACTAAAGTGGAAAGACTATAGTGGAAAGACTAAAGTGGACAGACTAAAGTGGAAAGACTAAAGTGGACAGACTATAGTGGAAAGACTAAAGTGGAAAGACTAAAGTGGAAAGACTAAAGACGACAGACTAAAGTTGAAAGACTAAAGTGGAAAGACTAAAGTGGACAGACTAAAGTGGAAAGACTAAAGTGGAAAGACTAAAGTGGAAAGACTATAGTGGAAAGACTAAAGTGGACAGACTAAAGTGGAAAGACTAAAGTGGACAGACTATAGTGGAAATACTAAAGAGGACAGACTAAAGTGGACAGACTAAAGTGGAAAGACTGAAGTGGAAAGACTAAAGTGGAAAGACTATAGTGGAAAGACTAAAGTGGACAGACTAAAGTGTAGACATTAAAGTGGACAGAATAAAGTGGAAAGAGTGAAGTGGAAAGACTAAAGTGGACAGACTAAAGTGGAAATACTAAAGTGGAAAGACTAAAGTGGAAAGATTAAAGTGGAAAGACTATAGTGGAAAGACTAAAGACCACAGACTAAAGTTGAAAGACTAAAGTGGAAAGACTAAAGTGGAAAGACTATAGTGGAAAGACTAAAGTGGACAGACTAAAGTGGAAAGACTAAGGTGGGAAGACTAAAGTGGACAGACTGTAGTGGAAAGACTAAAGTGGAAAGACTAAAGTGGAAAGACTAAAGTGGAAAGACTATAGTGGAAAGACTAAAGTGGGCAGACGAAAGTGGACAGACTTTAGTGGACAGAATAAAGTGGAAAGACTATAGTGGAAAGACTAAAGAGGACAGACTAAAGTGGACAGACTAAAGTGGAAGGACTGAAGTGGAAAGACTAAAGTGGAAAGACTATAGTGGAAAGACTAAAGTGGACAGACTAAAGTTGACAGACTAAAGTGGAAAGACTAAAGTGGACAGACTATAGTGGAAAGACTAAAGTGTAGACATTAAAGTGGACAGAATAAACTGGAAAGAGTGAAGTGGAAAGACTAAAGTGGACAGACTAAAGTGGAAAGACTAAAGTGGAAAGACTAAAGTGGAAAGACTAAAGTGGAAAGATTAAAGTGGAAAGACTATAGTGGAAAGACTAAAGACCACAGACTAAAGTTGAAAGACTAAAGTGGAAAGACTAAAGTGGACAGACTAAAGTGGAAAGACTATAGTGGACAGACTAGATTGGAAAGACTAAAGCGAGAGACTAAAGTGGACAGACTAAAGTGGAAAGACTAAAGTGGACAGACAATAGTGGAAAGACTAAAGTGGAAAGACTAAAGTGGAGAGATTAAAGTGGAAAGACTGTAGTGGAAAGACTAAAGTGGACAGACTAAAGTGGAAAGACTAAAGTGGAAAGACTAAAGTGGACAGACTAAAGTGGAAAGACTAAACTGGAAAGACTAAAGTGGAAAGACCATAGTGGAAAGACTAAAGTGGACAGACTAAAGTGAACAGACTAAAGTGGACAGACTAAGGTGGAAAGACTAAAGTGGAAAGACTAAAGTGGACAGACTATAGTGGAAAGACTAAAGTGGAAACACTAAAGTGGAAAGACTATAGTGGAAAGACTAAAGTGGGCAGACTAAAGTGGACAGACTTTAGTGGAAAGACTAAAGAGGACAGACTAAAGTGGACAGACTAAAGTGGAAAGACTGAAGTTGAAAGACTAAAGTGGAAAGACTAAAGTGGAAAGACTAAAGTGTAAACATTAAAGTGGACAGAATGAAGTGGAAAGAGTATAGTGGAAAGACTAAAGTGGAAAGACTAAAGTGGAAAGACTAAAGTGGAAAGACTAAAGTGGACAGACTATAGTGGAAAGACTAAAGTGGAAAGACTAAAGTGGAAAGACTATAGTGGAAAGACTAAAGTGGGCAGACTAAAGTGGACAGACTTTAGTGGAAAGACTAAAGAGGACAGACTAAAGTGGACAGACTAAAGTGGAAAGACTGAAGTTGAAAGACTAAAGTGGAAAGACTAAAGTGGAAAGACTAAAGTGTAAACATTAAAGTGGACAGAATGAAGTGGAAAGAGTATAGTGGAAAGACTAAAGTGGACAGACTAAAGTGGACAGACTTTAGTGGAAAGGCTAAAGTGGACAGAATAAAGTGGAAAGACTAAAGCGGAAAGACTAAAGTGGAAAGACTAAAGGGTAGACATTGAAGTGGACAGAATAAAGCGGAAAGAGTAAAGTGGAAAGACTAAAGTGGACAGACTAAAGTGGAAAGACTAAAGTGGAAAGACTAAAGTGGAAAGACTATAGTGGAAAGACTATAGTGGACAGACTAGATCGGACAGACTAAAGCGACAGACTAAAGTGGACAGACTTTAGTGGAAAGGCTAAAGTGGACAGAATAAAGTGGAAAGACTAAAGCGGAAAGACTAAAGTGGACAGACTATAGTGGAAAGACTAAAGTGGACAGACTGAAGTGGAAAGACTAAAGCGGAAAGACTAAAAAGGAAAGACTAAAGGGTAGACATTGAAGTGGACAGAATAAAGCGGAAAGAGTAAAGTGGAAAGACTAAAGTGGACAGACTAAAGTGGAAAGACTAAAGCGGAAAGACTAAAGTGGAAAGACTATAGTGGAAAGACTATAGTGGACAGACAGAAGTGGAAAGACTAAAGTGGAAAGACTATAGTGGAAAGACTAAAGTGGACAGACTAAAGTTGACAGACTAAAGTGGAAAGACTAAAGTGGACAGACTATAGTGGAAAGACTAAAGTGTAGACATTAAAGTGGACAGAATAAAGTGGAAAGAGTGAAGTGGAAAGACTAAAGTGGACAGACTAAAGTGGAAACATTAAAGTGGACAGAATGAAGTGGAAAGAGTATAGTGGAAAGACTAAAGTGGACAGACTAAAGTGGACAGACTTTAGTGGAAAGGCTAAAGTGGACAGAATAAAGTGGAAAGACTAAAGCGGAAAGACTAAAGTGGAAAGACTAAAGGGTAGACATTGAAGTGGACAGAATAAAGCGGAAAGAGTAAAGTGGAAAGACTAAAGTGGACAGACTAAAGTGGAAAGACTAAAGTGGAAAGACTAAAGTGGAAAGACTATAGTGGAAAGACTATAGTGGACAGACTAGATCGGACAGACTAAAGCGACAGACTAAAGTGGACAGACTTTAGTGGAAAGGCTAAAGTGGACAGAATAAAGTGGAAAGACTAAAGCGGAAAGACTAAAGTGGACAGACTATAGTGGAAAGACTAAAGTGGACAGACTGAAGTGGAAAGACTAAAGCGGAAAGACTAAAAAGGAAAGACTAAAGGGTAGACATTGAAGTGGACAGAATAAAGCGGAAAGAGTAAAGTGGAAAGACTAAAGTGGACAGACTAAAGTGGAAAGACTAAAGCGGAAAGACTAAAGTGGAAAGACTATAGTGGAAAGACTATAGTGGACAGACTAGATCGGACAGACTAAAGCGACAGACTAAAGTGGACAGACTAAAGTGGAAAGACTAAAGTGGACAGACAATAGTGGAAAGACTAAAGTGGAAAGATTATAGTGGAAAGACTAAAGTGGACAGACTAAAGTGGAAAGACTAAAGTGGAAAGACTATAGTGGAAAGACTAAAGTGGACAGACTAAAGTGGAAAGACTAAAGTGGACAGACTATAGTGGAAAGACTAAAGTGGAAAGACTAAAGTGGAAAGACTAAAGATGACAGACTAAAGTTGAAAGACTAAAGTGGAAAGACTAAAGTGGACAGACTATAGTGGAAAGTCTAAAGTGGAAAGACTAAAGTGGAAAGACTAAAGACGACAGACTAAAGTTGAAAGACTAAAGTGGAAAGACTATAGTGGACAGACTAAAGTGGAAAGACTAAAGTGGAAAGACTAAAGTGGAAAGACTAAAGTGGAAAGATTAAAGTGGAAAGACTATAGTGGAAAGACTAAAGACCACAGACTAAAGTTGAAAGACTAAAGAAAGACTAAAGTGGACAGACTAAAGTGGAAAGACTAAAGTGGAAAGACTAAAGTGGAAAGACTATAGTGGAGAGACTAAAGTGGACAGACTAAAGTGGAAAGACTAAGGTGGGAAGACTAAAGTGGACAGACTGTAGTGGAAAGACTAAAGTGGAAAGACTAAAGTGGAAAGACTAAAGTGGAAAGACTATAGTGGAAAGACTAAAGTGGGCAGACGAAAGTGGACAGACTTTAGTGGACAGAATAAAGTGGAAAGACTATAGTGGAAAGACTAAAGAGGACAGACTAAAGTGGACAGACTAAAGTGGAAGGACTGAAGTGGACAGACTATAGTGGAAAGACTAAAGTGTAGACATTAAAGTGGACAGAATAAAGTGGAAAGAGTGAAGTGGAAAGACTAAAGTGGACAGACTAAAGTGGAAAGACTAAAGTGGAAAGACTAAAGTGGAAAGATTAAAGTGGAAAGACTATAGTGGAAAGACTAAAGACCACAGACTAAAGTTGAAAGACTAAAGTGGAAAGACTAAAGTGGACAGACTAAAGTGGAAAGACTATAGTGGACAGACTAGATTGGAAAGACTAAAGCGACAGACTAAAGTGGACAGACTAAAGTGGAAAGACTAAAGTGGACAGACAATAGTGGAAAGACTAAAGTGGAAAGACTAAAGTGGAAAGATTAAAGTGGAAAGACTGTAGTGGAAAGTCTAAAGTGGACAGACTAAAGTGGAAAGACTAAAGTGGAAAGACTAAAGTGGACAGACTAAAGTGGAAAGACTAAACTGGAAAGACTAAAGTGGAAAGACCATAGTGGAAAGACTAAAGTGGACAGACTAAAGTGAACAGACTAAAGTGGACAGACTAAGGTGGAAAGACTAAAGTGGAAAGACTAAAGTGGACAGACTATAGTGGAAAGACTAAAGTGGAAAGACTAAAGTGGAAAGACTATAGTGGAAAGACTAAAGTGGGCAGACTAAAGTGGACAGACTTTAGTGGAAAGACTAAAGAGGACAGACTAAAGTGGACAGACTAAAGTGGAAAGACTGAAGTTGAAAGACTAAAGTGGAAAGACTAAAGTGGAAAGACTAAAGTGTAAACATTAAAGTGGACAGAATGAAGTGGAAAGAGTATAGTGGAAAGACTAAAGTGGAAAGACTAAAGTGGAAAGACTAAAGTGGACAGACTATAGTGGAAAGACTAAAGTGGAAAGACTAAAGTGGAAAGACTATAGTGGAAAGACTAAAGTGGGCAGACTAAAGTGGACAGACTTTAGTGGAAAGACTAAAGAGGACAGACTAAAGTGGACAGACTAAAGTGGAAAGACTGAAGTTGAAAGACTAAAGTGGAAAGACTAAAGTGGAAAGACTAAAGTGTAAACATTAAAGTGGACAGAATGAAGTGGAAAGAGTATAGTGGAAAGACTAAAGTGGACAGACTAAAGTGGACAGACTTTAGTGGAAAGGCTAAAGTGGACAGAATAAAGTGGAAAGACTAAAGCGGAAAGACTAAAGTGGAAAGACTAAAGGGTAGACATTGAAGTGGACAGAATAAAGCGGAAAGAGTAAAGTGGAAAGACTAAAGTGGACAGACTAAAGTGGAAAGACTAAAGTGGAAAGACTAAAGTGGAAAGACTATAGTGGAAAGACTAAGGCGGAAAGACTAAAGTTGACAGACTATAGTGGAAAGACTAAAGTGGACAGACTATAGTGGAAAGACTTTAGTGGAAAGGCTAAAGTGGACAGAATAAAGTGGAAAGACTAAAGCGGAAAGACTAAAGTGGACAGACTATAGTGGAAAGACTAAAGTGGACAGACTGAAGTGGAAAGACTAAAGCGGAAAGACTAAAGTGGAAAGACTAAAGGGTAGACATTGAAGTGGACAGAATAAAGCGGAAAGAGTAAAGTGGAAAGACTAAAGTGGACAGACTAAAGTGGAAAGACTAAAGCGGAAAGACTAAATTGGAAAGACTATAGTGGAAAGACTATAGTGGACAGACTAGATCGGACAGACTAAAGCGACAGACTAAAGTGGACAGACTAAAGTGGAAAGACTAAAGTGGACAGACAATAGTGGAAAGACTAAAGTGGAAAGATTATAGTGGAAAGACTAAAGTGGACAGACTAAAGTGGAAAGACTAAAGTGGAAAGACTATAGTGGAAAGACTAAAGTGGACAGACTAAAGTGAAAAGACTAAAGTGGACAGACTATAGTGGAAAGACTAAAGTGGAAAGACTAAAGTGGAAAGACTAAAGATGACAGACTAAAGTTGAAAGACTAAAGTGGAAAGACTAAAGTGGACAGACTATAGTGGAAAGTCTAAAGTGGAAAGACTAAAGTGGAAAGACTAAAGACGACAGACTAAAGTTGAAAGACTAAAGTGGAAAGACTATAGTGGACAGACTAAAGTGGAAAGACTAAAGTGGAAAGACTAAAGTGGAAAGATTATAGTGGAAAGACTAAAGTGGACAGACTAAAGTGGAAAGACTAAAGTGGAAAGACTATAGTGGAAAGACTAAAGTGGACAGACTAAAGTGGAAAGACTAAAGTGGACAGACTATAGTGGAAAGACTAAAGTGGAAAGACTAAAGTGGAAAGACTAAAGACGACAGACTAAAGTTGAAAGACTAAAGTGGAAAGACTAAAGTGGACAGACTAAAGTGGAAAGACTAAAGTGGAAAGACTAAAGTGGAAAGACTATAGTGGAAAGACTAAACTGGACAGACTAAAGTGGAAAGATTAAAGTGGACAGACTATAGTGGAAATACTAAAGAGGACAGACTAAAGTGGACAGACTGAAGTGGAAAGACTAAAGTGGAAAGACTGTAGTGGAAAGACTAAAGTGGACAGACTAAAGTTGACAGACTAAAGTTGACAGACGAAGGTGGAAAAACTGAAGTGGAAAGACTAAAGTGGACAGACAATAGTGGAAAGACTAAAGTGGAAAGACTAAAGTGTAGACATTAAAGTGGACAGAATAAAGTGGAAAGAGTGAAGTGGAAAGACTAAAGTGGACAGACTAAAGTGGAAAGACTAAAGTGGAAAGACTAAAGTGGAAAGATTAAAGTGGAAAGACTATAGTGGAAAGACTAAAGACCACAGACTAAAGTTGAAAGACTAAAGTGGAAAGACTAAAGTGGACAGACTAAAGTGGAAAGACTAAAGTGGAAAGACTAAAGTGGAAAGACTATAGTGGAAAGACTAAAGTGGACAGACTAAAGTGGAAAGACTAAGGTGGGAAGACTAAAGTGGACAGACTGTAGTGGAAAGACTAAAGTGGAAAGACTAAAGTGGAAAGACTAAAGTGGAAAGACTATAGTGGAAAGACTAAAGTGGGCAGACGAAAGTGGACAGACTTTAGTGGACAGAATAAAGTGGAAAGACTATAGTGGAAAGACTAAAGAGGACAGACTAAAGTGGACAGACTAAAGTGGAAGGACTGAAGTGGAAAGACTAAAGTGGAAAGACTATAGTGGAAAGACTAAAGTGGACAGACTAAAGTTGACAGACTAAAGTGGAAAGACTAAAGTGGACAGACTATAGTGGAAAGACTAAAGTGTAGACATTAAAGTGGACAGAATAAAGTGGAAAGAGTGAAGTGGAAAGACTAAAGTGGACAGACTAAAGTGGAAAGACTATAGTGGACAGACTATAGTGGAAAGACTAAAATGGACAGACTAAAGTGGAAAGACTAAAGTGGACAGACTATAGTGGAAAGACTAAAGTGGAAAGACTAAAGTGGAAAGACTAAAGACGACAGACTAAAGTTGAAAGACTAAAGTGGAAAGACTATAGTGACAGACTAAAGTGTAAAGACTTAAGTGGAAAGACTAAAGTGGAAAGATTATAGTGGAAAGACTAAAGTGGACAGACTAAAGTGGAAAGACTAAAGTGGAAAGACTATAGTGGAAAGACTAAAGTGGACAGACTAAAGTGGAAAGACTAAAGTGGACAGACTATAGTGGAAAGACTAAAGTGGAAAGACTAAAGTGGAAAGACTAAAGACGACAGACTAAAGTTGAAAGACTAAAGTGGAAAGACTAAAGTGGACAGACTAAAGTGGAAAGACTAAAGTGGAAAGACTAAAGTGGAAAGACTATAGTGGAAAGACTAAAGTGGACAGACTAAAGTGGAAAGACTAAAGTGGACAGACTATAGTGGAAATACTAAAGAGGACAGACTAAAGTGGACAGACTAAAGTGGAAAGACTGAAGTGGAAAGACTAAAGTGGAAAGACTATAGTGGAAAGACTAAAGTGGACAGACTAAAGTTGACAGACCAAAGTTGACAGACTAAGGTGGAAAAACTAAAGTTGAAAGACTAAAGTGGACAGACAATAGTGGAAAGACTAAAGTGGAAAGACTAAAGTGTAGACATTAAAGTGGACAGAATAAAGTGGAAAGAGTGAAGTGGAAAGACTAAAGTGGACAGACTAAAGTGGAAAGACTAAAGTGGAAAGACTAAAGTGGAAAGATTAAAGTGGAAAGACTATAGTGGAAAGACTAAAGACCACAGACTAAAGTTGAAAGACTAAAGTGGAAAGACTAAAGTGGAAAGACTAAAGTGGAAAGACTATAGTGGAAAGACTAAAGTGGACAGACTAAAGTGGAAAGACTAAGGTGGGAAGACTAAAGTGGACAGACTGTAGTGGAAAGACTAAAGTGGAAAGACTAAAGTGGAAAGACTAAAGTGGAAAGACTATAGTGGAAAGACTAAAGTGGGCAGACGAAAGTGGACAGACTTTAGTGGACAGAATAAAGTGGAAAGACTATAGTGGAAAGACTAAAGAGGACAGACTAAAGTGGACAGACTAAAGTGGAAGGACTGAAGTGGAAAGACTAAAGTGGAAAGACTATAGTGGAAAGACTAAAGTGGACAGACTAAAGTTGACAGACTAAAGTGGAAAGACTAAAGTGGACAGACTATAGTGGAAAGACTAAAGTGTAGACATTAAAGTGGACAGAATAAACTGGAAAGAGTGAAGTGGAAAGACTAAAGTGGACAGACTAAAGTGGAAAGACTAAAGTGGAAAGACTAAAGTGGAAAGACTAAAGTGGAAAGATTAAAGTGGAAAGACTATAGTGGAAAGACTAAAGACCACAGACTAAAGTTGAAAGACTAAAGTGGAAAGACTAAAGTGGACAGACTAAAGTGGAAAGACTATAGTGGACAGACTAGATTGGAAAGACTAAAGCGAGAGACTAAAGTGGACAGACTAAAGTGGAAAGACTAAAGTGGACAGACAATAGTGGAAAGACTAAAGTGGAAAGACTAAAGTGGAGAGATTAAAGTGGAAAGACTGTAGTGGAAAGACTAAAGTGGACAGACTAAAGTGGAAAGACTAAAGTGGAAAGACTAAAGTGGACAGACTAAAGTGGAAAGACTAAACTGGAAAGACTAAAGTGGAAAGACCATAGTGGAAAGACTAAAGTGGACAGACTAAAGTGAACAGACTAAAGTGGACAGACTAAGGTGGAAAGACTAAAGTGAAAAGACTAAAGTGGACAGACTATAGTGGAAAGACTAAAGTGGAAAGACTAAAGTGGAAAGACTATAGTGGAAAGACTAAAGTGGGCAGACTAAAGTGGACAGACTTTAGTGGAAAGACTAAAGAGGACAGACTAAAGTGGACAGACTAAAGTGGAAAGACTGAAGTTGAAAGACTAAAGTGGAAAGACTAAAGTGGAAAGACTAAAGTGTAAACATTAAAGTGGACAGAATGAAGTGGAAAGAGTATAGTGGAAAGACTAAAGTGGAAAGACTAAAGTGGAAAGACTAAAGTGGACAGACTATAGTGGAAAGACTAAAGTGGAAAGACTAAAGTGGAAAGACTATAGTGGAAAGACTAAAGTGGGCAGACTAAAGTGGACAGACTTTAGTGGAAAGACTAAAGAGGACAGACTAAAGTGGACAGACTAAAGTGGAAAGACTGAAGTTGAAAGACTAAAGTGGAAAGACTAAAGTGGAAAGACTAAAGTGTAAACATTAAAGTGGACAGAATGAAGTGGAAAGAGTATAGTGGAAAGACTAAAGTGGACAGACTAAAGTGGACAGACTTTAGTGGAAAGGCTAAAGTGGACAGAATAAAGTGGAAAGACTAAAGCGGAAAGACTAAAGTGGAAAGACTAAAGGGTAGACATTGAAGTGGACAGAATAAAGCGGAAAGAGTAAAGTGGAAAGACTAAAGTGGACAGACTAAAGTGGAAAGACTAAAGTGGAAAGACTAAAGTGGAAAGACTATAGTGGAAAGACTATAGTGGACAGACTAGATCGGACAAACTAAAGCGACAGACTAAAGTGGACAGACTTTAGTGGAAAGGCTAAAGTGGACAGAATAAAGTGGAAAGACTAAAGCGGAAAGACTAAAGTGGACAGACTATAGTGGAAAGACTAAAGTGGACAGACTGAAGTGGAAAGACTAAAGCGGAAAGACTAAAAAGGAAAGACTAAAGGGTAGACATTGAAGTGGACAGAATAAAGCGGAAAGAGTAAAGTGGAAAGACTAAAGTGGACAGACTAAAGTGGAAAGACTAAAGCGGAAAGACTAAAGTGGAAAGACTATAGTGGAAAGACTATAGTGGACAGACTAGATCGGACAGACTAAAGCGACAGACTAAAGTGGACAGACTAAAGTGGAAAGACTAAAGTGGACAGACAATAGTGGAAAGACTAAAGTGGAAAGATTATAGTGGAAAGACTAAAGTGGACAGACTAAAGTGGAAAGACTAAAGTGGAAAGACTATAGTGGAAAGACTAAAGTGGACAGACTAAAGTGGAAAGACTAAAGTGGACAGACTATAGTGGAAAGACTAAAGTGGAAAGACTAAAGTGGAAAGACTAAAGATGACAGACTAAAGTTGAAAGACTAAAGTGGAAAGACTAAAGTGGACAGACTATAGTGGAAAGTCTAAAGTGGAAAGACTAAAGTGGAAAGACTAAAGACGACAGACTAAAGTTGAAAGACTAAAGTGGAAAGACTATAGTGGACAGACTAAAGTGGAAAGACTAAAGTGGAAAGACTAAAGTGGAAAGACTAAAGTGGAAAGATTAAAGTGGAAAGACTATAGTGGAAAGACTAAAGACCACAGACTAAAGTTGAAAGACTAAAGAAAGACTAAAGTGGACAGACTAAAGTGGAAAGACTAAAGTGGAAAGACTAAAGTGGAAAGACTATAGTGGAAAGACTAAAGTGGACAGACTAAAGTGGAAAGACTAAGGTGGGAAGACTAAAGTGGACAGACTGTAGTGGAAAGACTAAAGTGGAAAGACTAAAGTGGAAAGACTAAAGTGGAAAGACTATAGTGGAAAGACTAAAGTGGGCAGACGAAAGTGGACAGACTTTAGTGGACAGAATAAAGTGGAAAGACTATAGTGGAAAGACTAAAGAGGACAGACTAAAGTGGACAGACTAAAGTGGAAGGACTGAAGTGGACAGACTATAGTGGAAAGACTAAAGTGTAGACATTAAAGTGGACAGAATAAAGTGGAAAGAGTGAAGTGGAAAGACTAAAGTGGACAGACTAAAGTGGAAAGACTAAAGTGGAAAGACTAAAGTGGAAAGATTAAAGTGGAAAGACTATAGTGGAAAGACTAAAGACCACAGACTAAAGTTGAAAGACTAAAGTGGAAAGACTAAAGTGGACAGACTAAAGTGGAAAGACTATAGTGGACAGACTAGATTGGAAAGACTAAAGCGACAGACTAAAGTGGACAGACTAAAGTGGAAAGACTAAAGTGGACAGACAATAGTGGAAAGACTAAAGTGGAAAGACTAAAGTGGAAAGATTAAAGTGGAAAGACTGTAGTGGAAAGTCTAAAGTGGACAGACTAAAGTGGAAAGACTAAAGTGGAAAGACTAAAGTGGACAGACTAAAGTGGAAAGACTAAACTGGAAAGACTAAAGTGGAAAGACCATAGTGGAAAGACTAAAGTGGACAGACTAAAGTGAACAGACTAAAGTGGACAGACTAAGGTGGAAAGACTAAAGTGGAAAGACTAAAGTGGACAGACTATAGTGGAAAGACTAAAGTGGAAAGACTAAAGTGGAAAGACTATAGTGGAAAGACTAAAGTGGGCAGACTAAAGTGGACAGACTTTAGTGGAAAGACTAAAGAGGACAGACTAAAGTGGACAGACTAAAGTGGAAAGACTGAAGTTGAAAGACTAAAGTGGAAAGACTAAAGTGGAAAGACTAAAGTGTAAACATTAAAGTGGACAGAATGAAGTGGAAAGAGTATAGTGGAAAGACTAAAGTGGAAAGACTAAAGTGGAAAGACTAAAGTGGACAGACTATAGTGGAAAGACTAAAGTGGAAAGACTAAAGTGGAAAGACTATAGTGGAAAGACTAAAGTGGGCAGACTAAAGTGGACAGACTTTAGTGGAAAGACTAAAGAGGACAGACTAAAGTGGACAGACTAAAGTGGAAAGACTGAAGTTGAAAGACTAAAGTGGAAAGACTAAAGTGGAAAGACTAAAGTGTAAACATTAAAGTGGACAGAATGAAGTGGAAAGAGTATAGTGGAAAGACTAAAGTGGACAGACTAAAGTGGACAGACTTTAGTGGAAAGGCTAAAGTGGACAGAATAAAGTGGAAAGACTAAAGCGGAAAGACTAAAGTGGAAAGACTAAAGGGTAGACATTGAAGTGGACAGAATAAAGCGGAAAGAGTAAAGTGGAAAGACTAAAGTGGACAGACTAAAGTGGAAAGACTAAAGTGGAAAGACTAAAGTGGAAAGACTATAGTGGAAAGACTAAAGCGGAAAGACTAAAGTTGACAGACTATAGTGGAAAGACTAAAGTGGACAGACTATAGTGGAAAGACTTTAGTGGAAAGGCTAAAGTGGACAGAATAAAGTGGAAAGACTAAAGCGGAAAGACTAAAGTGGACAGACTATAGTGGAAAGACTAAAGTGGACAGACTGAAGTGGAAAGACTAAAGCGGAAAGACTAAAGTGGAAAGACTAAAGGGTAGACATTGAAGTGGACAGAATAAAGCGGAAAGAGTAAAGTGGAAAGACTAAAGTGGACAGACTAAAGTGGAAAGACTAAAGCGGAAAGACTAAATTGGAAAGACTATAGTGGAAAGACTATAGTGGACAGACTAGATCGGACAGACTAAAGCGACAGACTAAAGTGGACAGACTAAAGTGGAAAGACTAAAGTGGACAGACAATAGTGGAAAGACTAAAGTGGAAAGATTATAGTGGAAAGACTAAAGTGGACAGACTAAAGTGGAAAGACTAAAGTGGAAAGACTATAGTGGAAAGACTAAAGTGGACAGACTAAAGTGAAAAGACTAAAGTGGACAGACTATAGTGGAAAGACTAAAGTGGAAAGACTAAAGTGGAAAGACTAAAGATGACAGACTAAAGTTGAAAGACTAAAGTGGAAAGACTAAAGTGGACAGACTATAGTGGAAAGTCTAAAGTGGAAAGACTAAAGTGGAAAGACTAAAGACGACAGACTAAAGTTGAAAGACTAAAGTGGAAAGACTATAGTGGACAGACTAAAGTGGAAAGACTAAAGTGGAAAGACTAAAGTGGAAAGATTATAGTGGAAAGACTAAAGTGGACAGACTAAAGTGGAAAGACTAAAGTGGAACGACTATAGTGGAAAGACTAAAGTGGACAGACTAAAGTGGAAAGACTAAAGTGGACAGACTATAGTGGAAAGACTAAAGTGGAAAGACTAAAGTGGAAAGACTAAAGACGACAGACTAAAGTTGAAAGACTAAAGTGGAAAGACTAAAGTGGACAGACTAAAGTGGAAAGACTAAAGTGGAAAGACTAAAGTGGAAAGACTATAGTGGAAAGACTAAAGTGGACAGACTAAAGTGGAAAGATTAAAGTGGACAGACTATAGTGGAAATACTAAAGAGGACAGACTAAAGTGGACAGACTGAAGTGGAAAGACTAAAGTGGAAAGACTGTAGTGGAAAGACTAAAGTGGACAGACTAAAGTTGACAGACTAAAGTTGACAGACGAAGGTGGAAAAACTGAAGTGGAAAGACTAAAGTGGACAGACAATAGTGGAAAGACTAAAGTGGAAAGACTAAAGTGTAGACATTAAAGTGGACAGAATAAAGTGGAAAGAGTGAAGTGGAAAGACTAAAGTGGACAGACTAAAGTGGAAAGACTAAAGTGGAAAGACTAAAGTGGAAAGATTAAAGTGGAAAGACTATAGTGGAAAGACTAAAGACCACAGACTAAAGTTGAAAGACTAAAGTGGAAAGACTAAAGTGGACAGACTAAAGTGGAAAGACTAAAGTGGAAAGACTAAAGTGGAAAGACTATAGTGGAAAGACTAAAGTGGACAGACTAAAGTGGAAAGACTAAGGTGGGAAGACTAAAGTGGACAGACTGTAGTGGAAAGACTAAAGTGGAAAGACTAAAGTGGAAAGACTAAAGTGGAAAGACTATAGTGGAAAGACTAAAGTGGGCAGACGAAAGTGGACAGACTTTAGTGGACAGAATAAAGTGGAAAGACTATAGTGGAAAGACTAAAGAGGACAGACTAAAGTGGACAGACTAAAGTGGAAGGACTGAAGTGGAAAGACTAAAGTGGAAAGACTATAGTGGAAAGACTAAAGTGGACAGACTAAAGTTGACAGACTAAAGTGGAAAGACTAAAGTGGACAGACTATAGTGGAAAGACTAAAGTGTAGACATTAAAGTGGACAGAATAAAGTGGAAAGAGTGAAGTGGAAAGACTAAAGTGGACAGACTAAAGTGGAAAGACTATAGTGGACAGACTATAGTGGAAAGACTAAAATGGATAGACAAAAGTGGACAGACTAAAGTGGAAAGATTAAAGTGGAAAGACTATAGTGGAAAGACTAAAGACCACAGACTAAAGTTGAAAGACTAAAGTGGAAAGACTAAAGTGAACAGACTAAAGTGGAAAGACTAAGTGGAAAGACTATAGTGGAAAGACTAAAGTGGGCAGACGAAAGTGGACAGACTTTAGTGGACAGAATAAAGTGGAAAGACTATAGTGGAAAGACTAAAGAGGACAGACTAAAGTGGACAGACTAAAGTGGAAGGACTGAAGTGGAAAGACTAAAGTGGAAAGACTATAGTGGAAAGACTAAAGTGGACAGACTAAAGTTGACAGACTAAAGTGGAAAGACTAAAGTGGACAGACTATAGTGGAAAGACTAAAGTGTAGACATTAAAGTGGACAGAATAAACTGGAAAGAGTGAAGTGGAAAGACTAAAGTGGACAGACTAAAGTGGAAAGACTAAAGTGGAAAGACTAAAGTGGAAAGACTAAAGTGGAAAGATTAAAGTGGAAAGACTATAGTGGAAAGACTAAAGACCACAGACTAAAGTTGAAAGACTAAAGTGGAAAGACTAAAGTGGACAGACTAAAGTGGAAAGACTATAGTGGACAGACTAGATTGGAAAGACTAAAGCGAGAGACTAAAGTGGACAGACTAAAGTGGAAAGACTAAAGTGGACAGACAATAGTGGAAAGACTAAAGTGGAAAGACTAAAGTGGAGAGATTAAAGTGGAAAGACTGTAGTGGAAAGACTAAAGTGGACAGACTAAAGTGGAAAGACTAAAGTGGAAAGACTAAAGTGGACAGACTAAAGTGGAAAGACTAAACTGGAAAGACTAAAGTGGAAAGACCATAGTGGAAAGACTAAAGTGGACAGACTAAAGTGAACAGACTAAAGTGGACAGACTAAGGTGGAAAGACTAAAGTGGAAAGACTAAAGTGGACAGACTATAGTGGAAAGACTAAAGTGGAAAGACTAAAGTGGAAAGACTATAGTGGAAAGACTAAAGTGGGCAGACTAAAGTGGACAGACTTTAGTGGAAAGACTAAAGAGGACAGACTAAAGTGGACAGACTAAAGTGGAAAGACTGAAGTTGAAAGACTAAAGTGGAAAGACTAAAGTGGAAAGACTAAAGTGTAAACATTAAAGTGGACAGAATGAAGTGGAAAGAGTATAGTGGAAAGACTAAAGTGGAAAGACTAAAGTGGAAAGACTAAAGTGGACAGACTATAGTGGAAAGACTAAAGTGGAAAGACTAAAGTGGAAAGACTATAGTGGAAAGACTAAAGTGGGCAGACTAAAGTGGACAGACTTTAGTGGAAAGACTAAAGAGGACAGACTAAAGTGGACAGACTAAAGTGGAAAGACTGAAGTTGAAAGACTAAAGTGGAAAGACTAAAGTGGAAAGACTAAAGTGTAACCATTAAAGTGGACAGAATGAAGTGGAAAGAGTATAGTGGAAAGACTAAAGTGGACAGACTAAAGTGGACAGACTTTAGTGGAAAGGCTAAAGTGGACAGAATAAAGTGGAAAGACTAAAGCGGAAAGACTAAAGTGGAAAGACTAAAGGGTAGACATTGAAGTGGACAGAATAAAGCGGAAAGAGTAAAGTGGAAAGACTAAAGTGGACAGACTAAAGTGGAAAGACTAAAGTGGAAAGACTAAAGTGGAAAGACTATAGTGGAAAGACTATAGTGGACAGACTAGATCGGACAGACTAAAGCGACAGACTAAAGTGGACAGACTTTAGTGGAAAGGCTAAAGTGGACAGAATAAAGTGGAAAGACTAAAGCGGAAAGACTAAAGTGGACAGACTATAGTGGAAAGACTAAAGTGGACAGACTGAAGTGGAAAGACTAAAGCGGAAAGACTAAAAAGGAAAGACTAAAGGGTAGACATTGAAGTGGACAGAATAAAGCGGAAAGAGTAAAGTGGAAAGACTAAAGCGGACAGACTAAAGTGGAAAGACTAAAGCGGAAAGACTAAAGTGGAAAGACTATAGTGGAAAGACTATAGTGGACAGACTAGATCGGACAGACTAAAGCGACAGACTAAAGTGGACAGACTAAAGTGGAAAGACTAAAGTGGACAGACAACAGTGGAAAGACTAAAGTGGAAAGATTATAGTGGAAAGACTAAAGTGGACAGACTAAAGTGGAAAGACTAAAGTGGAAAGACTATAGTGGAAAGACTAAAGTGGACAGACTAAAGTGGAAAGACTAAAGTGGACAGACTATAGTGGAAAGACTAAAGTGGAAAGACTAAAGTGGAAAGACTAAAGATGACAGACTAAAGTTGAAAGACTAAAGTGGAAAGACTAAAGTGGACAGACTATAGTGGAAAGTCTAAAGTGGAAAGACTAAAGTGGAAAGACTAAAGACGACAGACTAAAGTTGAAAGACTAAAGTGGAAAGACTATAGTGGACAGACTAAAGTGGAAAGACTAAAGTGGAAAGACTAAAGTGGAAAGACTAAAGTGGAAAGATTAAAGTGGAAAGACTATAGTGGAAAGACTAAAGACCACAGACTAAAGTTGAAAGACTAAAGAAAGACTAAAGTGGACAGACTAAAGTGGAAAGACTAAAGTGGAAAGACTAAAGTGGAAAGACTATAGTGGAAAGACTAAAGTGGACAGACTAAAGTGGAAAGACTAAGGTGGGAAGACTAAAGTGGACAGACTGTAGTGGAAAGACTAAAGTGGAAAGACTAAAGTGGAAAGACTAAAGTGGAAAGACTATAGTGGAAAGACTAAAGTGGGCAGACGAAAGTGGACAGACTTTAGTGGACAGAATAAAGTGGAAAGACTATAGTGGAAAGACTAAAGAGGACAGACTAAAGTGGACAGACTAAAGTGGAAGGACTGAAGTGGACAGACTATAGTGGAAAGACTAAAGTGTAGACATTAAAGTGGACAGAATAAAGTGGAAAGAGTGAAGTGGAAAGACTAAAGTGGACAGACTAAAGTGGAAAGACTAAAGTGGAAAGACTAAAGTGGAAAGATTAAAGTGGAAAGACTATAGTGGAAAGACTAAAGACCACAGACTAAAGTTGAAAGACTAAAGTGGAAAGACTAAAGTGGACAGACTAAAGTGGAAAGACTATAGTGGACAGACTAGATTGGAAAGACTAAAGCGACAGACTAAAGTGGACAGACTAAAGTGGAAAGACTAAAGTGGACAGACAATAGTGGAAAGACTAAAGTGGAAAGACTAAAGTGGAAAGATTAAAGTGGAAAGACTGTAGTGGAAAGTCTAAAGTGGACAGACTAAAGTGGAAAGACTAAAGTGGAAAGACTAAAGTGGACAGACTAAAGTGGAAAGACTAAACTGGAAAGACTAAAGTGGAAAGACCATAGTGGAAAGACTAAAGTGGACAGACTAAAGTGAACAGACTAAAGTGGACAGACTAAGGTGGAAAGACTAAAGTGGAAAGACTAAAGTGGACAGACTATAGTGGAAAGACTAAAGTGGAAAGACTAAAGTGGAAAGACTATAGTGGAAAGACTAAAGTGGGCAGACTAAAGTGGACAGACTTTAGTGGAAAGACTAAAGAGGACAGACTAAAGTGGACAGACTAAAGTGGAAAGACTGAAGTTGAAAGACTAAAGTGGAAAGACTAAAGTGGAAAGACTAAAGTGTAAACATTAAAGTGGACAGAATGAAGTGGAAAGAGTATAGTGGAAAGACTAAAGTGGAAAGACTAAAGTGGAAAGACTAAAGTGGACAGACTATAGTGGAAAGACTAAAGTGGAAAGACTAAAGTGGAAAGACTATAGTGGAAAGACTAAAGTGGGCAGACTAAAGTGGACAGACTTTAGTGGAAAGACTAAAGAGGACAGACTAAAGTGGACAGACTAAAGTGGAAAGACTGAAGTTGAAAGACTAAAGTGGAAAGACTAAAGTGGAAAGACTAAAGTGTAAACATTAAAGTGGACAGAATGAAGTGGAAAGAGTATAGTGGAAAGACTAAAGTGGACAGACTAAAGTCGACAGACTTTAGTGGAAAGGCTAAAGTGGACAGAATAAAGTGGAAAGACTAAAGCGGAAAGACTAAAGTGGAAAGACTAAAGGGTAGACATTGAAGTGGACAGAATAAAGCGGAAAGAGTAAAGTGGAAAGACTAAAGTGGACAGACTAAAGTGGAAAGACTAAAGTGGAAAGACTAAAGTGGAAAGACTATAGTGGAAAGACTAAAGCGGAAAGACTAAAGTTGACAGACTATAGTGGAAAGACTAAAGTGGACAGACTATAGTGGAAAGACTTTAGTGGAAAGGCTAAAGTGGACAGAATAAAGTGGAAAGACTAAAGCGGAAAGACTAAAGTGGACAGACTATAGTGGAAAGACTAAAGTGGACAGACTGAAGTGGAAAGACTAAAGCGGAAAGACTAAAGTGGAAAGACTAAAGGGTAGACATTGAAGTGGACAGAATAAAGCGGAAAGAGTAAAGTGGAAAGACTAAAGTGGACAGACTAAAGTGGAAAGACTAAAGCGGAAAGACTAAATTGGAAAGACTATAGTGGAAAGACTATAGTGGACAGACTAGATCGGACAGACTAAAGCGACAGACTAAAGTGGACAGACTAAAGTGGAAAGACTAAAGTGGACAGACAATAGTGGAAAGACTAAAGTGGAAAGATTATAGTGGAAAGACTAAAGTGGACAGACTAAAGTGGAAAGACTAAAGTGGAAAGACTATAGTGGAAAGACTAAAGTGGACAGACTAAAGTGAAAAGACTAAAGTGGACAGACTATAGTGGAAAGACTAAAGTGGAAAGACTAAAGTGGAAAGACTAAAGATGACAGACTAAAGTTGAAAGACTAAAGTGGAAAGACTAAAGTGGACAGACTATAGTGGAAAGTCTAAAGTGGAAAGACTAAAGTGGAAAGACTAAAGACGACAGACTAAAGTTGAAAGACTAAAGTGGAAAGACTATAGTGGACAGACTAAAGTGGAAAGACTAAAGTGGAAAGACTAAAGTGGAAAGATTATAGTGGAAAGACTAAAGTGGACAGACTAAAGTGGAAAGACTAAAGTGGAACGACTATAGTGGAAAGACTAAAGTGGACAGACTAAAGTGGAAAGACTAAAGTGGACAGACTATAGTGGAAAGACTAAAGTGGAAAGACTAAAGTGGAAAGACTAAAGACGACAGACTAAAGTTGAAAGACTAAAGTGGAAAGACTAAAGTGGACAGACTAAAGTGGAAAGACTAAAGTGGAAAGACTAAAGTGGAAAGACTATAGTGGAAAGACTAAAGTGGACAGACTAAAGTGGAAAGATTAAAGTGGACAGACTATAGTGGAAATACTAAAGAGGACAGACTAAAGTGGACAGACTGAAGTGGAAAGACTAAAGTGGAAAGACTGTAGTGGAAAGACTAAAGTGGACAGACTAAAGTTGACAGACTAAAGTTGACAGACGAAGGTGGAAAAACTGAAGTGGAAAGACTAAAGTGGACAGACAATAGTGGAAAGACTAAAGTGGAAAGACTAAAGTGTAGACATTAAAGTGGACAGAATAAAGTGGAAAGAGTGAAGTGGAAAGACTAAAGTGGACAGACTAAAGTGGAAAGACTAAAGTGGAAAGACTAAAGTGGAAAGATTAAAGTGGAAAGACTATAGTGGAAAGACTAAAGACCACAGACTAAAGTTGAAAGACTAAAGTGGAAAGACTAAAGTGGACAGACTAAAGTGGAAAGACTAAAGTGGAAAGACTAAAGTGGAAAGACTATAGTGGAAAGACTAAAGTGGACAGACTAAAGTGGAAAGACTAAGGTGGGAAGACTAAAGTGGACAGACTGTAGTGGAAAGACTAAAGTGGAAAGACTAAAGTGGAAAGACTAAAGTGGAAAGACTATAGTGGAAAGACTAAAGTGGGCAGACGAAAGTGGACAGACTTTAGTGGACAGAATAAAGTGGAAAGACTATAGTGGAAAGACTAAAGAGGACAGACTAAAGTGGACAGACTAAAGTGGAAGGACTGAAGTGGAAAGACTAAAGTGGAAAGACTATAGTGGAAAGACTAAAGTGGACAGACTAAAGTTGACAGACTAAAGTGGAAAGACTAAAGTGGACAGACTATAGTGGAAAGACTAAAGTGTAGACATTAAAGTGGACAGAATAAAGTGGAAAGAGTGAAGTGGAAAGACTAAAGTGGACAGACTAAAGTGGAAAGACTATAGTGGACAGACTATAGTGGAAAGACTAAAATGGATAGACAAAAGTGGACAGACTAAAGTGGAAAGATTAAAGTGGAAAGACTATAGTGGAAAGACTAAAGACCACAGACTAAAGTTGAAAGACTAAAGTGGAAAGACTAAAGTGAACAGACTAAAGTGGAAAGACTAAGTGGAAAGACTAAAGTGGACAGACTTTAGTGGACAGACTATAGTGGAAAGACTATAGTGGAAAGACTAAAGAGGACAGACTAAAGTGGACAGACTAAAGTGGAAAGACTGAAGTGGAAAGACTAAAGTGGAAAGACTATAGTGGAAAGACTAAATTGGACAGACTAAAGTTGACAGACTAAAGTTGACAGACTAAGGTGGAAAAACTAAAGTGGAAAGACTAAAGTGGACAGACTATAGTGGAAAGACTAAAGTGGAAAGACTAAAGTGTAGACATTAAAGTGGAAAGAGCGAAGTGGAAAGACTAAAGTGGACAGACTAAAGTGGAAAGACTATAGTGGACAGACTAAGGTGGAAAGACTAAGGTGGGAAGACTAAAGGGGACAGACTATAGTGGAAAGACTAAAGTGGACAGACTAAAGTGGACAAACTTTAGTCGACAGACTATAGTGGAAAAACTAAAGTGGACAGACTGAAGTGGAAAGACTAAAGTGGAAAGACTAAAGTGGACAGACTATAGTGGAAAGACTAAAGAGGACAGACTAAAGTGGACAGACTAAAGTGGAAAGACTGAAGTGGAAAGACTAAAGTGGAAAGACTATAGTGGAAAGACTAAAGTGGACAGACTAAAGTTGACAGACTAAAGTTGACAGACTAAGGTGGAAAAACTAAAGTGGAAAGACTAAAGTGGACAGACAATAGTGGAAAGACTAAAGTGGAAAGACTAAAGTGTAGACATTAAAGTGGACAGAATAAAGTGGAAAGAGTGAAGTGGAAAGACTAAAGTGGACAGACTAAAGTGGAAAGACTAAAGTGGAAAGACTAAAGTGGAAAGACTAAAGTGGACAGACTATAGTGGAAAGACTAAAGTGGAAAGACTAAAGTGCAAAGACTAAAGGGGAAAGACTATAGTGGAAAGACTAAAGTGGACAGACTTTAGTGGACAGACTATAGTGGAAAGACTAAAGTGGACAGACTGAAGTGGAAAGACTAAAGTGGAAAGACTGAAGTGGAAAGAATAAAGTGGAAAGACTATAGTGGAAAGATTAAAGTGGACAGACTGAAGTGGAAAGACTAAAGTGGAAAGACTAAAGTGGAAAGACTAAAGACGACAGACTAAAGTTGAAAAACTAAAGTGGAAAGACTAAAGTGGACAGACTAAAGTGGAAAGACTGAAGTGGAAAGACTAAAGTGGAAAGACTATAGTGGAAAGACTAAAGTGGACAGACTGAATTGGAAAGACTAAAGTGGAAAGACGAAAGTGTAGACATTGAAGTGGACAGAATAAAGTGGAAAGAGGAACGTGGAAAGACTAAAGTGGACAGACTAAAGTGGAAAGACTAAAGTGGAAAGACTAAAGTGGAAAGACGATAGTGGAAAGACTATAGTGGACAGACTAGATTGGACAGACTAAAGCGACAGACTAAAGTGGACAGACTAAAGTGGAAAGACTAATGTGGACAGACAATAGTGGAAAGACTAAAGTTGAAACACTAAAGTGGAAAGATTAAAGTGGAAAGACTATAGTGGAAAGACTAAAGTGGACAGACTAAAGAGGAAAGACTAAAGTGGAAAGACTAAAGTGGACAGACTAAAGTGGTAAGACTAAAGTGGAAAGACTAACTTGGAAAGACTATAGTGGACCGACTAAAGTGGAAAGACTATAGTGGAAAGACTAAAGTGGATAGATGAAAGTGGACAGACTAAAGTGGACAGACTAAAGTGGAAAGACTAAAGTGGAAAGACTAAAGACGACAGACTAAAGTTGAAAGACTAAAGTGGAAAGACTAAAGTGGACAGACTAAAGTGGAAAGAGTAAAGTGGAAAGACTAAAGACGACAGACTAAAGTTGAAAGACTAAAGTGGAAAGACTAAAGTGGACAGACTAAAGTGGAAAGACTAAAGTTGAAAGACTAAAGTGGAAAGACTATAGTGGAAAGACTAAAGTGGACCGACTAAAGTGGAAAGACTATAGTGGAAAGACTAAAGTGGATAGACAAAAGTGGACAGACTAAAGTGGACAGACTAAGTCGGAAAGACTAAGGTGGGAAGACTAAAGTGGACAGACTATAGTGGAAAGACTAAAGTGGAAAGACTAAAGTGGAAAGACTATAGTGGACAGACTATAGTGGAAAGACTGAAGTGGAAAGACTAAAGTGGAAAGACTAAAGTGGAAAGACTAAAGTGGAAAGACTAAAGTGGAAAGACTAAAGTGGAAAGACTAAAGTTGACAGACTAAAGTGGAAAGGCTAAAGTGGACAGACTAAAGTGGAAAGACTAAGGTGGGAAGACTAAAGTGGACTGACTATAGTGGAAAGACTAAAGTGGAAAGACTAAAGTGTAGACATTATAGTGGACAGAATAAAGTGGAAAGAGTGAAGTGGAAAGACTAAAGTGGACAGACTAAAGTGGAGAGACTAAAGTGGAAAGACTAAAGTGGAAAGATTAAAGTGGAAAGACTAAAGACGACAGACTAAATTTGAAAGACTAAAGTGGAAAGACTAAAGTGGACAGACTAAAGTGGAAAGACTAAAGTGGAAAGACTAAAGTGGACAGACTATAGTGAAAAGACTAAAGTGGAAAGACTAAAGTAGACAGACTATAGTGGAAAGACTGAAGTGGAAAGACTAAGTGGACAGACTAAAGTATACACACTGAAGTTGACAGTATAAAGTGGAAAGACTAAAGTGGACAGACTTTAGTGGAAAGGCTAAAGTGGACAGAATAAAGTGGAAAGACTAAAGCGGAAAGACTAAAGTGGACAGACTATAATGGAAAGACTAAAGTGGACAGACTGAAGTGGAAAGACTAAAGCGGAAAGACTAAAGTGGAAAGACTAAAGGGTAGACATTGAAGTGGACAGAATAAAGCGGAAAGAGTAAAGTGGAAAGACTAAAGTGGACAGACTAAAGTGGAAAGACTAAAGTGGAAAGACTAAAGTGGAAAGACTATAGTGGAAAGACTATAGTCGACAGACTAGATCGGACAGACTAAAGCGACAGACTAAAGTGGACAGACTAAAGTGGAAAGACTAAAGTGGACAGACAATAGTGGAAAGACTAAAGTGGAAAGATTATAGTGGAAAGACTAAAGTGGACAGACTAAAGTGGAAAGACTATAGTGGAAAGACTAAAGTGGACAGACTAAAGTGGAAAGACTAAAGTGGACAGACTATAGTGGAAAGACTAAAGTGGAAAGACTAAAGTGGAAAGACTAAAGATGACAGACTAAAGTTGAAAGACTAAAGTGGAAAGACTAAAGTGGACAGACTATAGTGGAAAGACTAAAGTGGAAAGACTAAAGTGGAAAGACTAAAGACGACAGACTAAAGTTGAAAGACTAAAGTGGAAAGACTATAATGGACAGACTAAAGTGGAAAGACTAAAGTGGAAAGACTAAAGTGGAAAGATTATAGTGGAAAGACTAAAGTGGACAGACTAAAGTGGAAAGACTAAAGTGGAAAGACTATAGTGGAAAGACTAAAGTGGACAGACTAAAGTGGAAAGACTAAAGTGGACAGACTATAGTGGAAAGACTAAAGTGGAAAGACTAAAGTGGAAAGACTAAAGACGACAGACTAAAGTTGAAAGACTAAAGTGGAAAGACTAAAGTGGACAGACTAAAGTGGAAAGACTAAAGTGGAAAGACTAAAGTGGAAAGACTATAGTGGAAAGACTAAAGTGGACAGACTAAAGTGGAAAGACTAAAGTGGACAGACTATAGTGGAAAGACTAAAGAGGACAGACTAAAGTGGACAGACTAAAGTGGAAAGACTGAAGTGGAAAGACTAAAGTGGAAAGACTATAGTGGAAAGACTAAAGTGGACAGACTAAAGTTGACAGACTAAAGTTGACAGACTAAGGTGGAAAAACTAAAGTGGAAAGACTAAAGTGGACAGACAATAGTGGAAAGACTAAAGTGTAAAGACTAAAGTGTAGGCATTAAAGTGGACAGAATAAAGTGGAAAGAGTGAAGTGGAAAGACTAAAGTGGAAAGACTAAAGTGGAAAGACTAAAGTGGAAAGATTAAAGTGGAAAGACTATAGTGGAAAGACTAAAGACGACAGACTAAAGTTGAAAGACTAAAGTGGAAAGACTAAAGTGGACAGACTAAAGTGGAAAGACTAAAGTGGAAAGACTAAAGTGGAAAGACTATAGTGGAAAGACTAAAGTGGACAGACTAAAGTGGAAAGACTAAAGTGGACAGACTATAGTGGACAGACTAAAGTTGACAGACTAAAGTTGACAGACTAAGGTGGAAAAACTAAAGTGGAAAGACTAAAGTGGACAGACAATAGTGGAAAGACTAAAGTGGAAAGACTAAAGTGTAGACATTAAAGTGGACAGAATAAAGTGGAAAGAGTGAAGTGGAAAGACTAAAGTGGACAGACTAAAGTGGTAAGACTAAAGTGGAAAGACTAAAGTGGAAAGACTAAAGTGGAATGACTATAGTGGAAAGACTAAAGACCACAGACTAAAGTTGAAAGACTAAAGTGGAAAGACTAAAGTGGACAGACTAAAGTGGAAAGACTAAAGTGGAAAGACTAAAGTGGAAAGACTATAGTGGAAAGACTAAAGTGGACAGACTAAAGTGGAAAGACTAAAGTGGACAGACTATAGTGGAAAGACTAAAGTGGAAAGACTAAAGTGGAAAGACTAAAGTGGAAAGACTATAATGGAAAGACTAAAGTGGACAGACTAAAGTGGACAGACTTTAGTGGACAGACTATAGTGGAAAGACTAAAGTGGACAGACTGAAGTGGAAAGACTAAAGTGGAAAGACTAAAGTGGAAAGACCAAAGTGTAGACACTGAAGTGGACAGAATAAAGTGGAAAGAGTAAAGTGGAAAGACTAAAGTGGACAGACTAAAGTGGAAAGACTAAAGTGGACAGACTAAAGTGGAAAGACTATAGTGGAAAGACTAAAGTGGACAGACTTTAGTGGACAGACTATAGTGGAAAGACTATAGTGGAAAGACTAAAGAGGACAGACTAAAGTGGACAGACTAAAGTGGAAAGACTGAAGTGGAAAGACTAAAGTGGAAAGACTATAGTGGAAAGACTAAATTGGACAAACTAAAGTTGACAGACTAAGGTGGAAAAACTAAAGTGGAAAGACTAAAGTGGACAGACTATAGTGGAAAGACTAAAGTGGAAAGACTAAAGTGTAGACATTAAAGTGGAAAGAGTGAAGTGGAAAGACTAAAGTGGACAGACTAAAGTGGAAAGACTATAGTGGACAGACTAAGGTGGAAAGACTAAGGTGGGAAGACTAAAGGGGACAGACTATAGTGGAAAGACTAAAGTGGACAGACTAAAGTGGACAGACTTTAGTCGACAGACTATAGTGGAAAAACTAAAGTGGACAGACTGAAGTGGAAAGACTAAAGTGGAAAGACTAAAGTGGACAGACTAAAGTGGAAAGACTAAAGTGGAAAGACTAAATTGGAAAGACTATAGTGGAAAGACTATAGTCGACAGACTAGATCGGACAGACTAAAGCGACAGACTAAAGTGGACAGACTGAAGTGGAAAGACTAAAGTGGAAAGACTATAGTGGAAAGACTAAATTGGAAAGACTATAGTGGAAAGACTATAGTCGACAGACTAGATCGGACAGACTAAAGCGACAGACTAAAGTGGACAGACTGAAGTGGAAAGACTAAAGTGGAAAGACTATAGTGGAAAGACTAAATTGGACAGACTAAAGTTGACAGACTAAAGTTGACAGACTAAGGTGGAAAAACTAAAGTGGAAAGACTAAAGTGGACAGACTATAGTGGAAAGACTAAAGTGGAAAGACTAAAGTGTAGACATTAAAGTGGAAAGAGTGAAGTGGAAAGACTAAAGTGGACAGACTAAAGTGGAAAGACTATAGTGGACAGACTAAGGTGGAAAGACTAAGGTGGGAAGACTAAAGGGGACAGACTATAGTGGAAAGACTAAAGTGGACAGACTAAAATGGACAGACTTTAGTCGACAGACTATAGTGGAAAAACTAAAGTGGACAGACTGAAGTGGAAAGACTAAAGTGGAAAGACTAAAGTGGACAGACTATAGTGGAAAGACTAAAGAGGACAGACTAAAGTGGACAGACTAAAGTGGAAAGACTGAAGTGGAAAGACTAAAGTGGAAAGACTATAGTGGAAAGACTAAAGTGGACAGACTAAAGTTGACAGACTAAAGTTGACAGACTAAGGTGGAAAAACTAAAGTGGAAAGACTAAAGTGGACAGACAATAGTGGAAAGACTAAAGTGGACAGACTAAAGTGGAAAGACTAAAGTAGAAAGACTAAAGTGGAAAGACTAAAGTGGACAGACTATAGTGGAAAGACTAAAGTGGAAAGACTGTAGTGCAAAGACTAAAGGGGAAAGACTATAGTGGAAAGACTAAAGTGGACAGACTTTAGTGGACAGACTATAGTGGAAAGACTAAAGTGGACAGACTGAAGTGGAAAGACTAAAGTGGAAAGACTGAAGTGGAAAGACTAAAGTGGAAAGACTATAGTGGAAAGATTAAAGTGGACAGACTGAAGTGGAAAGACTAAAGTGGAAAGACGAAAGTGTAGACATTGAAGTGGACAGAATAAAGTGGAAAGAGGAACGTGGAAAGACTAAAGTGGACAGACTAAAGTGGAAAGACTAAAGTGGAAAGACTAAAGAGGACAGACTAAAGTGGACAGACTAAAGTGGAAAGACTGAAGTGGAAAGACTAAAGTGGAAAGACTATAGTGGAAAGACTAAATTGGACAGACTAAAGTTGACAGACTAAAGTTGACAGACTAAGGTGGAAAAACTAAAGTGGAAAGACTAAAGTGGACAGACTATAGTGGAAAGACTAAAGTGGAAAGACTAAAGTGTAGACATTAAAGTGGAAAGAGTGAAGTGGAAAGACTAAAGTGGACAGACTAAAGTGGAAAGACTATAGTGGACAGACTAAGGTGGAAAGACTAAGGTGGGAAGACTAAAGGGGACAGACTATAGTGGAAAGACTAAAGTGGACAGACTAAATTGGACAGACTTTAGTCGACAGACTATAGTGGAAAAACTAAAGTGGACAGACTGAAGTGGAAAGACTAAAGTGGAAAGACTAAAGTGGACAGACTATAGTGGAAAGACTAAAGAGGACAGACTAAAGTGGACAGACTAAAGTGGAAAGACTGAAGTGGAAAGACTAAAGTGGAAAGACTATAGTGGAAAGACTAAAGTGGACAGACTAAAGTTGACAGACTAAAGTTGACAGACTAAGGTGGAAAAACTAAAGTGGAAAGACTAAAGTGGACAGACAATAGTGGAAAGACTAAAGTGGAAAGACTAAAGTGTAGACATTAAAGTGGACAGAATAAAGTGGAAAGAGTGAAGTGGAAAGACTAAAGTGGACAGACTAAAGTGGAAAGACTAAAGTGGAAAGACTGAAGTGGAAAGACTAAAGTGGACAGACTATAGTGGAAAGACTAAAGTGGAAAGACTAAAGTGCAAAGACTAAAGGGGAAAGACTATACTGGAAAGACTAAAGTGGACAGACTTTAGTGGACAGACTATAGTGGAAAGACTAAAGTGGACAGACTGAAGTGGAAAGACTAAAGTGGAAAGACTGAAGTGGAAAGACTAAAGTGGAAAGACTATAGTGGAAAGATTAAAGTGGACAGACTGAAGTGGAAAGACTAAAGTGGAAAGACGAAAGTGTAGACATTGAAGTGGACAGAATAAAGTGGAAAGAGGAACGTGGAAAGACTAAAGTGGACAGACTAAACTGGAAAGACTAAAGTGGAAAGACTAAAGTGGAAAGACTATAGTGGAAAGACTATAGTGGACAGACTAGATTGGACAGACTAAAGCGACAGACTAAAGTGGACAGACTAAAGTGGAAAGACTAAAGTGGAAAGACTAAAGACGACAGACTAAAGTTGAAAAACTAAAGTGGAAAGACTAAAGTGGACAGACTAAAGTGGAAAGACTGAAGTGGAAAGACTAAAGTGGAAAGACTATAGTGGAAAGACTAAAGTGGACAGACTGAATTGGAAAGACTAAAGTGGAAAGACGAAAGTGTAGACATTGAAGTGGACAGAATAAAGTGGAAAGAGGAACGTGGAAAGACTAAAGTGGACAGACTAAAGTGGAAAGACTAAAGTGGAAAGACTAAAGTGGAAAGACGATAGTGGAAAGACTATAGTGGACAGACTAGATTGGACAGACTAAAGCGACAGACTAAAGTGGACAGACTAAAGTGGAAAGACTAAAGTGGACAGACAATAGTGGAAAGACTAAAGTGGAAACACTAAAGTGGAAAGATTAAAGTGGAAAGACTATAGTGGAAAGACTAAAGTGGACAGACTAAAGAGGAAAGACTAAAGTGGAAAGACTAAAGTGGACAGACTAAAGTGGAAAGACTAAAGTGGAAAGACTATAGTGGAAAGACTAAAGTGGACAGACTAAAGAGGAAAGACTAAAGTGGAAAGACTAAAGTGGACAGACTAAAGTGGAAAGACTAAAGTGGAAAGACTAAATTGGAAAGACTATAGTGGACCGACTAAAGTGGAAAGACTATAGTGGAAAGACTAAAGTGGATAGACTAAAGACGACAGACTAAAGTTGAAAGACTAAAGTGGAAAGACTAAAGTGGACAGACTAAAGTGGAAAGACTAAAGTGGAAAGACTAAAGTGGACAGACTAAAGTGGAAAGACTAAAGTGGAAAGACTAAAGTGGAAAGACTAAAGAGGAAAGACTAAAGTGGAAAGACTATAGTGGAAAGACTAAAGTGGACAGACTAAAGTGGAAAGACTAAAGTGGACAGACTATAGTGGAAAGACTAAAGAGGACAGACTAAAGTGGACAGACTAAAGTGGAAAGACTGAAGTGGAAAGACTAAAGTGGAAAGACTATAGTGGAAAGACTAAAGTGGACAGACTAAAGTTGACAGACTATAGTGGAAAGACTAAAGTGGACAGACTGAAGTGGAAAGACTAAAGTGGAAAGACTGAAGTGGAAAGACTAAAGTGGAAAGACTATAGTGGAAAGATTAAAGTGGACAGACTGAAGTGGAAAGACTAAAGTGGAAAGACGAAAGTGCAGACATTGAAGTGGACAGAATAAAGTGGAAAGAGGAACGTGGAAAGACTAAAGTGGACAGACTAAACTGGAAAGACTAAAGTGGAAAGACTAAAGTGGAAAGACTATAGTGGAAAGACTATAGTGGACAGACTAGATTGGACAGACTAAAGCGACAGACTAAAGTGGACAGACTAAAGTGGAAAGACTAAAGTGGAAAGACTAAAGACGACAGACTAAAGTTGAAAAACTAAAGTGGAAAGACTAAAGTGGACAGACTAAAGTGGAAAGACTGAAGTGGAAAGACTAAAGTGGAAAGACTATAGTGGAAAGACTAAAGTGGACAGACTGAATTGGAAAGACTAAAGTGGAAAGACGAAAGTGTAGACATTGAAGTGGACAGAATAAAGTGGAAAGAGGAACGTGGAAAGACTAAAGTGGACAGACTAAAGTGGAAAGACTAAAGTGGAAAGACTAAAGTGGAAAGACGATAGTGGAAAGACTATAGTGGACAGACTAGATTGGACAGACTAAAGCGACAGACTAAAGTGGACAGACTAAAGTGGAAAGACTAAAGTGGACAGACAATAGTGGAAAGACAAAGTGGAAACACTAAAGTGGAAAGATTAAAGTGGAAAGACTATAGTGGAAAGACTAAAGTGGACAGACTAAAGAGGAAAGACTAAAGTGGAAAGACTAAAGTGGACAGACTAAAGTGGAAAGACTAAAGTGGAAAGACTAAATTGGAAAGACTATAGTGGACCGACTAAAGTGGAAAGACTATAGTGGAAAGACTAAAGTGGATAGACAAAAGTGGACAGACTAAAGTGGACAGACTAAAGTGGAAAGACTAAAGTGGAAAGACTAAAGACGACAGACTAAAGTTGAAAGACTAAAGTGGAAAGACTAAAGTGGACAGACTAAAGTGGAAAGACTAAAGTGGAAAGACTAAAGTCGACAGACTAAAGTTGAAAGACTAAAGTGGAAAGACTAAAGTGGACAGACTAAAGTGGAAAGACTAAAGTGGAAAGACTAAAGTGGACAGACTAAAGTGGAAAGACTAAAGTGGAAAGACTAAATTGGAAAGACTATAGTGGAAAGACTATAGTCGACAGACTAGATCGGACAGACTAAAGCGACAGACTAAAGTGGACAGACTGAAGTGGAAAGACTAAAGTGGAAAGACTATAGTGGAAAGACTAAATTGGAAAGACTATAGTGGAAAGACTATAGTCGACAGACTAGATCGGACAGACTAAAGCGACAGACTAAAGTGGACAGACTGAAGTGGAAAGACTAAAGTGGAAAGACTATAGTGGAAAGACTAAATTGGACAGACTAAAGTTGACAGACTAAAGTTGACAGACTAAGGTGGAAAAACTAAAGTGGAAAGACTAAAGTGGACAGACTATAGTGGAAAGACTAAAGTGGAAAGACTAAAGTGTAGACATTAAAGTGGAAAGAGTGAAGTGGAAAGACTAAAGTGGACAGACTAAAGTGGAAAGACTATAGTGGACAGACTAAGGTGGAAAGACTAAGGTGGGAAGACTAAAGGGGACAGACTATAGTGGAAAGACTAAAGTGGACAGACTAAAATGGACAGACTTTAGTCGACAGACTATAGTGGAAAAACTAAAGTGGACAGACTGAAGTGGAAAGACTAAAGTGGAAAGACTAAAGTGGACAGACTATAGTGGAAAGACTAAAGAGGACAGACTAAAGTGGACAGACTAAAGTGGAAAGACTGAAGTGGAAAGACTAAAGTGGAAAGACTATAGTGGAAAGACTAAAGTGGACAGACTAAAGTTGACAGACTAAAGTTGACAGACTAAGGTGGAAAAACTAAAGTGGAAAGACTAAAGTGGACAGACAATAGTGGAAAGACTAAAGTGGACAGACTAAAGTGGAAAGACTAAAGTAGAAAGACTAAAGTGGAAAGACTAAAGTGGACAGACTATAGTGGAAAGACTAAAGTGGAAAGACTGTAGTGCAAAGACTAAAGGGGAAAGACTATAGTGGAAAGACTAAAGTGGACAGACTTTAGTGGACAGACTATAGTGGAAAGACTAAAGTGGACAGACTGAAGTGGAAAGACTAAAGTGGAAAGACTGAAGTGGAAAGACTAAAGTGGAAAGACTATAGTGGAAAGATTAAAGTGGACAGACTGAAGTGGAAAGACTAAAGTGGAAAGACGAAAGTGTAGACATTGAAGTGGACAGAATAAAGTGGAAAGAGGAACGTGGAAAGACTAAAGTGGACAGACTAAAGTGGAAAGACTAAAGTGGAAAGACTAAAGAGGACAGACTAAAGTGGACAGACTAAAGTGGAAAGACTGAAGTGGAAAGACTAAAGTGGAAAGACTATAGTGGAAAGACTAAATTGGACAGACTAAAGTTGACAGACTAAAGTTGACAGACTAAGGTGGAAAAACTAAAGTGGAAAGACTAAAGTGGACAGACTATAGTGGAAAGACTAAAGTGGAAAGACTAAAGTGTAGACATTAAAGTGGAAAGAGTGAAGTGGAAAGACTAAAGTGGACAGACTAAAGTGGAAAGACTATAGTGGACAGACTAAGGTGGAAAGACTAAGGTGGGAAGACTAAAGGGGACAGACTATAGTGGAAAGACTAAAGTGGACAGACTAAATTGGACAGACTTTAGTCGACAGACTATAGTGGAAAAACTAAAGTGGACAGACTGAAGTGGAAAGACTAAAGTGGAAAGACTAAAGTGGACAGACTATAGTGGAAAGACTAAAGAGGACAGACTAAAGTGGACAGACTAAAGTGGAAAGACTGAAGTGGAAAGACTAAAGTGGAAAGACTATAGTGGAAAGACTAAAGTGGACAGACTAAAGTTGACAGACTAAAGTTGACAGACTAAGGTGGAAAAACTAAAGTGGAAAGACTAAAGTGGACAGACAATAGTGGAAAGACTAAAGTGGAAAGACTAAAGTGTAGACATTAAAGTGGACAGAATAAAGTGGAAAGAGTGAAGTGGAAAGACTAAAGTGGACAGACTAAAGTGGAAAGACTAAAGTGGAAAGACTGAAGTGGAAAGACTAAAGTGGACAGACTATAGTGGAAAGACTAAAGTGGAAAGACTAAAGTGCAAAGACTAAAGGGGAAAGACTATACTGGAAAGACTAAAGTGGACAGACTTTAGTGGACAGACTATAGTGGAAAGACTAAAGTGGACAGACTGAAGTGGAAAGACTAAAGTGGAAAGACTGAAGTGGAAAGACTAAAGTGGAAAGACTATAGTGGAAAGATTAAAGTGGACAGACTGAAGTGGAAAGACTAAAGTGGAAAGACGAAAGTGTAGACATTGAAGTGGACAGAATAAAGTGGAAAGAGGAACGTGGAAAGACTAAAGTGGACAGACTAAACTGGAAAGACTAAAGTGGAAAGACTAAAGTGGAAAGACTATAGTGGAAAGACTATAGTGGACAGACTAGATTGGACAGACTAAAGCGACAGACTAAAGTGGACAGACTAAAGTGGAAAGACTAAAGTGGAAAGACTAAAGACGACAGACTAAAGTTGAAAAACTAAAGTGGAAAGACTAAAGTGGACAGACTAAAGTGGAAAGACTGAAGTGGAAAGACTAAAGTGGAAAGACTATAGTGGAAAGACTAAAGTGGACAGACTGAATTGGAAAGACTAAAGTGGAAAGACGAAAGTGTAGACATTGAAGTGGACAGAATAAAGTGGAAAGAGGAACGTGGAAAGACTAAAGTGGACAGACTAAAGTGGAAAGACTAAAGTGGAAAGACTAAAGTGGAAAGACGATAGTGGAAAGACTATAGTGGACAGACTAGATTGGACAGACTAAAGCGACAGACTAAAGTGGACAGACTAAAGTGGAAAGACTAAAGTGGACAGACAATAGTGGAAAGACTAAAGTGGAAACACTAAAGTGGAAAGATTAAAGTGGAAAGACTATAGTGGAAAGACTAAAGTGGACAGACTAAAGAGGAAAGACTAAAGTGGAAAGACTAAAGTGGACAGACTAAAGTGGAAAGACTAAAGTGGAAAGACTATAGTGGAAAGACTAAAGTGGACAGACTAAAGAGGAAAGACTAAAGTGGAAAGACTAAAGTGGACAGACTAAAGTGGAAAGACTAAAGTGGAAAGACTAAATTGGAAAGACTATAGTGGACCGACTAAAGTGGAAAGACTATAGTGGAAAGACTAAAGTGGATAGACTAAAGACGACAGACTAAAGTTGAAAGACTAAAGTGGAAAGACTAAAGTGGACAGACTAAAGTGGAAAGACTAAAGTGGAAAGACTAAAGTGGACAGACTAAAGTGGAAAGACTAAAGTGGAAAGACTAAAGTGGAAAGACTAAAGAGGAAAGACTAAAGTGGAAAGACTATAGTGGAAAGACTAAAGTGGACAGACTAAAGTGGAAAGACTAAAGTGGACAGACTATAGTGGAAAGACTAAAGAGGACAGACTAAAGTGGACAGACTAAAGTGGAAAGACTGAAGTGGAAAGACTAAAGTGGAAAGACTATAGTGGAAAGACTAAAGTGGACAGACTAAAGTTGACAGACTATAGTGGAAAGACTAAAGTGGACAGACTGAAGTGGAAAGACTAAAGTGGAAAGACTGAAGTGGAAAGACTAAAGTGGAAAGACTATAGTGGAAAGATTAAAGTGGACAGACTGAAGTGGAAAGACTAAAGTGGAAAGACGAAAGTGTAGACATTGAAGTGGACAGAATAAAGTGGAAAGAGGAACGTGGAAAGACTAAAGTGGACAGACTAAACTGGAAAGACTAAAGTGGAAAGACTAAAGTGGAAAGACTATAGTGGAAAGACTATAGTGGACAGACTAGATTGGACAGACTAAAGCGACAGACTAAAGTGGACAGACTAAAGTGGAAAGACTAAAGTGGAAAGACTAAAGACGACAGACTAAAGTTGAAAAACTAAAGTGGAAAGACTAAAGTGGACAGACTAAAGTGGAAAGACTGAAGTGGAAAGACGAAAGTGGAAAGACTATAGTGGAAAGACTAAAGTGGACAGACTGAATTGGAAAGACTAAAGTGGAAAGACGAAAGTGTAGACATTGAAGTGGACAGAATAAAGTGGAAAGAGGAACGTGGAAAGACTAAAGTGGACAGACTAAAGTGGAAAGACTAAAGTGGAAAGACTAAAGTGGAAAGACGATAGTGGAAAGACTATAGTGGACAGACTAGATTGGACAGACTAAAGCGACAGACTAAAGTGGACAGACTAAAGTGGAAAGACTAAAGTGGACAGACAATAGTGGAAAGACAAAGTGGAAACACTAAAGTGGAAAGATTAAAGTGGAAAGACTATAGTGGAAAGACTAAAGTGGACAGACTAAAGAGGAAAGACTAAAGTGGAAAGACTAAAGTGGACAGACTAAAGTGGAAAGACTAAAGTGGAAAGACTAAATTGGAAAGACTATAGTGGACCGACTAAAGTGGAAAGACTATAGTGGAAAGACTAAAGTGGATAGACAAAAGTGGACAGACTAAAGTGGACAGACTAAAGTGGAAAGACTAAAGTGGAAAGACTAAAGACGACAGACTAAAGTTGAAAGACTAAAGTGGAAAGACTAAAGTGGACAGACTAAAGTGGAAAGACTAAAGTGGAAAGACTAAAGTCGACAGACTAAAGTTGAAAGACTAAAGTGGAAAGACTAAAGTGGACAGACTAAAGTGGAAAGACTAAAGTTGAAAGACTAAAGTGGAAAGACTATAGTGGAAAGACTAAAGTGGACCGACTAAAGTGGAAAGACTATAGTGGAAAGACTAAAGTGGATAGACAAAAGTGGACAGACTAAAGTGGACAGACTAAGGCGGAAAGACTAAGTTGGGAAGACTAAAGTGGACAGACTATAGTGGAAAGACTAAAGTGGAAAGACTAAAGTGGAAAGACTATAGTGGACAGACTATAGTGGAAAGACTGAAGTGGAAAGACTAAAGTGGAAAGACTAAAGTGGAAAGACTAAAGTGGAAAGACTAAAGTGGAAAGACTAAAGTTGACAGACTAAAGTGGACAGACTAAAGTGGACAGACTAAAGTGGAAAGACTAAGGTGGGAAGACTAAAGTGGGCAGACTATAGTGGAAAGACGAAAGTGGAAAGACTAAAGTGTAGACATTAAAGTGGACAGAATAAAGTGGAAAGAGTGAAGTGGAAAGACTAAAGTGGACAGACTAAAGTGGAAAGACTAAAGTGGAAAGACTAAAGTGGAAAGATTAAAGTGGAAAGACTATAGTGGAAAGACTAAAGACGACAGACTAAATTTGAAAGACTAAAGTGGAAAGACTAAAGTGGACAGACTAAAGTGGAAAGACTAAAGTGGAAAGACTAAAGTGGACAGACTATAGTGAAAAGACTAAAGTGGAAAGACTAAAGTAGACAGACTATAGTGGAAAGACTGAAGTGGAAAGACTAAGTGGACAGACTAAAGTATACACACTGAAGTTGACAGTATAAAGTGGAAAGACTAAAGTGGACAGACTTTAGTGGAAAGGCTAAAGTGGACAGAATAAAGTGGAAAGACTAAAGCGGAAAGACTAAAGTGGACAGACTATAATGGAAAGACTAAAGTGGACAGACTGAAGTGGAAAGACTAAAGCGGAAAGACTAAAGTGGAAAGACTAAAGTGGAAAGACTAAAGGGTAGACATTGAAGTGGACAGAATAAAGCGGAAAGAGTAAAGTGGAAAGAGTAAAGTGGACAGACTAAAGTGGAAAGACTAAAGTGGAAAGACTAAAGTGGAAAGACTATAGTGGAAAGACTATAGTCGACAGACTAGATCGGACAGACTAAAGCGACAGACTAAAGTGGACAGACTAAAGTGGAAAGACTAAAGTGGAAAGATTAAAGTGGAATGACTATAGTGGAAAGACTAAAGACCACAGACTAAAGTTGAAAGACTAAAGTGGAAAGACTAAAGTGGACAGACTAAAGTGGAAAGACTAAAGTGGAAAGACTAAAGTGGACAGACTAAAGTGGAAAGACTAAAGTGGAAAGACTAAAGTGGAAAGACTATAGTGGAAAGACTAAAGTGGACAGACTAAAGTGGAAAGACTAAAGTGGACAGACTATAGTGGAAAAACTAAAGTGGAAAGACTAAAGTGGAAAGACTAAAGTGGAAAGACTATAGTGGAAAGACGAAAGTGGACAGACTAAAGTGGACAGACTTTAGTGGACATACTAAAGTGGAAAGACTAAAGTGGACAGACTGAAGTGGAAAGACTAAAGTGGAAAGATTAAAGTGGAAAGACCAAAGTGTAGACACTGAAGTAGACAGAATAAAGTGGAAAGAGTAAAGTGGAAAGACTAAAGTGGACGGACTAAAGTGGAAAAAGTAAAGTGGACAGACTAAAGTGGAAAGACTAAAGAGGACAGACTAAAGTGGACAGACTAAGGTGGAAAGACTGAAGTGGAAAGACTAAAGTGGAAAGACTATAGTGGAAAGACTAAATTTGACAGACTAAAGTTGACAGACTAAAGTTGACAGACTAAGGTGGAAAAACTAAAGTGGAAAGACTAAAGTGGACAGACTATAGTGGAAAGACTAAAGTGGAAAGACTAAAGTGTAGACATTAAAGTGGAAAGAGTGAAGTGGAAAGACTAAAGTGGACAGACTAAAGTGGAAAGACTATAGTGGACAGACTAAGGTGGAAAGACTAAGGTAGGAAGACTAAAGGGGACAGACTAAAGTGGAAAGACTAAAGTGGAAAGATTATAGTGGAGAGACTAAAGTGGACAGACTAAAGTGGAAAGACTAAAGGGGAAAGACTATAGTGGAAAGACTAAAGTGGACAGACTAAAGTGGACCGACTAAAGTGGAAAGACTATAGTGGAAAGACTAAAGTTGACAGACAAAAGTGGACAGACTAAAGTGGACAGACTAAGGTGGTATGACTAAGGTGGGAAGACTAAAGTGGACAGACTATAGTGGAAAGACTAAAGTGGAAAGACTAAAGTGGAAAGACTATAGTGGAAAGACTAAAGTGGACAGACTAAAGTGGACAGACTTTAGTCGACAGACTATAGTGGAAAGACTAAAGTGGACAGACTGAAGTGGAAAGACTAAAGTGGAAAGACTAAAGTGGACAGACTATAGTGGAAAGACTAAAGAGGACAGACTAAAGTGGACAGACTAAAGTGGAAAGACTGAAGTTGAAAGACTAAAGTGGAAAGACTATAGTGGAAAGACTAAAGTGGACAGACTAAAGTTGACAGACTAAAGTTGACAGACTAAGGTGGAAAAACTAAAGTGGAAAGACTAAAGTGGACAGACAATAGTGGAAAGACTAAAGTGGAAAGACAAAAGTGTAGACATTAAAGTGGACGGAATAAAGTGGAAAGAATGAAGTGGAAAGACTAAAGTGGACAGACTAAAGTGGAAAGACTAAAGTGGAAAGATTAAAGTGGAAAGACTATAGTGGAAAGACTAAAGACGACTGACTAAAGTTGAAAGACTAAAGTGGAAAGACTAAAGTGGACAGACTAAGGTGGAAAGACTGAAGTGGAAAGACTAAAGTGGAAAGACTATAGTGGAAAGACTAAAGATGACAGACTAAAGTTGAAAGACTAAAGTGGAAAGACTAAAGTGGACAGACTATAGTGGACAGACTAAAGTGGAAAGACTAAAGACGACAGACTAAAGTGGAAAGACTAAAGTGGAAAGACTATAGTGGAAAGACTATAATGGACAGACTAAAGTGGAAAGACTAAAGTGGAAAGACTAAAGTGGAAAGATTATAGTGGAAAGACTAAAGTGGACAGACTAAAGTGGAAAGACTAAAGTGGAAAGACTATAGTGGAAAGACTAAAGTGGACAGACTAAAGTGGAAAGACTAAAGTGGACAGACTATAGTGGAAAGACTAAAGTGGAAAGACTAAAGTGGAAAGACTAAAGACGACAGACTAAAGTTGAAAGACTAAAGTGGAAAGACTAAAGTGGACAGACTAAAGTGGAAAGACTAAAGTGGAAAGACTAAAGTGGAAAGACTATAGTGGAAAGACTAAAGTGGACAGACTAAAGTGGAAAGACTAAAGTGGACAGACTATAGTGGAAAGACTAAAGAGGACAGACTAAAGTGGACAGACTAAAGTGGAAAGACTGAAGTGGAAAGACTAAAGTGGAAAGACTATAGTGGAAAGACTAAAGTGGACAGACTAAAGTTGACAGACGAAAGTTGACAGACTAAGGTGGAAAAACTAAAGTGGAAAGACTAAAGTGGACAGACAATAGTGGAAAGACTAAAGTGGAAAGACTAAAGTGTAGACATTAAAGTGGACAGAATAAAGTGGAAAGAGTGAAGTGGAAAGACTAAAGTGGAAAGACTAAAGTGGAAAGACTAAAGTGGAAAGATTAAAGTGGAAAGACTATAGTGGAAAGACTAAAGACGACAGACTAAAGTTGAAAGACTAAAGTGGAAAGACTAAAGTGGACAGACTAAAGTGGAAAGACTAAAGTGGAAAGACTAAAGTGGAAAGACTATAGTGGAAAGACTAAAGTGGACAGACTAAAGTGGAAAGACTAAAGTGGACAGACTATAGTGGAAAGACTAAAGTGGAAAGACTAAAGTGGAAAGACTAAAGTGGAAAGACTGTAGTGGAAAGACTAAAGTGGACAGACTAAAGTGGACACACTTTAGTGGACAGACTAAAGTGGAAAGACTAAAGTGGACAGACTGAAGTGGAAAGACTAAAGTGGAAAGACTAAAGTGGAAAGACCAAAGTGTAGACACTGAAGTAGACAGAATAAAGTGGAAAGAGTAAAGTGGAAAGACTAAAGTGGACGGACTAAAGTGGAAAAAGTAAAGTGGACAGACTAAAGTGGAAAGACTAAAGAGGACAGACTAAAGTGGACAGACTAAGGTGGAAAGACTGAAGTGGAAAGACTAAAGTGGAAAGACTATAGTGGAAAGACTAAATTTGACAGACTAAAGTTGACAGACTAAAGTTGACAGACTAAGGTGGAAAAACTAAAGTGGAAAGACTAAAGTGGACAGACTATAGTGGAAAGACTAAAGTGGAAAGACTAAAGTGTAGACATTAAAGTGGAAAGAGTGAAGTGGAAAGACTAAAGTGGACAGACTAAAGTGGAAAGACTATAGTGGACAGACTAAGGTGGAAAGACTAAGGTAGGAAGACTAAAGGGGACAGACTAAAGTGGAAAGACTAAAGTGGAAAGATTATAGTGGAGAGACTAAAGTGGACAGACTAAAGTGGAAAGACTAAAGGGGAAAGACTATAGTGGAAAGACTAAAGTGGACAGACTAAAGTGGACCGACTAAAGTGGAAAGACTATAGTGGAAAGACTAAAGTTGACAGACAAAAGTGGACAGACTAAAGTGGACAGACTAAGGTGGAAAGACTAAGGTGGGAAGACTAAAGTGGACAGACTATAGTGGAAAGACTAAAGTGGAAAGACTAAAGTGGAAAGACTAAAGTGGAAAGACTATAGTGGAAAGACTAAAGTGGACAGACTAAAGTGGACAGACTTTAGTCGACAGACTAAAGTGGAAAGACTAAAGTGGACAGACTATAGTGGAAACACTAAAGAGGACAGACTAAAGTGGACAGACTAAAGTGGAAAGACTGAAGTGGAAAGACTAAAGTGGAAAGACTATAGTGGAAAGACTAAAGTGGACAGACTAAAGTTGACAGACTAAAGTTGACAGACTGTAGTGGAAAGACTAAAGTGGAAAGACTAAAGTGGAAAGACTAAAGGGGAAAGACTAAAGTGGAAAGACTAAAGTGGAAAGACTATAGTGGAAAGACTAAAGTGGACAGACTAAAGTGGACAGACTTTAGTCGACAGACTAAAGTGGAAAGACTAAAGTGGACAGACAATAGTGGAAAGACTAAAGTGTAGACATTAAAGTGGACGGAATAAAGTGGAAAGAGTGAAGTGGAAAGAATAAAGTGGACAGATTAAAGTGGAAAGACTATAGTGGAAAGACTAAAGACGACTGACTAAAGTTGAAAGACTAAAGTGGAAAGACTAAAGTGGACAGACTAAAGTGGAAAGACTAAAGTGGAAAGACTATAGTGGAAAGACTAAAGTGGACAGACGAAAGTGGAAAGACTAAAGTGGACAGACTGTAGTGGAAAGACTAAAGTGGAAAGACTAAAGTGGAAAGACTAAAGGGGAAAGACTATAGTGGAAAGACTAAAGTGGACAGACTAAAGTGGACAGACTTTAGTGGACAGACTATAGTGGAAAGACTAAAGTGGACAGACTGAAGTGGAAAGACTAAAGTGGAAAGACTAAAGTGGAAAGACCAAAGTGTAGACACTTAAGTGGACAGAATAAAGTGGAAAGAGTAAAGTGGAAAGACTAAAGTGGACAGACTAAAGTGGAAAGACTAAAGTGGACAGACTAAAGTGGAAAGACTATAGTGGAAAGACTAAAGTGGACAGTCTTTAGTGGACAGACTATAGTGGAAAGACTATAGTGGAAAGACTAAAGAGGACAGACTAAAGTGGACAGACTAAAGTGGAAAGACTGAAGTGGAAAGACTAAAGTGGAAAGACTATAGTGGAAAGACTAAATTGGACAGACTAAAGTTGACAGACTAAAGTTGACAGACTAAGGTGGAAAAACTAAAGTGGAAAGACTAAAGTGGACAGACTATAGTGGAAAGACTAAAGTGTAGACATTAAAGTGGAAAGAGTGAAGTGGAAAGACTAAAGTGGACAGACTAAAGTGGAAAGACTAAAGTGGAAAGACTAAAGTGGGAAGATTAAAGTGGAAAGACTATAGTGGAAAGACTAAAGACGACAGACTAAAGTGGACCGACTAAAGTGGAAAGACTATAGTGGAAAGACTAAAGTTGACAGACAAAAGTGGACAGACTAAAGTGGACAGACTAAGGTGGAAAGACTAAGGTGGGAAGACTAAAGTGGACAGACTATAGTGGAAAGACTAAAGTGGAAAGACTAAAGTGGAAAGACTAAAGTGGAAAGACTATAGTGGAAAGACTAAAGTGGACAGACTAAAGTGGACAGACTTTAGTCGACAGACTAAAGTGGAAAGACTAAAGTGGACAGACTATAGTGGAAACACTAAAGAGGACAGACTAAAGTGGACAGACTAAAGTGGAAAGACTGAAGTGGAAAGACTAAAGTGGAAAGACTATAGTGGAAAGACTAAAGTGGACAGACTAAAGTTGACAGACTAAAGTTGACAGACTAAGGTGAAAAAACTAAAGTGGAAAGACTAAAGTGGACAGACAATAGTGGAAAGACTAAAGTGGAAAGACTAAAGTGTAGACATTAAAGTGGACGGAATAAAGTGGAAAGAGTGAAGTGGAAAGACTAAAGTGGACAGATTAAAGTGGAAAGACTATAGTGGAAAGACTAAAGACGACTGACTAAAGTTGAAAGACTAAAGTGGAAAGACTAAAGTGGACAGACTAAAGTGGAAAGACTAAAGTGGAAAGACTATAGTGGAAAGACTAAAGTGGACAGACGAAAGTGGAAAGACTAAAGTGGACAGACTGTAGTGGAAAGACTAAAGTGGAAAGACTAAAGTGGAAAGACTAAAGGGGAAAGACTATAGTGGAAAGACTAAAGTGGACAGACTAAAGTGGACAGACTTTAGTGGACAGACTATAGTGGAAAGACTAAAGTGGACAGACTGAAGTGGAAAGACTAAAGTGGAAAGACTAAAGTGGAAAGACCAAAGTGTAGACACTGAAGTGGACAGAATAAAGTGGAAAGAGTAAAGTGGAAAGACTAAAGTGGACAGACTAAAGTGGAAAGACTAAAGTGGACAGACTAAAGTGGAAAGACTATAGTGGAAAGACTAAAGTGGACAGTCTTTAGTGGACAGACTATAGTGGAAAGACTATAGTGGAAAGACTAAAGAGGACAGACTAAAGTGGACAGACTAAAGTGGAAAGACTGAAGTGGAAAGACTAAAGTGGAAAGACTATAGTGGAAAGACTAAATTGGACAGACTAAAGTTGACAGACTAAAGTTGACAGACTAAGGTGGAAAAACTAAAGTGGAAAGACTAAAGTGGACAGACTATAGTGGAAAGACTAAAGTGTAGACATTAAAGTAGAAAGAGTGAAGTGGAAAGACTAAAGTGGACAGACTAAAGTGGAAAGACTAAAGTGGAAAGACTAAAGTGGGAAGATTAAAGTGGAAAGACTATAGTGGAAAGACTAAAGACGACAGACTAAAGTTGAAAGACTAAAGTGGACAGACTAAAGTGGAAAGACTAAAGTGGAAAGACTAAAGTGGAAAGACTATAGTGGAAAGACTAAAGTGGATAGACTAAAGTGGAAAGACTAAAGTGGACAGACTATAGTGGAAAGACTAAAGTGGAAAGACTATAGTGGAAAGACTAAAGTGGAAAGACAATAGTGGAAAGACTAAAGTGGACAGACTAAAGTGGAAAGACTAAAGTGGACAGACTATAGTGGAAAGACTAAAGTGGAAAGACTAAAGTGGAAAGACTAAAGTGGAAAGTCTATAGTGGAAAGACTAAAGTGGACAGACTAAAGTGGACAGACTTTAGTGGACAGACTATAGTGGAAAGACTAAAGTGGACAGACTGAAGTGGAAAGACTAAAGTGGAAAGACTAAAGTGGAAAGACCAAAGTGTAGACACTGAAGTGGACAGAATAAAGTGGAAAGACTAAAGTGGACAGACTAAAGTGGAAAGACTATAGTGGAAAGACTAAAGTGGACAGACTTTAGTGGACAGACTATAGTGGAAAGACTATAGTGGAAAGACTAAAGAGGACAGACTAAAGTGGACAGACTAAAGTGGAAAGACTGAAGTGGAAAGACTAAAGTGGAAAGACTATAGTGGAAAGACTAAATTGGACAGACTAAAGTTGACAGACTAAAGTTGACAGACTAAGGTGGAAAAACTAAAGTGGAAAGACTAAAGTGGACAGACTATAGTGGAAAGACTAAAGTGGAAAGACTAAAGTGTAGACACTGAAGTGGACAGAATAAAGTGGAAAGAGTAAAGTGGAAAGACTAAAGTTGACAGACTAAAGTTGACAGACTAAGGTGGAAAGACTAAAGTGGAAAGACTGTAGTGGAAAGACTAAAGTGGACAGACTAAAGTGGACCGACTAAAGTGGAAAGACTATAGTGGAAAGACTAAAGTGGACAGACAAAAGTGGACAGACTAAAGTGGATAGACTAAGGTGGAAACACTAAGGTGGGAAGACTAAAGTGGACAGACTATAGTGGAAAGACTAAAGTGGAAAGTCTAAAGTGGAAAGACTAAAGTGGAAAGACTATATTGGAAAGACTAAAGTGGACAGACTAAAGTGGACAGACTTTAGTCGACAGACTATAGTGGAAAGACTAAAGTGGACAGACTGAAGTGGAGAGACTAAAGTGGAAAGACTAAAGTGGACAGACTATAGTGGAAAGACTAAAGAGGACAGACTAAAGTGGACAGACTAAAGTGGAAAGACTGAAGTGGAAAGACTAAAGTGGAAAGACTATAGTGGAAAGACTAAAGTGGACAGACTGAAGTGGAAAGACTAAAGTGGAAAGACTAAAGTGGAAAGACCAAAGTGTAGACACTGAAGTGGACAGAATAAAGTGGAAAGAGTAAAGTGGAAAGACTAAAGTGGACAGACTAAAGTGGAAAGACTAAAGTGGACAGACTAAAGTGGAAAGACTATATTGGAAAGACTAAAGTGGACAGACTTTAGTGGACAGACTATAGTGGAAAGACTATAGTGGAAAGACTAAAGAGGACAGACTAAAGTGGACAGACTAAAGTGGAAAGACTGAAGTGGAAAGACTAAAGTGGAAAGACTATAGTTGAAAGACTGAACTGGAAAGTCTAAAGTGGAAAGACTAAAGTGGAAAGACCAAAGTGTAGACACTGAAGTGGACAGAATAAAGTGGAAAGAGTAAAGTGGAAAGACTAAAGTTGACAGACTAAAGTTGACAGACTAAGGTGGAAAAACTAAAGTGGACAGACTAAAGTGGACAGACTATAGTGGAAAGACTGTAGTGGACAGAATAAAGTGGAGAGTATAGTGGAAAGAATAAAGTGGACAGAGAATAGTGGAAAGACTAAAGTGGACAGACTATAGGGGAAAGGCTATAGTGGAGAGACTGTAATGGACAGAATAAAGTGGAGACTATGGTGGAAAGACTAAAGTGGAAAGACTAAAGTGGACAGAGATTAGTAGAAAGACTAAAGTGGAAAGACTGTAGTGGACAGAATAAAGTGGAGACTATAGTGGAAAGACTAAAGTTGAAAGACTAAAGTGGACAGACTATAGTGGAAAGACTATAGTGGAAAGACAGTGGTGGACAAAATAAAGTGGAGACTATAGTGGAAAGACTAAAGTGGACAGAGAATAGTGGAAAGACTAAAGTGGACAGACTATAGTCGAAAGACTATAGTGGAAAGACTGTAGTGGACAGAATAAAGTGGAGACTATAGTGGAAAGACTAAAGTGGAAAGACTAAAGTGGACAGACTATAGTGGAAAGACTGAAGTGGACAGACTAAAGTGGAAAAACTAAAGTGGAAAGACTAAAGTGGACAGACTATAGTGGAAAGACTAAAGAGAACAGACTAAAGTGGAAAGTCTAAAGTGGAAAGACTAAAGTGGACAGACTATAGTGGAAAGAATATAGTGGACAGAATAAAGTGTAGACTATAGTGGAAAGACTAAAGTGTACAGACTAAAGTGGAAAGACTAAAGTGGAAAGACTAAAGTGGAAAGACTAAAGTGGACAGACTATAGTGGAAATGACTAAAGTGGAAAGACTAAAGTGGACAGACTAAAGTGGACAGACTAAAGTGGAAATACTAAAGTGGACAGACTCTAGTGGAAAGACTAAGTGGACAGACTAAAGCGGAAAGACTAAAGTGGAAAGACTAAAGTGGACAGACTATAGTGGAAAGACTAAAGTGGACAGACTAAAGTGGAAAGTCTAAAGTGGAAAGACTAAAGTGGACAGACTATAGTGGAAAGACTATAGTGGACAGACTAAAGTGGAAAGACTAAAGTGGAAAGACTAAAGTGGAGAGACTATAGTGGAAAGACTATAGTGGAAAGACTGTAGTGGACAGAATAAAGTGGAGACTATAGTGAAAAGACTAAAGTGGAAAGACTAATGTGGACAGAGAATAGTGGAAAGACTAAAGTGGACAGACTCTAGTGGAAAGACTAAGTGGACAGACTAAAGCGGAAAGACTAAAGTGGAAAGACTAAAGTGGACAGACTATAGTGGAAAGACTAAAGTGGACAGACTAAAGTGGAAAGACTAAAGTGGAAAGACTAAAGTGGACAGACTATAGTGGAAAGACTGTAGTGGACAGAATAAAGTGGAGAGTATAGTGGAAAGAATAAAGTGGACAGAGAATAGTGGAAAGACTAAAGTGGACAGACTATAGTGGAAAGACTATAGTGGAGAGACTGTAGTGGACAGAATAAAGTGGAGACTATAGTGGAAAGACTAAAGTGGACAGAGAATAGTGGAAAGACTAAAGTGGAAAGACTGTAGTGGACAGAATAAAGTGGAGACTATAGTGGAAAGACTAAAGTGCAAAGACTAAAGTGGACAGACTATAGTGGAAAGACTATAGTGGAAAGACTGTAGTGGACAGAATAAAGTGGAGACTATAGTGGAAAGACTAAAGTGGACAGAGAATAGTGGAAAGACTAAAGTGAACAGACTATAGTGGAAAAACTATAGTGGAAAGACTGTAGTGGACAGAATAAAGTGGAGACTATAGTGGAAAGACTAAATTGGAAAGACTAAAGTGGACAGACTGTAGTGGAAAGACTGAAGTGGACAGACTAAAGTTGAAAAACTAAAGTGGAAAGACTAAAGTGGACAGACTATAGTGGAAAGACTAAGTGGACAGACTAAAGCGGAAAGACTAAAGTGGAAAGACTAAAGTGGACAGACTATAGTGGAAAGACTATAGTGGAAAGACTAAAGTGTACAGACTAAAGTGGAAAGACTAAAGTGGAAAGACTAAAGTGGACAGACTATAGTGGAAATGACTAAAGTGGAAAGACTAAAGTGGACAGACTAAAGTGGACAGACTAGAGTGGAAATACTAAAGTGGAAAGACTCTAGTGGAAAGACTAAGTGGACAGACTAAAGCGGAAAGACTAAAGTGGAAAGACTAAAGTGGACAGACTATAGTGGAAAGACTAAAGAGTACAGACTAAAGTGGAAAGACTAAAGTGTAGACATTAAAGTGGACAGAATAAAGTGGAAAGAGTGAAGTGGAAAGACTAAAGTGGAAAGACTAAAGTGGAAAGACTAAAGTGGAAAGATTAAAGTGGAAAGACTAAAGACGACAGACTAAAGTTGAAAGACTAAAGTGGAAAGACTAAAGTGGACAGACTAAAGTGGAAAGACTAAAGTGGAAAGACTAAAGTGGAAAGACTATAGTGGAAAGACTAAAGTGGACAGACTAAAGTGGAAAGACTAAAGTGGACAGACTATAGTGGAAAGACTAAAGTGGAAAGACTAAAGTGGAAAGACTAAAGTGGAAAGACTATAGTGGAAAGACTAAAGTGGACAGACTAAAGTGGACAGACTTTAGTCGACAGACTAAAGTGGAAAGACTAAAGTGGACAGACTGAAGTGGAAAGACTAAAGTGGAAAGACTAAAGTGGAAAGACCAAAGTGTAGACACTGAAGTAGACAGAATAAAGTGGAAAGAGTAAAGTGGAAAGACTAAAGTGGACGGACTAAAGTGGAAAAAGTAAAGTGGACAGACTAAAGTGGAAAGACTAAAGAGGACAGACTAAAGTGGACAGACTAAGGTGGAAAGACTGAAGTGGAAAGACTAAAGTGGAAAGACTATAGTGGAAAGACTAAATTTGACAGACTAAAGTTGACAGACTAAAGTTGACAGACTAAGGTGGAAAAACTAAAGTAGAAAGACTAAAGTGGACAGACTAAAGTGGAAAGACTAAAGTGGAAAGACTAAAGTGTAGACATTAAAGTGGAAAGAGTGAAGTGGAAAGACTAAAGTGGACAGACTAAAGTGGAAAGACTATAGTGGACAGACTAAGGTGGAAAGACTAAGGTAGGAAGACTAAAGGGGACAGACTAAAGTGGACAGACTAGAGTGGAAATACTAAAGTGGAAAGACTCTAGTGGAAAGACTAAGTGGACAGACTAAAGCGGAAAGACTAAAGTGGAAAGACTAAAGTGGACAGACTATAGTGGAAAGACTAAAGAGTACAGACTAAAGTGGAAAGACTAAAGTGTAGACATTAAAGTGGACAGAATAAAGTGGAAAGAGTGAAGTGGAAAGACTAAAGTGGAAAGACTAAAGTGGAAAGACTAAAGTGGAAAGACTAAAGTGGAAAGACTATAGTGGAAAGACTAAAGTGGACAGACTAAAGTGGACAGACTTTAGTGGACAGACTAAAGTGGAAAGACTAAAGTGGACAGACTGAAGTGGAAAGACTAAAGTGGAAAGACTAAAGTGGAAAGACCAAAGTGTAGACACTGAAGTAGACAGAATAAAGTGGAAAGAGTAAAGTGGAAAGACTAAAGTGGACGGACTAAAGTGGAAAAAGTAAAGTGGACAGACTAAAGTGGAAAGACTAAAGAGGACAGACTAAAGTGGACAGACTAAGGTGGAAAGACTGAAGTGGAAAGACTAAAGTGGAAAGACTATAGTGGAAAGACTAAATTTGACAGACTAAAGTTGACAGACTAAAGTTGACAGACTAAGGTGGAAAAACTAAAGTGGAAAGACTAAAGTGGACAGACTAAAGTGGAAAGACTAAAGTGGAAAGACTAAAGTGTAGACATTAAAGTGGAAAGAGTGAAGTGGAAAGACAAAAGTGGACAGACTAAAGTGGAAAGACTATAGTGGACAGACTAAGGTGGAAAGACTAAGGTAGGAAGACTAAAGGGGACAGACTAAAGTGGAAAGACTAAAGTGGAAAGATTATAGTGGAGAGACTAAAGTGGACAGACTAAAGTGGAAAGACTAAAGGGGAAAGACTATAGTGGAAAGACTAAAGTGGACAGACTAAAGTGGACCGACTAAATTGGAAAGACTATAGTGGAAAGACTAAAGTTGACAGACAAAAGTGGACAGACTAAAGTGGACAGACTAAGGTGGACAGACTATAGTGGAAAGACTAAAGTGGAAAGATTAAAGTGGAAAGACTAAAGACGACAGACTAAAGTTGAAAGACTAAAGTGGAAAGACTAAAGTGGACAGACTAAAGTGGAAAGACTAAAGTGGAAAGACTAAAGTGGAAAGACTATAGTGGAAAGACTAAAGTGGACAGACTAAAGTGGAAAGACTAAAGTGGACAGACTATAGTGGAAAGACTAAAGTGGAAAGACTAAAGTGGAAAGACTAAAGTGGAAAGACTATAGTGGAAAGACTAAAGTGGACAGACTAAAGTGGACAGACTTTAGTGGACAGACTAAAGTGGAAAGACTAAAGTGGACAGACTGAAGTGGAAAGACTAAAGTGGAAAGACTAAAGTGGAAAGACCAAAGTGTAGACACTGAAGTAGACAGAATAAAGTGGAAAGAGTAAAGTGGAAAGACTAAAGTGGACGGACTAAAGTGGAAAAAGTAAAGTGGACAGACTAAAGTGGAAAGACTAAAGAGGACAGACTAAAGTGGACAGACTAAGGTGGAAAGACTGAAGTGGAAAGACTAAAGTGGAAAGACTATAGTGGAAAGACTAAATTTGACAGACTAAAGTTGACAGACTAAAGTTGACAGACTAAGGTGGAAAAACTAAAGTGGAAAGACTAAAGTGGACAGACTAAAGTGGAAAGACTAAAGTGGAAAGACTAAAGTGTAGACATTAAAGTGGAAAGAGTGAAGTGGAAAGACAAAAGTGGACAGACTAAAGTGGAAAGACTATAGTGGACAGACTAAGGTGGAAAGACTAAGGTAGGAAGACTAAAGGGGACAGACTAAAGTGGAAAGACTAAAGTGGAAAGATTATAGTGGAGAGACTAAAGTGGACAGACTAAAGTGGAAAGACTAAAGGGGAAAGACTATAGTGGAAAGACTAAAGTGGACAGACTAAAGTGGACCGACTAAATTGGAAAGACTATAGTGGAAAGACTAAAGTTGACAGACAAAAGTGGACAGACTAAAGTGGACAGACTAAGGTGGAAAGACTAAGGTGGGAAGACTAAAGTGGACAGACTATAGTGGAAAGACTAAAGTGGAAAGACTAAAGTGGAAAGACTAAAGTGGAAAGACTATAGTGGAAAGACTAAAGTGGACAGACTAAAGTGGACAGACTTTAGTCGACAGACTAAAGTGGAAAGACTAAAGTGGACAGACTATAGTGGAAACACTAAAGAGGACAGACTAAAGTGGACAGACTAAAGTGGAAAGACTGAAGTGGAAAGACTAAAGTGGAAAGACTATAGTGGAAAGACTAAAGTGGACAGACTAAAGTTGACAGACTAAAGTTGACAGACTAAGGTGAAAAAACTAAAGTGGAAAGACTAAAGTGGACAGACAATAGTGGAAAGACTAAAGTGGAAAGACTAAAGTGTAGACATTAAAGTGGACGGAATAAAGTGGAAAGAGTGAAGTGGAAAGACTAAAGTGGACAGATTAAAGTGGAAAGACTATAGTGGAAAGACTAAAGACGACTGACTAAAGTTGAAAGACTAAAGTGGAAAGACTAAAGTGGACAGACTAAAGTGGAAAGACTAAAGTGGAAAGACTATAGTGGAAAGACTAAAGTGGACAGACTAAAGTGGAAAGACTAAAGTGGACAGACTGTAGTGGAAAGACTAAAGTGGAAAGACTAAAGTGGAAAGACTAAAGGGGAAAGACTATAGTGGAAAGACTAAAGTGGACAGACTAAAGTGGACAGACTTTAGTGGACAGACTATAGTGGAAAGACTAAAGTGGACAGACTGAAGTGGAAAGACTAAAGTGGAAAGACTAAAGTGGAAAGACCAAAGTGTAGACACTGAAGTGGACAGAATAAAGTGGAAAGAGTAAAGTGGAAAGACTAAAGTGGACAGACTAAAGTGGAAAGACTAAAGTGGACAGACTAAAGTGGAAAGACTATAGTGGAAAGACTAAAGTGGACAGTCTTTAGTGGACAGACTATAGTGGAAAGACTATAGTGGAAAGACTAAAGAGGACAGACTAAAGTGGACAGACTAAAGTGGAAAGACTGAAGTGGAAAGACTAAAGTGGAAAGACTATAGTGGAAAGACTAAATTGGACAGACTAAAGTTGACAGACTAAAGTTGACAGACTAAGGTGGAAAAACTAAAGTGGAAAGACTAAAGTGGACAGACTATAGTGGAAAGACTAAAGTGTAGACATTAAAGTGGAAAGAGTGAAGTGGAAAGACTAAAGTGGACAGACTAAAGTGGAAAGACTAAAGTGGAAAGACTAAAGTGGGAAGATTAAAGTGGAAAGACTATAGTGGAAAGACTAAAGACGACAGAATAAAGTTGAAAGACTAAAGTGGACGGACTAAAGTGGAAAGACTAAAGTGGAAAGACTAAAGTGGAAAGACTATAGTGGAAAGACTAAAGTGGACAGACTAAAGTGGAAAGACTAAAGTGGACAGACTATAGTGGAAAGACTAAAGTGGAAAGACTATAGTGGAAAGACTAAAGTGGAAAGACAATAGTGGAAAGACTAAAGTGGACAGACTAAAGTGGAAAGACTAAAGTGGACAGACTATAGTGGAAAGACTAAAGTGGAAAGACTAAAGTGGAAAGACTAAAGTGGAAAGTCTATAGTGGAAAGACTAAAGTGGACAGACTTTAGTGGACAGACTATAGTGGAAAGACTAAAGTGGACAGACTGAAGTGGAAAGACTAAAGTGGAAAGACTAAAGTGGAAAGACCAAAGTGTAGACACTGAAGTGGACAGAATAAAGTGGAAAGACTAAAGTGGACAGACTAAAGTGGAAAGACTATAGTGGAAAGACTAAAGTGGACAGACTTTAGTGGACAGACTATAGTGGAAAGACTATAGTGGAAAGACTAAAGAGGACAGACTAAAGTGGACAGACTAAAGTGGAAAGACTGAAGTGGAAAGACTAAAGTGGAAAGACTATAGTGGAAAGACTAAATTGGACAGACTAAAGTTGACAGACTAAAGTTGACAGACTAAGGTGGAAAAACTAAAGTGGAAAGACTAAAGTGGACAGACTATAGTGGAAAGACTAAAGTGGAAAGACTAAAGTGTAGACACTGAAGTGGACAGAATAAAGTGGAAAGAGTAAAGTGGAAAGACTAAAGTTGACAGACTAAAGTTGACAGACTAAGGTGGAAAGACTAAAGTGGAAAGACTGTAGTGGAAAGACTAAAGTGGACAGACTAAAGTGGACCGACTAAAGTGGAAAGACTATAGTGGAAAGACTAAAGTGGACAGACAAAAGTGGACAGACTAAAGTGGATAGACTAAGGTGGAAAGACTAAGGTGGGAAGACTAAAGTGGACAGACTATAGTGGAAAGACTAAAGTGGAAAGACTAAAGTGGAAAGACTAAAGTGGAAAGACTATAGTGGAAAGACTAAAGTGGAAAGACTAAAGTGGAAAGACTATAGTGGAAAGACTAAAGTGGACAGACTAAAGTGGAAAGACTAAAGTGGACAGACTGAAGTGGAGAGACTAAAGTGGAAAGACTAAAGTGGACAGACTATAGTGGAAAGACTAAAGAGGACAGACTAAAGTGGACAGACTAAAGTGGAAAGACTGGAGTGGAAAGACTAAAGTGGAAAGACTATAGTGGAAAGACTAAAGTGGACAGACTAAAGTGGAAAGACTAAAGTGGAAAGACTAAAGTGGAAAGACTAAAGTGGAAAGACCAAAGTGTAGACACTGAAGTGGACAGAATAAAGTGGAAAGAGTAAAGTGGAAAGACTAAAGTGGACAGACTAAAGTGGAAAGACTAAAGTGGACAGACTAAAGTGGAAAGACTATAGTGGAAAGACTAAAGTGGACAGACTTTAGTGGACAGACTATAGTGGAAAGACTATAGTGGAAAGACTAAAGAGGACAGACTAAAGTGGACAGACTAAGGTGGAAAAACTAAAGTGGACAGACTAAAGTGGACAGACTATAGTGGAAAGACTGTAGTGGACAGAATAAAGTGGAGAGTATAGTGGAAAGAATAAAGTGGACAGAGAATAGTGGAAAGACTAAAGTGGACAGACTATAGGGGAAAGACTATAGTGGAGAGACTGTAATGGACAGAATAAAGTGTAGACTATGGTGGAAAGACTAAAGTGGAAAGACTAAAGTGGACAGAGATTAGTAGAAAGACTAAAGTGGAAAGACTGTAGTGGACAGAATAAAGTGGAGACTATAGTGGAAAGACTAAAGTTGAAAGACTAAAGTGGACAGACTATAGTGGAAAGACTATAGTGGAAAGACAGTGGTGGACAGAATAAAGTGGAGACTATAGTGGAAAGACTAAAGTGGACAGAGAATAGTGGAAAGACTAAAGTGGACAGACTATAGTGGAAAGACTATAGTGGAAAGACTGTAGTGGACAGAATAAAGTGGAGACTATAGTGGAAAGACTAAAGTGGAAAGACTAAAGTGGACAGACTATAGTGGAAAGACTGAAGTGGACAGACCAAAGTGGAAAAACTAAAGTGGAAAGACTAAAGTGGACAGACTATAGTGGAAAGACTAAAGAGGACAGACTAAAGTGGAAAGTCTAAAGTGGAAAGACTAAAGTGGACAGACTATAGTGGAAAGAATATAGTGGACAGAATAAAGTGTAGACTATAGTGGAAAGACTAAAGTGTACAGACTAAAGTGGAAAGACTAAAGTGGAAAGACTAAAGTGGAAAGACTAAAGTGGACAGACTATAGTGGAAATGACTAAAGTGGAAAGACTAAAGTGGACAGACTAAAGTGGACAGACTAAAGTGGAAATACTAAAGTGGACAGACTCTAGTGGAAAGACTAAGTGGACAGACTAAAGCGGAAAGACTAAAGTGGAAAGACTAAAGTGGACAGACTATAGTGGAAAGACTAAAGTGGACAGACTAAAGTGGAAAGTCTAAAGTGGAAAGACTAAAGTGGACAGACTATAGTGGAAAGACTATAGTGGACAGACTAAAGTGGAAAGACTAAAGTGGAAAGACTAAAGTGGAGAGACTATAGTGGAAAGACTATAGTGAAAAGACTGTAGTGGACAGAATAAAGTGGAGACTATAGTGAAAAGACTAAAGTGGAAAGACTAATGTGGACAGAGAATAGTGGAAAGACTAAAGTGGACAGACTCTAGTGGAAAGACTAAGTGGACAGACTAAAGCGGAAAGACTAAAGTGGAAAGACTAAAGTGGACAGACTATAGTGGAAAGACTAAAGTGGACAGACTAAAGTGGAAAGACTAAAGTGGAAAGACTAAAGTGGACAGACTATAGTGGAAAGACTGTAGTGGACAGAATAAAGTGGAGAGTATAGTGGAAAGAATAAAGTGGACAGAGAATAGTGGAAAGACTAAAGTGGACAGACTATAGTGGAAAGACTATAGTGGTGAGACTGTAGTGGACCGAATAAAGTGGAGACTATAGTGGAAAGACTAAAGTGGACAGAGAATAGTGGAAAGACTAAAGTGGAAAGACTGTAGTGGACAGAATAAAGTGGAGACTATAGTGGAAAGACTAAAGTGCAAAGACTAAAGTGGACAGACTATAGTGGAAAGACTATAGTGGAAAGACTGTAGTGGGCAGAATAAAGTGGAGACTATAGTGGAAAGACTAAAGTGGACAGAGAATAGTGGAAAGACTAAAGTGGACGGACTATAGTGGAAAGACTATAGTGGAAAGACTGTAGTGGACAGAATAAAGTGGAGACTATAGTGGAAAGACTAAATTGGAAAGACTAAAGTGGACAGACTGTAGTGGAAAGACTGAAGTGGACAGACTAAAGTTGAAAAACTAAAGTGGAAAGACTAAAGTGGACAGACTATAGTGGAAAGACTAAGTGGACAGACTAAAGCGGAAAGACTAAAGTGGAAAGACTAAAGTGGACAGACTATAGTGGAAAGACTATAGTGGAAAGACTAAAGTGTACAGACTAAAGTGGAAAGACTAAAGTGGAAAGACTAAAGTGGACAGACTATAGTGGAAATGACTAAAGTGGAAAGACTAAAGTGGACAGACTAAAGTGGACAGACTAGAGTGGAAATACTAAAGTGGAAAGACTCTAGTGGAAAGACTAAGTGGACAGACTAAAGCGGAAAGACTAAAGTGGAAAGACTAAAGTGGACAGACTATAGTGGAAAGACTAAAGAGTACAGACTAAAGTGGAAAGACTAAAGTGGAAAGACTAAAGTGGACAGACTAAAGTGGAAATGCTAAAGTGGACAGACTGTAGTGGAAAGACTGAAGTGGACAGACTAAAGTTGAAAAACTAAAGTGGAAAGACTAAAGTGGACAGACTATAGTGGAAAGACTAAGTGGACAGACTAAAGCGGAAAGACTAAAGTGGAAAGACTAAAGTGGACAGACTATAGTGGAAAGACTATAATGGAAAGACTAAAGTGGACAGACTATAGTGGAAAGGCTAAAGTGGACAGACTATAGTGGAAATACTAAAGTGGACAGACTAAAGTGGACAGACTAAAGTGGAAAGACTAAAGTGGACAGACTCTAGTGGAAAGACTGAAGTGTACAGAATAAAGTGGAGACTATAGTGGAAAGAGTAAAGTGGACAGAGAATAGTGGAAAGACTAAAGTGGACAGACTATAGTGGAAAGACTAAAGAGTACAGACTAAAGTGGAAAGACTAAAGTGGAAAGACTAAAGTGGACAGACTAAAGTGGAAATGCTAAAGTGGACAGACTCTAGTGGAAAGACTAAGTGGACAGACTAAAGCGGAAAGAATAAAGTGGAGACTATAGTGGAAAGACTAAAGTGGACAGAGAATAGTGGAAAGACTAAAGTGGACAGACTATAGTGGAAAGAGTATAGTGGAAAGACTGTAGAGGACAGAATAAAGTGGAGACTATTTTGGAAAGACTAAAGGTGAAAGACTAAAGTGGAAAGACTGTAGTGGAAAGAATAAAGTGGAGACTATAGTGGAAAGTCTAAAGTGGAAAGACTAAAGTGGACAGACTATAGTGGAAAGAATATAGTGGAAAGACTGTAGTGGACAGAATAAAGTGGAGACTATAGTGGAAAGACTAAAGTGGACAGAGAATAGTGGAAAGACTAAAGTGGACAGACTATAGTGGAAAGACTAAAGTGGACAGACTAAAGTGTAAAGACTAAAGTGGAAAGACTAAAGTGGACAAACTATAGTGGAAAGACTATAGTGGAAAGACTGTAGTGGACAGAATAAAGTGGAGACTATAGTGGAAAGACTAAAGTGAAAAGACTAAAGTGGAAAGACTAAAGTGGACAGACTATAGTGGAAATACTAAAGTGGACAGACTATAGTGGAAAGACTAAAGTGTGACAGACTAAAGTGGAAAGACTAAAGTGGACAGACTCAAGTGGAAAGACTGAAGTGGAAAGACTAAGTGGACAAACTAAAGCGGAAAGACAAAAGTGGAAAGACTAAAGTGGACAGACTATAGTGGAAAGACTAAAGTGGACAGACTAAAGTGGAAAGACTAAAGTGGAAAGGCTAAACTGGACAGACTATAGTGGAAAGACTATAGTGAAAAGACTGTAGTGGACAGAATAAAGTGGAGACTATAGTGGAAAGACTAAAGTGGAAAGACTAAAGTGGACAGAGAATAGTGGAAAGACTAAAGTGGACAGACTATAGTGGAAAGACTAAAGTGGACAGACTGAGGTGGAAAGACTAAAGTGGAAAGACTAAAGTGGACAGACTATAGTGGAAAGACTGTAGTGGACAGAATAAAGTGGAGAGTATAGTGGAAAGAATAAAGTGGACAGAGAATAGTGGAAAGACTAAAGTGGACAGACTATAGGGGAAAGACTATAGTGGAGAGACTGTAGTGGACAGAATAAAGTGGAGACTATAGTGGAAAGACTAAAGTGGAAAGACTTAAGTGGACAGAGAATAGTGGAAAGACTAAAGTGGAAAGACTGTAGTGGACAGAATAAAGTGGAGACTATAGTGGAAAGACTAAAGCTGAAAGACTAAAGTGGACAGACTATAGTGGAAAGACTATAGTGGAAAGACTGTGGTGGACAGAATAAAGTGGAGACTATAGTGGAAAGACTAAAGTGGACAGAGAATAGTGGAAAGACTAAAGTGGACAGACTATAGTGGAAAGACTATAGTGGAAAGACTGTAGTGGACAGAATAAAGTGGAGACTATAGTGGAAAGACTAAAGTGGAAAGACTAAAGTGGAAATACTAAAGTGGACAGACTCTAGTGGAAAGACTAAGTGGACAGACTAAAGCGGAAAGACTAAAGTGGAAAGACTAAAGTGGACAGACTATAGTGGAAAGACTAAAGTGGACAGACTAAAGTGGAAAGTCTAAAGTGGAAAGACTAAAGTGGACAGACTATAGTGGAAAGACTATAGTGGACAGACTAAAGTGGAAAGACTAAAGTGGAAAGACTAAAGTGGAGAGACTATAGTGGAAAGACTATAGTCGAAAGACTGTAGTGGACAGAATAAAGTGGAGACTATAGTGAAAAGACTAAAGTGGAAAGACTAATGTGGACAGAGAATAGTGGAAAGACTAAAGTGGACAGACTCTAGTGGAAAGACTAAGTGGACAGACTAAAGCGGAAAGACTAAAGTGGAAAGACTAAAGTGGACAGACTATAGTGGAAAGACTAAAGTGGACAGACTAAAGTGGAAAGACTAAAGTGGAAAGACTAAAGTGGACAGACTATAGTGGAAAGACTGTAGTGGACAGAATAAAGTGGAGAGTATAGTGGAAAGAATAAAGTGGACAGAGAATAGTGGAAAGACTAAAGTGGACAGACTATAGTGGAAAGACTATAGTGGTGAGACTGTAGTGGACAGAATAAAGTGGAGACTATAGTGGAAAGACTAAAGTGGACAGAGAATAGTGGAAAGACTAAAGTGGAAAGACTGTAGTGGACAGAAGAAAGTGGAGACTATAGTGGAAAGACTAAAGTGCAAAGACTAAAGTGGACAGACTATAGTGGAAAGACTATAGTGGAAAGACTGTAGTGGGCAGAATAAAGTGGAGACTATAGTGGAAAGACTAAAGTGGACAGAGAATAGTGGAAAGACTAAAGTGGACAGACTATAGTGGAAAGACTATAGTGGAAAGACTGTAGTGGACAGAATAAAGTGGAGACTATAGTGGAAAGACTAAATTGGAAAGACTAAAGTGGACAGACTGTAGTGGAAAGACTGAAGTGGACAGACTAAAGTTGAAAAACTAAAGTGGAAAGACTAAAGTGGACAGACTATAGTGGAAAGACTAAGTGGACAGACTAAAGCGGAAAGACTAAAGTGGAAAGACTAAAGTGGACAGACTATAGTGGAAAGACTATAGTGGAAAGACTAAAGTGTACAGACTAAAGGGGAAAGACTAAAGTGGAAAGACTAAAGTGGACAGACTATAGTGGAAATGACTAAAGTGGAAAGACTAAAGTGGACAGACTAAAGTGGACAGACTAGAGTGGAAATACTAAAGTGGAAAGACTCTAGTGGAAAGACTAAGTGGACAGACTAAAGCGGAAAGACTAAAGTGGAAAGACTAAAGTGGACAGACTATAGTGGAAAGACTAAAGAGTACAGACTAAAGTGGAAAGACTAAAGTGGAAAGACTAAAGTGGACAGACTAAAGTGGAAATGCTAAAGTGGACAGACTCTAGTGGAAAGACTAAGTGGACAGACTAAAGCGGAAAGAATAAAGTGGAGACGATAGTGGAAAGACTAAAGTGGACAGAGAATAGTGGAAAGACTAAAGTGGACAGACTATAGTGGAAAGACTATAGTGGAAAGACTGTACTGGACAGAATAAAGTGGAGACTATAGTGGAAAGACTAAAGTGGAAAGACTAAAGTGGACAGACTGTAGTGGAAAGACTGAAGTGGACAGACTAAAGTTGAAAAACTAAAGTGGAAAGACTAAAGTGGACAGACTATAGTGGAAAGACTAAGTGGACAGACTAAAGCGGAAAGACTAAAGTGGAAAGACTAAAGTGGACAGACTATAGTGGAAAGACTATAATGGAAAGACTAAAGTGGACAGACTATAGTGGAAAGGCTAAAGTGGACAGACTATAGTGGAAATACTAAAGTGGACAGACTAAAGTGGACAGACTAAAGTGGAAAGACTAAAGTGGACAGACTCTAGTGGAAAGACTGAAGTGTACAGAATAAAGTGGAGACTATAGTGGAAAGAGTAAAGTGGACAGAGAATAGTGGAAAGACTAAAGTGGACAGACTATAGTGGAAAGACTAAAGAGTACAGACTAAAGTGGAAAGACTAAAGTGGAAAGACTAAAGTGGACAGACTAAAGTGGAAATGCTAAAGTGGACAGACTCTAGTGGAAAGACTAAGTGGACAGACTAAAGCGGAAAGAATAAAGTGGAGACTATAGTGGAAAGACTAAAGTGGACAGAGAATAGTGGAAAGACTAAAGTGGACAGACTATAGTGGAAAGAGTATAGTGGAAAGACTGTAGAGGACAGAATAAAGTGGAGACTATTTTGGAAAGACTAAAGGTGAAAGACTAAAGTGGAAAGACTGTAGTGGAAAGAATAAAGTGGAGACTATAGTGGAAAGTCTAAAGTGGAAACACTAAAGTGGACAGACTATAGTGGAAAGAATATAGTGGAAAGACTGTAGTGGACAGAATAAAGTGGAGACTATAGTGGAAAGACTAAAGTGGACAGAGAATAGTGGAAAGACTAAAGTGGACAGACTATAGTGGAAAGACTAAAGTGGACAGACTAAAGTGTAAAGACTAAAGTGGAAAGACTAAAGTGGACAAACTATAGTGGAAAGACTATAGTGGAAAGACTGTAGTGGACAGAATAAAGTGGAGACTATAGTGGAAAGACTAAAGTGAAAAGACTAAAGTGGAAAGACTAAAGTGGACAGACTATAGTGGAAATACTAAAGTGGACAGACTATAGTGGAAAGACTAAAGTGTGACAGACTAAAGTGGAAAGACTAAAGTGGACAGACTCAAGTGGAAAGACTGAAGTGGAAAGACTAAGTGGACAAACTAAAGCGGAAAGACAAAAGTGGAAAGACTAAAGTGGACAGACTATAGTGGAAAGACTAAAGTGGACAGACTAAAGTGGAAAGACTAAAGTGGAAAGGCTAAACTGGACAGACTATAGTGGAAAGACTATAGTGAAAAGACTGTAGTGGACAGAATAAAGTGGAGACTATAGTGGAAAGACTAAAGTGGAAAGACTAAAGTGGACAGAGAATAGTGGAAAGACTAAAGTGGACAGACTATAGTGGAAAGACTAAAGTGGACAGACTGAGGTGGAAAGACTAAAGTGGAAAGACTAAAGTGGACAGACTATAGTGGAAAGACTGTAGTGGACAGAATAAAGTGGAGAGTATAGTGGAAAGAATAAAGTGGACAGAGAATAGTGGAAAGACTAAAGTGGACAGACTATAGGGGAAAGACTATAGTGGAGAGACTGTAGTGGACAGAATAAAGTGGAGACTATAGTGGAAAGACTAAAGTGGAAAGACTTAAGTGGACAGAGAATAGTGGAAAGACTAAAGTGGAAAGACTGTAGTGGACAGAATAAAGTGGAGACTATAGTGGAAAGACTAAAGCTGAAAGACTAAAGTGGACAGACTATAGTGGAAAGACTATAGTGGAAAGACTGTGGTGGACAGAATAAAGTGGAGACTATAGTGGAAAGACTAAAGTGGACAGAGAATAGTGGAAAGACTAAAGTGGACAGACTATAGTGGAAAGACTATAGTGGAAAGACTGTAGTGGACAGAATAAAGTGGAGACTATAGTGGAAAGACTAAAGTGGAAAGACTAAAGTGGATAGACTAAATTGGAAAGACTAAAGTGGACAGACTGTAGTGGAAATGACTAAATTGGAAAGACTAAAGTCGACAGACTAAAGTGGAAATACTAAAGTGGACAGACTCTAGTGGAAAGACTAAGTGGACAGACTAAAGCGGAAAGACTAAAGTGGAAAGACTAAAGTGGACAGACTATAGTGGAAAGACTAAAGTGGACAGACTAAAGTGGAAAGTCTAAAGTGGAAAGACTAAAGTGGACAGACTATAGTGGAAAGACTATAGTGGAAAGACTGTAGTGGACAGAATAAAGTGGAGACTATAGTGGAAAGACTATAGTGGACAGAGAATAGTGGACAGACTATAGTGGAAAGAATATAGTGGACAGAATAAAGTGTAGACTATAGTGGAAAGACTAAAGTGTACAGACTAAAGTGGAAAGACTAATTTGGAAAGACTAAAGTGGACAGACTGTAGTGGAAATGACTAAAGTGGAAAGACTAAAGTGGAAAGACCAAAGTGTAGACACTGAAGTGGACAGAATAAAGTGGAAAGAGTAAAGTGGAAAGACTAAAGTTGACAGACTAAAGTTGACAGACTAAGGTGGAAAAACTAAAGTGGACAGACTAAAGTGGACAGACTATAGTGGAAAGACTGTAGTGGACAGAATAAAGTGGAGAGTATAGTGGAAAGAATAAAGTGGACAGAGAATAGTGGAAAGGCTAAAGTGGACAGACTATAGGGTAAAGACTATAGTGGAGAGACTGTAATGGACAGAATAAAGTGGAGACTATGGTGGAAAGACTAAAGTGGAAAGACTAAAGTGGACAGAGATTAGTAGAAAGACTAAAGTGGAAAGACTGTAGTGGACAGAATAAAGTGGAGACTATAGTGGAAAGACTAAAGTTGAAAGACTAAAGTGGACAGACTATAGTGGAAAGACTATAGTGGAAAGACAGTGGTGGACAGAATAAAGTGGAGACTATAGTGGAAAGACTAAAGTGGACAGAGAATAGTGGAAAGACGAAAGTGGACAGACTATAGTGGAAAGACTATAGTGGAAAGACTGTAGTGGACAGAATAAAGTGGAGACTATAGTGGAAAGACTAAAGTGGAAAGACTAAAGTGGACAGACTATAGTGGAAAGACTGAAGTGGACAGACCAAAGTGGAAAAACTAAAGTGGAAAGACTAAAGTGGACAGACTATAGTGGAAAGACTAAAGAGGACAGACTAAAGTGGAAAGTCTAAAGTGGAAAGACTAAAGTGGAAAGACTATAGTGGAAAGAAAATAGTGGACAGAATAAAGTGTAGACTATAGTGGAAAGACTAAAGTGTACAGACTAAAGTGGAAAGACTAAAGTGGAAAGACTAAAGTGGAAAGACTGAAGTGGACAGACTATAGTGGAAATGACTAAAGTGGAAAGACTAAAGTGGACAGACTAAAGTGGACAGACTAAAGTGGAAATACTAAAGTGGACAGACTCTAGTGGAAAGACTCAGTGGACAGACTAAAGCGGAAAGACTAAAGTGGAAAGACTAAAGTGGACAGACTATAGTGGAAAGACTAAAGTGGACAGACTAAAGTGGAAAGTCTAAAGTGGAAAGACTAAAGTGGACAGACTCTAGTGGAAAGACTAAAGTGGACAGACTAAAGTGGAAAGACTAAAGTGGAAAGACTAAAGTGGACAGACTATAGTGGAAAGACTGTAGTGGACAGAATAAAGTGGAAAGACTAATGTGGACAGAGAATAGTGGAAAGACTAAAGTGGACAGACTATAGTGGAAAGACTATAGTGGAAAGACTGTAGTGGACAGAATAAAGTGGAGACTATAGTGGAAAGACTAAATTGGAAAGACTAAAGTGGACAGACTGTAGTGGAAAGACTGAAGTGGACAGACTAAAATTGAAAAACTAAAGTGGAAAGACTAAAGTGGACAGACTATAGTGGAAAGACTAAGTGGACAGACTAAAGCGGAAAGACTAAAGTGGAAAGACTAAAGTGGACAGACTATAGTGGAAAGACTATAGTGGAAAGACTAAAGTGTACAGACTAAAGTGGAAAGACTAAAGTGGAAAGACTAAAGTGGACAGACTATAGTGGAAATGACTAAAGTGGAAAGACTAAAGTGGACAGACTAAAGTGGACAGACTAGAGTGGAAATACTAAAGTGGAAAGACTCTAGTGGAAAGACTAAGTGGACAGACTAAAGCGGAAAGACTAAAGTGGAAAGACTAAAGTGGACAGACTATAGTGGAAAGACTAAAGAGTACAGACTAAAGTGGAAAGACTAAAGTGGAAAGACTAAAGTGGACAGACTAAAGTGGAAATGCTAAAGTGGACAGACTCTAGTGGAAAGACTAAGTGGACAGACTAAAGCGGAAAGAATAAAGTGGAGACGATAGTGGAAAGACTAAAGTGGACAGAGAATAGTGGAAAGACTAAAGTGGACAGACTATAGTGGAAAGACTATAGTGGAAAGACTGTACTGGACAGAATAAAGTGGAGACTATAGTGGAAAGACTAAAGTGGAAAGACTAAAGTGGACAGACTGTAGTGGAAAGACTGAAGTGGACAGACTAAAGTTGAAAAACTAAAGTGGAAAGACTAAAGTGGACAGACTATAGTGGAAAGACTAAGTGGACAGACTAAAGCGGAAAGACTAAAGTTGAAAGACTAAAGTGGACAGACTATAGTGGAAAGACTATAATGGAAAGACTAAAGTGGACAGACTATAGTGGAAAGACTAAAGTGGACAGACTATAGTGGAAATACTAAAGTGGACAGACTAAAGTGGACAGACTAAAGTGGAAAGACTAAAGTGGACAGACTCTAGTGGAAAGACTGAAGTGTACAGAATAAAGTGGAAAGACTAATTTGGAAAGACTAAAGTGGACAGACTATAGTGGAAATGACTAAAGTGGAAAGGCTAAAGTGGACAGACTATAGTGGAAATACTAAAGTGGGCAGACTAAAGTGGACAGACTAAAGTGGAAAGACTAAAGTGGACAGACTCTAGTGGAAAGACTGAAGTGTACAGAATAAAGTGGAGACTATAGTGGAAAGAGTAAAGTGGACAGAGAATAGTGGAAAGACTAAAGTGGACAGACTATAGTGGAAAGACTAAAGAGTACAGACTAAAGTGGAAAGACTAAAGTGGAAAGACTAAAGTGGACAGACTAAAGTGGAAATGCTAAAGTGGACAGACTCTAGTGGAAAGACTAAGTGGACAGACTAAAGCGGAAAGAATAAAGTGGAGACTATAGTGGAAAGACTAAAGTGGACAGAGAATAGTGGAAAGACTAAAGTGGACAGACTATAGTGGAAAGAGTATAGTGGAAAGACTGTAGAGGACAGAATAAAGTGGAGACTATTTTGGAAAGACTAAAGGTGAAAGACTAAAGTGGAAAGACTGTAGTGGAAAGAATAAAGTGGAGACTATAGTGGAAAGTCTAAAGTGGAAAGACTAAAGTGGACAGACTATAGTGGAAAGAATATAGTGGAAAGACTGTAGTGGACAGAATAAAGTGGAGACTATAGTGGAAAGACTAAAGTGGACAGAGAATAGTGGAAAGACTAAAGTGGACAGACTATAGTGGAAAGACTAAAGTGGACAGACTAAAGTGTAAAGACTAAAGTGGAAAGACTAAAGTGGACAAACTATAGTGGAAAGACTATAGTGGAAAGACTGTAGTGGACAGAATAAAGTGGAGACTATAGTGGAAAGACTAAAGTGAAAAGACTAAAGTGGAAAGACTAAAGTGGACAGACTATAGTGGAAATACTAAAGTGGACAGACAATAGTGGAAAGACTAAAGTGTGACAGACTAAAGTGGAAAGACTAAAGTGGACAGACTCAAGTGGAAAGACTGAAGTGGAAAGACTAAGTGGACAAACTAAAGCGGAAAGACAAAAGTGGAAAGACTAAAGTGGACAGACTATAGTGGAAAGACTAAAGTGGACAGACTAAAGTGGAAAGACTAAAGTGGAAAGGCTAAACTGGACAGACTATAGTGGAAAGACTATAGTGAAAAGACTGTAGTGGACAGAATAAAGTGGAGACTATAGTGGAAAGACTAAAGTGGAAAGACTAAAGTGGACAGAGAATAGTGGAAAGACTAAAGTGGACAGACTATAGTGGAAAGACTAAAGTGGACAGACTGAGGTGGAAAGACTAAAGTGGAAAGACTAAAGTGGACAGACTATAGTGGAAAGACTGTAGTGGACAGAATAAAGTGGAGAGTATAGTGGAAAGAATAAAGTGGACAGAGAATAGTGGAAAGACTAAAGTGGACAGACTATAGGGGAAAGACTATAGTGGAGAGACTGTAGTGGACAGAATAAAGTGGAGACTATAGTGGAAAGACTAAAGTGGAAAGACTTAAGTGGACAGAGAATAGTGGAAAGACTAAAGTGGAAAGACTGTAGTGGACAGAATAAAGTGGAGACTATAGTGGAAAGACTAAAGCTGAAAGACTAAAGTGGACAGACTATAGTGGAAAGACTATAGTGGAAAGACTGTGGTGGACAGAATAAAGTGGAGACTATAGTGGAAAGACTAAAGTGGACAGAGAATAGTGGAAAGACTAAAGTGGACAGACTATAGTGGAAAGACTATAGTGGAAAGACTGTAGTGGACAGAATAAAGTGGAGACTATAGTGGAAAGACTAAAGTGGAAAGACTAAAGTGGAAATACTAAAGTGGACAGACTCTAGTAAAAAGACTAAGTGGACAGACTAAAGCGGAAAGACTAAAGTGGAAAGACTAAAGTGGACAGACTATAGTGGAAAGACTAAAGTGGACAGACTAAAGTGGAAAGTCTAAAGTGGAAAGACTAAAGTGGACAGACTATAGTGGAAAGACTATAGTGGACAGACTAAAGTGGAAAGACTAAAGTGGAAAGACTAAAGTGGAGAGACTATAGTGGAAAGACTATAGTGGAAAGACTGTAGTGGACAGAATAAAGTGGAGACTATAGTGAAAAGACTAAAGTGGAAAGACTAATGTGGACAGAGAATAGTGGAAAGACTAAAGTGGACAGACTCTAGTGGAAAGACTAAGTGGACAGACTAAAGCGGAAAGACTAAAGTGGAAAGACTAAAGTGGACAGACTATAGTGGAAAGACTAAAGTGGACAGACTAAAGTGGAAAGACTAAAGTGGAAAGACTAAAGTGGACAGACTATAGTGGAAAGACTGTAGTGGACAGAATAAAGTGGAGAGTATAGTGGAAAGAATAAAGTGGACAGAGAATAGTGGAAAGACTAAAGTGGACAGACTATAGTGGAAAGACTATAGTGGTGAGACTGTAGTGGACAGAATAAAGTGGAGACTATAGTGGAAAGACTAAAGTGGACAGAGAATAGTGGAAAGACTAAAGTGGAAAGACTGTAGTGGACAGAATAAAGTGGAGACTATAGTGGAAAGACTAAAGTGCAAAGACTAAAGTGGACAGACTATAGTGGAAAGACTATAGTGGAAAGACTGTAGTGGGCAGAATAAAGTGGAGACTATAGTGGAAAGACTAAAGTGGACAGAGAATAGTGGAAAGACTAAAGTGGACAGACTATAGTGGAAAGACTATAGTGGAAAGACTGTAGTGGACAGAATAAAGTGGAGACTATAGTGGAAAGACTAAAGTGGAAAGACTAAAGTGGACAGACTAAAGTGGACAGACTAGAGTGGAAATACTAAAGTGGAAAGACTCTAGTGGAAAGACTAAGTGGACAGACTAAAGCGGAAAGACTAAAGTGGAAAGACTAAAGTGGACAGACTATAGTGGAAAGACTAAAGAGTACAGACTAAAGTGGAAAGACTAAAGTGGAAAGACTAAAGTGGACAGACTAAAGTGGAAATGCTAAAGTGGACAGACTCTAGTGGAAAGACTAAGTGGACAGACTAAAGCGGAAAGAATAAAGTGGAGACGATAGTGGAAAGACTAAAGTGGACAGAGAATAGTGGAAAGACTAAAGTGGACAGACTATAGTGGAAAGACTATAGTGGAAAGACTGTACTGGACAGAATAAAGTGGAGACTATAGTGGAAAGACTAAAGTGGAAAGACTAAAGTGGACAGACTGTAGTGGAAAGACTGAAGTGGACAGACTAAAGTTGAAAAACTAAAGTGGACAGACTATAGTGGAAAGACTAAGTGGACAGACTAAAGTGGAAAGACTAAAGTGGACAGACTAAAGTGGAAAGTCTAAAGTGGAAAGACTAAAGTGGACAGACTATAGTGGAAAGACTATAGTGGACAGACTAAAGTGGAAAGACTAAAGTGGAAAGACTAAAGTGGAGAGACTATAGTGGAAAGACTATAGTGGAAAGACTGTAGTGGACAGAATAAAGTGGAGACTATAGTGAAAAGACTAAAGTGGAAAGACTAATGTGGACAGAGAATAGTGGAAAGACTAAAGTGGACAGACTCTAGTGGAAAGACTAAGTGGACAGACTAAAGCGGAAAGACTAAAGTGGAAAGACTAAAGTGGACAGACTATAGTGGAAAGACTAAAGTGGACAGACTAAAGTGGAAAGACTAAAGTGGAAAGACTAAAGTGGACAGACTATAGTGGAAAGACTGTAGTGGACAGAATAAAGTGGAGAGTATAGTGGAAAGAATAAAGTGGACAGAGAATAGTGGAAAGACTAAAGTGGACAGACTATAGTGGAAAGACTATAGTGGTGAGACTGTAGTGGACAGAATAAAGTGGAGACTATAGTGGAAAGACTAAAGTGGACAGAGAATAGTGGAAAGACTAAAGTGGAAAGACTGTAGTGGACAGAATAAAGTGGAGACTATAGTGGAAAGACTAAAGTGCAAAGACTAAAGTGGACAGACTATAGTGGAAAGACTATAGTGGAAAGACTGTAGTGGGCAGAATAAAGTGGAGACTATAGTGGAAAGACTAAAGTGGACAGAGAATAGTGGAAAGACTAAAGTGGACAGACTATAGTGGAAAGACTATAGTGGAAAGACTGTAGTGGACAGAATAAAGTGGAGACTATAGTGGAAAGACTAAAGTGGAAAGACTAAAGTGGACAGACTAAAGTGGACAGACTAGAGTGGAAATACTAAAGTGGAAAGACTCTAGTGGAAAGACTAAGTGGACAGACTAAAGCGGAAAGACTAAAGTGGAAAGACTAAAGTGGACAGACTATAGTGGAAAGACTAAAGAGTACAGACTAAAGTGGAAAGACTAAAGTGGAAAGACTAAAGTGGACAGACTAAAGTGGAAATGCTAAAGTGGACAGACTCTAGTGGAAAGACTAAGTGGACAGACTAAAGCGGAAAGAATAAAGTGGAGACGATAGTGGAAAGACTAAAGTGGACAGAGAATAGTGGAAAGACTAAAGTGGACAGACTATAGTGGAAAGACTATAGTGGAAAGACTGTACTGGACAGAATAAAGTGGAGACTATAGTGGAAAGACTAAAGTGGAAAGACTAAAGTGGACAGACTGTAGTGGAAAGACTAAAGTGGACAGAGAATAGTGGAAAGACTAAAGTGGACAGACTATAGTGGAAAGACTAAGTGGACAGACTAAAGCGGAAAGACTAAAGTGGAAAGACTAAAGTGGACAGACTATAGTGGAAAGACTATAATGGAAAGACTAAAGTGGACAGACTATAGTGGAAAGGCTAAAGTGGACAGACTATAGTGGAAATACTAAAGTGGACAGACTAAAGTGGACAGACTAAAGTGGAAAGACTAAAGTGGACAGACTCTAGTGGAAAGACTGAAGTGTACAGAATAAAGTGGAGACTATAGTGGAAAGAGTAAAGTGGACAGAGAATAGTGGAAAGACTAAAGTGGACAGACTATAGTGGAAAGACTAAAGAGTACAGACTAAAGTGGAAAGACTAAAGTGGAAAGACTAAAGTGGACAGACTAAAGTGGAAATGCTAAAGTGGACAGACTCTAGTGGAAAGACTAAGTGGACAGACTAAAGCGGAAAGAATAAAGTGGAGACTATAGTGGAAAGACTAAAGTGGACAGAGAATAGTGGAAAGACTAAAGTGGACAGACTATAGTGGAAAGAGTATAGTGGAAAGACTGTAGAGGACAGAATAAAGTGGAGACTATTTTGGAAAGACTAAAGGTGAAAGACTAAAGTGGAAAGACTGTAGTGGAAAGAATAAAGTGGAGACTATAGTGGAAAGTCTAAAGTGGAAAGACTAAAGTGGACAGACTATAGTGGAAAGAATATAGTGGAAAGACTGTAGTGGACAGAATAAAGTGGAGACTATAGTGGAAAGACTAAAGTGGACAGAGAATAGTGGAAAGACTAAAGTGGACAGACTATAGTGGAAAGACTAAAGTGGACAGACTAAAGTGTAAAGACTAAAGTGGAAAGACTAAAGTGGACAAACTATAGTGGAAAGACTATAGTGGAAAGACTGTAGTGGACAGAATAAAGTGGAGACTATAGTGGAAAGACTAAAGTGAAAAGACTAAAGTGGAAAGACTAAAGTGGACAGACTATAGTGGAAATACTAAAGTGGACAGACTATAGTGGAAAGACTAAAGTGTGACAGACTAAAGTGGAAAGACTAAAGTGGACAGACTCAAGTGGAAAGACTGAAGTGGAAAGACTAAGTGGACAAACTAAAGCGGAAAGACAAAAGTGGAAAGACTAAAGTGGACAGACTATAGTGGAAAGACTAAAGTGGACAGACTAAAGTGGAAAGACTAAAGTGGAAAGGCTAAACTGGACAGACTATAGTGGAAAGACTATAGTGAAAAGACTGTAGTGGACAGAATAAAGTGGAGACTATAGTGGAAAGACTAAAGTGGAAAGACTAAAGTGGACAGAGAATAGTGGAAAGACTAAAGTGGACAGACTATAGTGGAAAGACTAAAGTGGACAGACTGAGGTGGAAAGACTAAAGTGGAAAGACTAAAGTGGACAGACTATAGTGGAAAGACTGTAGTGGACAGAATAAAGTGGAGAGTATAGTGGAAAGAATAAAGTGGACAGAGAATAGTGGAAAGACTAAAGTGGACAGACTATAGGGGAAAGACTATAGTGGAGAGACTGTAGTGGACAGAATAAAGTGGAGACTATAGTGGAAAGACTAAAGTGGAAAGACTTAAGTGGACAGAGAATAGTGGAAAGACTAAAGTGGAAAGACTGTAGTGGACAGAATAAAGTGGAGACTATAGTGGAAAGACTAAAGCTGAAAGACTAAAGTGGACAGACTATAGTGGAAAGACTATAGTGGAAAGACTGTGGTGGACAGAATAAAGTGGAGACTATAGTGGAAAGACTAAAGTGGACAGAGAATAGTGGAAAGACTAAAGTGGACAGACTATAGTGGAAAGACTATAGTGGAAAGACTGTAGTGGACAGAATAAAGTGGAGACTATAGTGGAAAGACTAAAGTGGAAAGACTAAAGTGGATAGACTAAATTGGAAAGACTAAAGTGGACAGACTGTAGTGGAAATGACTAAATTGGAAAGACTAAAGTCGACAGACTAAAGTGGAAATACTAAAGTGGACAGACTCTAGTGGAAAGACTAAGTGGACAGACTAAAGCGGAAAGACTAAAGTGGAAAGACTAAAGTGGACAGACTATAGTGGAAAGACTAAAGTGGACAGACTAAAGTGGAAAGTCTAAAGTGGAAAGACTAAAGTGGACAGACTATAGTGGAAAGACTATAGTGGAAAGACTGTAGTGGACAGAATAAAGTGGAGACTATAGTGGAAAGACTATAGTGGACAGAGAATAGTGGACAGACTATAGTGGAAAGAATATAGTGGACAGAATAAAGTGTAGACTATAGTGGAAAGACTAAAGTGTACAGACTAAAGTGGAAAGACTAATTTGGAAAGACTAAAGTGGACAGACTGTAGTGGAAATGACTAAAGTGGAAAGACTAAAGTGGAAAGACCAAAGTGTAGACACTGAAGTGGACAGAATAAAGTGGAAAGAGTAAAGTGGAAAGACTAAAGTTGACAGACTAAAGTTGACAGACTAAGGTGGAAAAACTAAAGTGGACAGACTAAAGTGGACAGACTATAGTGGAAAGACTGTAGTGGACAGAATAAAGTGGAGAGTATAGTGGAAAGAATAAAGTGGACAGAGAATAGTGGAAAGGCTAAAGTGGACAGACTATAGGGTAAAGACTATAGTGGAGAGACTGTAATGGACAGAATAAAGTGGAGACTATGGTGGAAAGACTAAAGTGGAAAGACTAAAGTGGACAGAGATTAGTAGAAAGACTAAAGTGGAAAGACTGTAGTGGACAGAATAAAGTGGAGACTATAGTGGAAAGACTAAAGTTGAAAGACTAAAGTGGACAGACTATAGTGGAAAGACTATAGTGGAAAGACAGTGGTGGACAGAATAAAGTGGAGACTATAGTGGAAAGACTAAAGTGGACAGAGAATAGTGGAAAGACGAAAGTGGACAGACTATAGTGGAAAGACTATAGTGGAAAGACTGTAGTGGACAGAATAAAGTGGAGACTATAGTGGAAAGACTAAAGTGGAAAGACTAAAGTGGACAGACTATAGTGGAAAGACTGAAGTGGACAGACCAAAGTGGAAAAACTAAAGTGGAAAGACTAAAGTGGACAGACTATAGTGGAAAGACTAAAGAGGACAGACTAAAGTGGAAAGTCTAAAGTGGAAAGACTAAAGTGGAAAGACTATAGTGGAAAGAAAATAGTGGACAGAATAAAGTGTAGACTATAGTGGAAAGACTAAAGTGTACAGACTAAAGTGGAAAGACTAAAGTGGAAAGACTAAAGTGGAAAGACTGAAGTGGACAGACTATAGTGGAAATGACTAAAGTGGAAAGACTAAAGTGGACAGACTAAAGTGGACAGACTAAAGTGGAAATACTAAAGTGGACAGACTCTAGTGGAAAGACTCAGTGGACAGACTAAAGCGGAAAGACTAAAGTGGAAAGACTAAAGTGGACAGACTATAGTGGAAAGACTAAAGTGGACAGACTAAAGTGGAAAGTCTAAAGTGGAAAGACTAAAGTGGACAGACTCTAGTGGAAAGACTAAAGTGGACAGACTAAAGTGGAAAGACTAAAGTGGAAAGACTAAAGTGGACAGACTATAGTGGAAAGACTGTAGTGGACAGAATAAAGTGGAAAGACTAATGTGGACAGAGAATAGTGGAAAGACTAAAGTGGACAGACTATAGTGGAAAGACTATAGTGGAAAGACTGTAGTGGACAGAATAAAGTGGAGACTATAGTGGAAAGACTAAATTGGAAAGACTAAAGTGGACAGACTGTAGTGGAAAGACTGAAGTGGACAGACTAAAATTGAAAAACTAAAGTGGAAAGACTAAAGTGGACAGACTATAGTGGAAAGACTAAGTGGACAGACTAAAGCGGAAAGACTAAAGTGGAAAGACTAAAGTGGACAGACTATAGTGGAAAGACTATAGTGGAAAGACTAAAGTGTACAGACTAAAGTGGAAAGACTAAAGTGGAAAGACTAAAGTGGACAGACTATAGTGGAAATGACTAAAGTGGAAAGACTAAAGTGGACAGACTAAAGTGGACAGACTAGAGTGGAAATACTAAAGTGGAAAGACTCTAGTGGAAAGACTAAGTGGACAGACGTACAAGGTCCTTCGTACAGATAAAGGTTCAGCTGTACCTCCTTCCGCGCTAACTATGGCTGACTGGACCAACCACTACCGTGGTCTATTCAGTGGTTGCAAAAACCAGATTCAGCAGCACTTTGAAAATTTACTTCTTAAATACCTACCAAGGAAAATATTTCAACCTTCTGTTCTTCCCGTTACTTGTTCTTCCATCGAAATTGCTTTCCGAAAATTAAGAAGAACTGGTTCTACAGATTCTGATGGCCTTAGTGCCGATTTTTTCAAAATTGAGTGTCCAGCTTTAACACAACACCTTCAGCTGCTATTTCAAATTTGTTTATGCCAGGGTCTGGTTCCGAATAGTTTCCTCCTGGGTACTATAACATCGGTGATTAAGCGAGGGAAAGACGCGGACCTTTGCAAAAGCTATCGGCCAATTACAGTTTCTTGTACCATAAGCAAAATCCTGGAATACGTCCTTCTTCCAGAACTAGTTGAAAAATGTAGCTTTGGTTCAATGCAGTTTGGATTCCGTTCGAGCGCCAGTTGTGCGCATGCTCATCACATATTGACAAAAATGATGAAACAGGCTACCCGCGACAAGTCTTCTATACATATATGTTCTATAGATATAGCTGGTGCTTTTGACAATATAACGCATTCTCAGGCCCTATTTTCTCTTATTACTTCTGGCGTGAATCTGTCTGTCGTCTATCTGTTAAAATTTTGGTATGGTCATTCTTCAGTCAGGTTCAAATGGCAAGGTAGCTTGTCAGAGATTATTTCTGTCCGAACTGGTGTTCGCCAAGGGGGAGTCTTATCTCCCTACATCTTCAAATCGGCCATATCTTCTTGTCTCGATTCTTTGCTTCCTGCTTACTTCTATAAAAACTATGCCTTCAGCTACATAGCCTATGCGGACGACTTGCTCTTAGTAAGCCGTAGCCGATCCACACTCACAAAAAATGTAAGTAAGCTGTCGTCAGAACTTCTGAAAATTGGCCTTGAAGTTAACCTTTCAAAATGTGAGTACCTGCATTTCAACCCTTCGTCAAATTGTTCGAGTGCATCTAAAGCTTCTATATCTCTTGGATCGTTCATCGTCAAATCAACAGACTCTCTACGGTGGCTCGGCATAACATTCAAATCTTCATTGTCAAAATTTTGCTCATCGGTTGTTCAAGAAGTTTATAAGTCGATCCGTAGCGCCTATGGGCGCATCGTCCCCAACCGGGGGCGGTATAATCGTAAAGCTTTGGGAAATTTGTACAGCACCTTCTGCGCTCCTTCTATACTATTTCGTTCTGGCGTCACTCATGTTCTGCGAAAGAAGGAGATTAAAAAGATGAGATCATGTTATTTTAAATATGCAAAGCACCTCCTCCACTTGTCGAAATTATGTCATAACCATACATTGACGGAGAAATTCAAAATTCAAGACGCAAGTGTTACCCTTTTGGATGTTTCGTCATCACTTTCAAAACTCATGGACAACAAGGCCCAACCAGCACACGATGTCGTCCACTGCTTCCTGACTGAAGATTAAAAATTAAGTGTCTTTTTCTGTGTGTATATATGTGTTTTGTTTATTTTCTTTACTTTTGTCATTTACTCCGCCTTTTCAAAATGGCGGGTCATAAATAAATTACTTACTTACTTAGACTAAAGCGGAAAGACTAAAGTGGAAAGACTAAAGTGGACAGACTATAGTGGAAAGACTAAAGAGTACAGACTAAAGTGGAAAGACTAAAGTGGAAAGACTAAAGTGGACAGACTAAAGTGGAAATGCTAAAGTGGACAGACTCTAGTGGAAAGACTAAGTGGACAGACTAAAGCGGAAAGAATAAAGTGGAGACGATAGTGGAAAGACTAAAGTGGACAGAGAATAGTGGAAAGACTAAAGTGGACAGACTATAGTGGAAAGACTATAGTGGAAAGACTGTACTGGACAGAATAAAGTGGAGACTATAGTGGAAAGACTAAAGTGGAAAGACTAAAGTGGACAGACTGTAGTGGAAAGACTGAAGTGGACAGACTAAAGTTGAAAAACTAAAGTGGAAAGACTAAAGTGGACAGACTATAGTGGAAAGACTAAGTGGACAGACTAAAGCGGAAAGACGAAAGTTGAAAGACTAAAGTGGACAGACTATAGTGGAAAGACTATAATGGAAAGACTAAAGTGGACAGACTATAGTGGAAAGACTAAAGTGGACAGACTATAGTGGAAATACTAAAGTGGACAGACTAAAGTGGACAGACTAAAGTGGAAAGACTAAAGTGGACAGACTCTAGTGGAAAGACTGAAGTGTACAGAATAAAGTGGAAAGACTAATTTGGAAAGACTAAAGTGGACAGACTATAGTGGAAATGACTAAAGTGGAAAGGCTAAAGTGGACAGACTATAGTGGAAATACTAAAGTGGACAGACTAAAGTGGACAGACTAAAGTGGAAAGACTAAAGTGGACAGACTCTAGTGGAAAGACTGAAGTGTACAGAATAAAGTGGAGACTATAGTGGAAAGAGTAAAGTGGACAGAGAATAGTGGAAAGACTAAAGTGGACAGACTATAGTGGAAAGACTAAAGAGTACAGACTAAAGTGGAAAGACTAAAGTGGAAAGACTAAAGTGGACAGACTAAAGTGGAAATGCTAAAGTGGACAGACTCTAGTGGAAAGACTAAGTGGACAGACTAAAGCGGAAAGAATAAAGTGGAGACTATAGTGGAAAGACTAAAGTGGACAGAGAATAGTGGAAAGACTAAAGTGGACAGACTATAGTGGAAAGAGTATAGTGGAAAGACTGTAGAGGACAGAATAAAGTGGAGACTATTTTGGAAAGACTAAAGGTGAAAGACTAAAGTGGAAAGACTGTAGTGGAAAGAATAAAGTGGAGACTATAGTGGAAAGTCTAAAGTGGAAAGACTAAAGTGGACAGACTATAGTGGAAAGAATATAGTGGAAAGACTGTAGTGGACAGAATAAAGTGGAGACTATAGTGGAAAGACTAAAGTGGACAGAGAATAGTGGAAAGACTAAAGTGGACAGACTATAGTGGAAAGACTAAAGTGGACAGACTAAAGTGTAAAGACTAAAGTGGAAAGACTAAAGTGGACAAACTATAGTGGAAAGACTATAGTGGAAAGACTGTAGTGGACAGAATAAAGTGGAGACTATAGTGGAAAGACTAAAGTGAAAAGACTAAAGTGGAAAGACTAAAGTGGACAGACTATAGTGGAAATACTAAAGTGGACAGACAATAGTGGAAAGACTAAAGTGTGACAGACTAAAGTGGAAAGACTAAAGTGGACAGACTCAAGTGGAAAGACTGAAGTGGAAAGACTAAGTGGACAAACTAAAGCGGAAAGACAAAAGTGGAAAGACTAAAGTGGACAGACTATAGTGGAAAGACTAAAGTGGACAGACTAAAGTGGAAAGACTAAAGTGGAAAGGCTAAACTGGACAGACTATAGTGGAAAGACTATAGTGAAAAGACTGTAGTGGACAGAATAAAGTGGAGACTATAGTGGAAAGACTAAAGTGGAAAGACTAAAGTGGACAGAGAATAGTGGAAAGACTAAAGTGGACAGACTATAGTGGAAAGACTAAAGTGGACAGACTGAGGTGGAAAGACTAAAGTGGAAAGACTAAAGTGGACAGACTATAGTGGAAAGACTGTAGTGGACAGAATAAAGTGGAGAGTATAGTGGAAAGAATAAAGTGGACAGAGAATAGTGGAAAGACTAAAGTGGACAGACTATAGGGGAAAGACTATAGTGGAGAGACTGTAGTGGACAGAATAAAGTGGAGACTATAGTGGAAAGACTAAAGTGGAAAGACTTAAGTGGACAGAGAATAGTGGAAAGACTAAAGTGGAAAGACTGTAGTGGACAGAATAAAGTGGAGACTATAGTGGAAAGACTAAAGCTGAAAGACTAAAGTGGACAGACTATAGTGGAAAGACTATAGTGGAAAGACTGTGGTGGACAGAATAAAGTGGAGACTATAGTGGAAAGACTAAAGTGGACAGAGACTAGTGGAAAGACTAAAGTGGACAGACTATAGTGGAAAGACTATAGTGGAAAGACTGTAGTGGACAGAATAAAGTGGAGACTATAGTGGAAAGACTAAAGTGGAAAGACTAAAGTGGAAATACTAAAGTGGACAGACTCTAGTGGAAAGACTAAGTGGACAGACTAAAGCGGAAAGACTAAAGTGGAAAGACTAAAGTGGACAGACTATAGTGGAAAGACTAAAGTGGACAGACTAAAGTGGAAAGTCTAAAGTGGAAAGACTAAAGTGGACAGACTATAGTGGAAAGACTATAGTGGACAGACTAAAGTGGAAAGACTAAAGTGGAAAGACTAAAGTGGAGAGACTATAGTGGAAAGACTATAGTGGAAAGACTGTAGTGGACAGAATAAAGTGGAGACTATAGTGAAAAGACTAAAGTGGAAAGACTAATGTGGACAGAGAATAGTGGAAAGACTAAAGTGGACAGACTCTAGTGGAAAGACTAAGTGGACAGACTAAAGCGGAAAGACTAAAGTGGAAAGACTAAAGTGGACAGACTATAGTGGAAAGACTAAAGTGGACAGACTAAAGTGGAAAGACTAAAGTGGAAAGACTAAAGTGGACAGACTATAGTGGAAAGACTGTAGTGGACAGAATAAAGTGGAGAGTATAGTGGAAAGAATAAAGTGGACAGAGAATAGTGGAAAGACTAAAGTGGACAGACTATAGTGGAAAGACTATAGTGTTGAGACTGTAGTGGACAGAATAAAGTGGAGACTATAGTGGAAAGACTAAAGTGGACAGAGAATAGTGGAAAGACTAAAGTGGAAAGACTGTAGTGGACAGAATAAAGTGGAGACTATAGTGGAAAGACTAAAGTGCAAAGACTAAAGTGGACAGACTATAGTGGAAAGACTATAGTGGAAAGACTGTAGTGGGCAGAATAAAGTGGAGACTATAGTGGAAAGACTAAAGTGGACAGAGAATAGTGGAAAGACTAAAGTGGACAGACTATAGTGGAAAGACTATAGTGGAAAGACTGTAGTGGACAGAATAAAGTGGAGACTATAGTGGAAAGACTAAATTGGAAAGACTAAAGTGGACAGACTGTAGTGGAAAGACTGAAGTGGACAGACTAAAGTTGAAAAACTAAAGTGGAAAGACTAAAGTGGACAGACTATAGTGGAAAGACTAAGTGGACAGACTAAAGCGGAAAGACTAAAGTGGAAAGACTAAAGTGGACAGACTATAGTGGAAAGACTATAGTGGAAAGACTAAAGTGTACAGACTAAAGTGGAAAGACTAAAGTGGAAAGACTAAAGTGGACAGACTATAGTGGAAATGACTAAAGTGGAAAGACTAAAGTGGACAGACTAAAGTGGACAGACTAGAGTGGAAATACTAAAGTGGAAAGACTCTAGTGGAAAGACTAAGTGGACAGACTAAAGCGGAAAGACTAAAGTGGAAAGACTAAAGTGGACAGACTGTAGTGGAAAGACTAAAGAGTACAGACTAAAGTGGAAAGACTAAAGTGGAAAGACTAAAGTGGACAGACTAAAGTGGAAATGCTAAAGTGGACAGACTCTAGTGGAAAGACTAAGTGGACAGACTAAAGCGGAAAGAATAAAGTGGAGACGATAGTGGAAAGACTAAAGTGGACAGAGAATAGTGGAAAGACTAAAGTGGACAGACTATAGTGGAAAGACTATAGTGGAAAGACTGTACTGGACAGAATAAAGTGGAGACTATAGTGGAAAGACTAAAGTGGAAAGACTAAAGTGGACAGACTGTAGTGGAAAGACTGAAGTGGACAGACTAAAGTTGAAAAACTAAAGTGGAAAGACTAAAGTGGACAGACTATAGTGGAAAGACTAAGTGGACAGACTAAAGCGGAAAGACTAAAGTGGAAAGACTAAAGTGGACAGACTATAGTGGAAAGACTATAATGGAAAGACTAAAGTGGACAGACTATAGTGGAAAGGCTAAAGTGGACAGACTATAGTGGAAATACTAAAGTGGACAGACTAAAGTGGACAGACTAAAGTGGAAAGACTAAAGTGGACAGACTCTAGTGGAAAGACTGAAGTGTACAGAATAAAGTGGAGACTATAGTGGAAAGAGTAAAGTGGACAGAGAATAGTGGAAAGACTAAAGTGGACAGACTATAGTGGAAAGACTAAAGAGTACAGACTAAAGTGGAAAGACTAAAGTGGAAAGACTAAAGTGGACAGACTAAAGTGGAAATGCAAAAGTGGACAGACTCTAGTGGAAAGACTAAGTGGACAGACTAAAGCGGAAAGAATAAAGTGGAGACTATAGTGGAAAGACTAAAGTGGACAGAGAATAGTGGAAAGACTAAAGTGGACAGACTATAGTGGAAAGAGTATAGTGGAAAGACTGTAGAGGACAGAATAAAGTGGAGACTATTTTGGAAAGACTAAAGGTGAAAGACTAAAGTGGAAAGACTGTAGTGGAAAGAATAAAGTGGAGACTATAGTGGAAAGTCTAAAGTGGAAAGACTAAAGTGGACAGACTATAGTGGAAAGAATATAGTGGAAAGACTGTAGTGGACAGAATAAAGTGGAGACTATAGTGGAAAGACTAAAGTGGACAGAGAATAGTGGAAAGACTAAAGTGGACAGACTATAGTGGAAAGACTAAAGTGGACAGACTAAAGTGTAAAGACTAAAGTGGAAAGACTAAAGTGGACAAACTATAGTGGAAAGACTATAGTGGAAAGACTGTAGTGGACAGAATAAAGTGGAGACTATAGTGGAAAGACTAAAGTGAAAAGACTAAAGTGGAAAGACTAAAGTGGACAGACTATAGTGGAAATACTAAAGTGGACAGACTATAGTGGAAAGACTAAAGTGTGACAGACTAAAGTGGAAAGACTAAAGTGGACAGACTCAAGTGGAAAGACTGAAGTGGAAAGACTAAGTGGACAAACTAAAGCGGAAAGACAAAAGTGGAAAGACTAAAGTGGACAGACTATAGTGGAAAGACTAAAGTGGACAGACTAAAGTGGAAAGACTAAAGTGGAAAGGCTAAACTGGACAGACTATAGTGGAAAGACTATAGTGAAAAGACTGTAGTGGACAGAATAAAGTGGAGACTATAGTGGAAAGACTAAAGTGGAAAGACTAAAGTGGACAGAGAATAGTGGAAAGACTAAAGTGGACAGACTATAGTGGAAAGACTAAAGTGGACAGACTGAGGTGGAAAGACTAAAGTGGAAAGACTAAAGTGGACAGACTATAGTGGAAAGACTGTAGTGGACAGAATAAAGTGGAGAGTATAGTGGAAAGAATAAAGTGGACAGAGAATAGTGGAAAGACTAAAGTGGACAGACTATAGGGGAAAGACTATAGTGGAGAGACTGTAGTGGACAGAATAAAGTGGAGACTATAGTGGAAAGACTAAAGTGGAAAGACTTAAGTGGACAGAGAATAGTGGAAAGACTAAAGTGGAAAGACTGTAGTGGACAGAATAAAGTGGAGACTATAGTGGAAAGACTAAAGCTGAAAGACTAAAGTGGACAGACTATAGTGGAAAGACTATAGTGGAAAGACTGTGGTGGACAGAATAAAGTGGAGACTATAGTGGAAAGACTAAAGTGGACAGAGAATAGTGGAAAGACTAAAGTGGACAGACTATAGTGGAAAGACTATAGTGGAAAGACTGTAGTGGACAGAATAAAGTGGAGACTATAGTGGAAAGACTAAAGTGGAAAGACTAAAGTGGATAGACTAAATTGGAAAGACTAAAGTGGACAGACTGTAGTGGAAATGACTAAATTGGAAAGACTAAAGTCGACAGACTAAAGTGGAAATACTAAAGTGGACAGACTCTAGTGGAAAGACTAAGTGGACAGACTAAAGCGGAAAGACTAAAGTGGAAAGACTAAAGTGGACAGACTATAGTGGAAAGACTAAAGTGGACAGACTAAAGTGGAAAGTCTAAAGTGGAAAGACTAAAGTGGACAGACTATAGTGGAAAGACTATAGTGGAAAGACTGTAGTGGACAGAATAAAGTGGAGACTATAGTGGAAAGACTATAGTGGACAGAGAATAGTGGACAGACTATAGTGGAAAGAATATAGTGGACAGAATAAAGTGTAGACTATAGTGGAAAGACTAAAGTGTACAGACTAAAGTGGAAAGACTAATTTGGAAAGACTAAAGTGGACAGACTGTAGTGGAAATGACTAAAGTGGAAAGACTAAAGTGGAAAGACCAAAGTGTAGACACTGAAGTGGACAGAATAAATTGGAAAGAGTAAAGTGGAAAGACTAAAGTTGACAGACTAAAGTTGACAGACTAAGGTGGAAAAACTAAAGTGGACAGACTAAAGTGGACAGACTATAGTGGAAAGACTGTAGTGGACAGAATAAAGTGGAGAGTATAGTGGAAAGAATAAAGTGGACAGAGAATAGTGGAAAGGCTAAAGTGGACAGACTATAGGGTAAAGACTATAGTGGAGAGACTGTAATGGACAGAATAAAGTGGAGACTATGGTGGAAAGACTAAAGTGGAAAGACTAAAGTGGACAGAGATTAGTAGAAAGACTAAAGTGGAAAGACTGTAGTGGACAGAATAAAGTGGAGACTATAGTGGAAAGACTAAAGTTGAAAGACTAAAGTGGACAGACTATAGTGGAAAGACTATAGTGGAAAGACAGTGGTGGACAGAATAAAGTGGAGACTATAGTGGAAAGACTAAAGTGGACAGAGAATAGTGGAAAGACGAAAGTGGACAGACTATAGTGGAAAGACTATAGTGGAAAGACTGTAGTGGACAGAATAAAGTGGAGACTATAGTGGAAAGACTAAAGTGGAAAGACTAAAGTGGACAGACTATAGTGGAAAGACTGAAGTGGACAGACCAAAGTGGAAAAACTAAAGTGGAAAGACTAAAGTGGACAGACTATAGTGGAAAGACTAAAGAGGACAGACTAAAGTGGAAAGTCTAAAGTGGAAAGACTAAAGTGGAAAGACTATAGTGGAAAGAAAATAGTGGACAGAATAAAGTGTAGACTATAGTGGAAAGACTAAAGTGTACAGACTAAAGTGGAAAGACTAAAGTGGAAAGACTAAAGTGGAAAGACTGAAGTGGACAGACTATAGTGGAAATGACTAAAGTGGAAAGACTAAAGTGGACAGACTAAAGTGGACAGACTAAAGTGGAAATACTAAAGTGGACAGACTCTAGTGGAAAGACTCAGTGGACAGACTAAAGCGGTAAGACTAAAGTGGAAAGACTAAAGTGGACAGACTATAGTGGAAAGACTAAAGTGGACAGACTAAAGTGGAAAGTCTAAAGTGGAAAGACTAAAGTGGACAGACTCTAGTGGAAAGACTAAAGTGGACAGACTAAAGTGGAAAGACTAAAGTGGAAAGACTAAAGTGGACAGACTATAGTGGAAAGACTGTAGTGGACAGAATAAAGTGGAAAGACTAATGTGGACAGAGAATAGTGGAAAGACTAAAGTGGACAGACTATAGTGGAAAGACTATAGTGGAAAGACTGTAGTGGACAGAATAAAGTGGAGACTATAGTGGAAAGACTAAATTGGAAAGACTAAAGTGGACAGACTGTAGTGGAAAGACTGAAGTGGACAGACTAAAATTGAAAAACTAAAGTGGAAAGACTAAAGTGGACAGACTATAGTGGAAAGACTAAGTGGACAGACTAAAGCGGAAAGACTAAAGTGGAAAGACTAAAGTGGACAGACTATAGTGGAAAGACTATAGTGGAAAGACTAAAGTGTACAGACTAAAGTGGAAAGACTAAAGTGGAAAGACTAAAGTGGACAGACTATAGTGGAAATGACTAAAGTGGAAAGACTAAAGTGGACAGACTAAAGTGGACAGACTAGAGTGGAAATACTAAAGTGGAAAGACTCTAGTGGAAAGACTAAGTGGACAGACTAAAGCGGAAAGACTAAAGTGGAAAGACTAAAGTGGACAGACTATAGTGGAAAGACTAAAGAGTACAGACTAAAGTGGAAAGACTAAAGTGGAAAGACTAAAGTGGACAGACTAAAGTGGAAATGCTAAAGTGGACAGACTCTAGTGGAAAGACTAAGTGGACAGACTAAAGCGGAAAGAATAAAGTGGAGACGATAGTGGAAAGACTAAAGTGGACAGAGAATAGTGGAAAGACTAAAGTGGACAGACTATAGTGGAAAGACTATAGTGGAAAGACTGTACTGGACAGAATAAAGTGGAGACTATAGTGGAAAGACTAAAGTGGAAAGACTAAAGTGGACAGACTGTAGTGGAAAGACTGAAGTGGACAGACTAAAGTTGAAAAACTAAAGTGGAAAGACTAAAGTGGACAGACTATAGTGGAAAGACTAAGTGGACAGACTAAAGCGGAAAGACTAAAGTTGAAAGACTAAAGTGGACAGACTATAGTGGAAAGACTATAATGGAAAGACTAAAGTGGACAGACTATAGTGGAAAGACTAAAGTGGACAGACTATAGTGGAAATACTAAAGTGGACAGACTAAAGTGGACAGACTAAAGTGGAAAGACTAAAGTGGACAGACTCTAGTGGAAAGACTGAAGTGTACAGAATAAAGTGGAGACTATAGTGGAAAGACTAAAGTGGACAGAGAATAGTGGAAAGACTAAAGTGGACAAACTATAGTGGAAAGACTATAGTGGAAAGACTGTAGTGGACAGAATAAAGTGGAGACTATAGTGGAAAGACTAAAGTGGAAAGACTAAAGAAGAAAGACTAAAGTGGACAGACTATAATGGAAAGACTAAAGTGGACAGACTATAGTGGAAAGACTAAAGTGGACAGACTAAAGTGGAAAGACTAAAGTGGACAGACTAAAGTGGAAAGACTAAAGTGGACAGACTCTAGTGGAAATGACTAAAGTGGAAAGACTAAAGTGGACAGACTAAAGTGGACAGAATAAAGTGTAAATACTAAAGTGGACAGACTCTAGTGGAAAGACTAAGTGGACAGACTAAAGCGGAAAGACTAAAGTGGAAAGACTAAAGTGGACAGACTATAGTGGAAAGACTAAAATGGACAGACTAAAGTGGAAAGTCTAAAGTGGAAAGACTAAAGTGGACAGACTATAGTGGAAAGACTATAGTGGAAAGACAGTAGTGGTCAGAAAAAAGTGGAGACTATAGTGGAAAGACTATAGTGGACAGATAATAGTGGAAAGACTAAAGTGGACAGACTAAAGTGGACAGACTAAAGTGGAAAGACTAAAGTGGACAGACTCTAGTGGAAAGACTAATTTGGAAAGACTAAAGTGGACAGACTGTAGTGGAAATGACTAAAGTGGAAAGACTAAAGTGGAAAGACCAAAGTGTAGACACTGAAGTGGACAGAATAAAGTGGAAAGAGTAAAGTGGAAAGACTAAAGTTGACAGACTATAGGGTAAAGACTATAGTGGAGAGACTGTAATGGACAGAATAAAGTGGAGACTATGGTGGAAAGACTAAAGTGGAAAGACTATAGTGGAAAGACTGTAGTGGACAGAATAAAGTGGAGAGTATAGTGGAAAGAATAAAGTGGACAGAGAATAGTGGAAAGGCTAAAGTGGACAGACTATAGGGTAAAGACTATAGTGGAGAGACTGTAATGGACAGAATAAAGTGGAGACTATGGTGGAAAGACTAAAGTGGAAAGACTAAAGTGGACAGAGATTAGTAGAAAGACTAAAGTGGAGAGACTGTAGTGGACAGAATAAAGTGGAGACTATAGTGGAAAGACTAAAGTTGAAAGACTAAAGTGGACAGACTATAGTGGAAAGACTATAGTGGAAAGACAGTGGTGGACAGAATAAAGTGGAGACTATAGTGGAAAGACTAAAGTGGACAGAGAATAGTGGAAAGACTAAAGTGGACAGACTATAGTGGAAAGACTATAGTGGAAAGACTGTAGTGGACAGAATAAAGTGGAGACTATAGTGGAAAGACTAAAGTGGAAAGACTAAAGTGGACAGACTATAGTGGAAAGACTGAAGTGGACAGACCAAAGTGGAAAAACTAAAGTGGAAAGACTAAAGTGGACAGACTATAGTGGAAAGATTAAAGAGGACAGACTAAAGTGGAAAGTCTAAAGTGGAAAGACTAAAGTGGAAAGACTAAAGTGGACAGACTATAGTGGAAATGACTAAATTGGAAAGACTAAAGTCGACAGACTAAAGTGGAAATACTAAAGTGGACAGACTCTAGTGGAAAGACTAAGTGGACAGACTAAAGCGGAAAGACTAAAGTGGAAAGACTAAAGTGGACAGACTATAGTGGAAAGACTAAAGTGGACAGACTAAAGTGGAAAGTCTAAAGTGGAAAGACTAAAGTGGAAAGTCTAAAGTGGAAAGTCTAAAGTGGAAAGACTAAAGTGGACAGACTATAGTGGAAAGACTATAGTGGAAAGACTGTAGTGGACAGAATAAAGTGGAGACTATAGTGGAAAGACTATAGTGGACAGAGAATAGTGGACAGACTATAGTGGAAAGAATATAGTGGACAGAATAAAGTGTAGACTATAGTGGAAAGACTAAAGTGTACAGACTAAAGTGGAAAGACTAATTTGGAAAGACTAAAGTGGACAGACTATAGTGGAAATGACTAAAGTGGAAAGACTAAAGTGGACAGACTAAAGTAGACAGAATAAAGTGGACAGACTCTACTGGAAAGACTCTACTGGAAAGACTAAGTGGACAGACTAAAGCGGAAAGACTAAAGTGGAAAGACTAAAGTGGACAGACTATAGTGGAAAGACTAAAGTGGACAGACTAAAGTGGAAAGTCTAAAGTGGAAAGACTAAAGTGGACAGACTATAGTGGAAAGACTATAGTGGAAAGACAGCAGTGGTCAGAATAAAGTGGAGACTATAGTGGAAAGACTATAGTGGACAGCGAATAGTGGAAAGACTAACGTGGACAGACTAAAGTGGACAGACTAAAGTGGAAAGAGTAAAGTGGACAGACTCTAGTGGAAAGACTGAAGTGGAAAGAATAAGTGGACAGACAGACTATAGTGGAAAGACTATAGTGGAAATACTGTAGTGGACAGAATAAAGTGGAGACTATAGGGGAAAGACTAAAGTGGAAAGACTAAAGTGGACAGAGAATAGTGGAAAGACTAAAGTGGACAGACTATAGTGGAAAGACTAAAGTGTACAGACTAAAGTGGAAAGACTAAAGTGGAAAGACTAAAGTGGACAGACTAAAGTGGAAAGACTAAAGTGGAAATGCTAAAGTGGACGGACTCTAGTGGAAAGACTAAGTGGACAGACTAAAGCGGAAAGACTAAAGTGGAAAGACTAAAGTGGACAGACTATAGTGGAAAGACTAAAGTGGACAGACTAAAGTGGAAAGTCTAAAGTGGAAAGACTAAAGTGGACAGACTATAGTGGAAAGACTATAGTGGAAAGACTGTAGTGGACAGAATAAAGTGGAGACTATAGTGGAAAGACCAAAGTGGACAGAGAATAGTGGAAAGACGAAAGTGGACAGACTAAAGTGGAAAGACTAAAGTGGAAAGACTAAAGTGGACAAACTATAGTGGAAAGACTATAGTGGAAAGACTGTAGTGGACAGAATAAAGTGGAGACTATAGTGGAAAGACTAAAGTGGAAAGACTAAAGAAGAAAGACTAAAGTGGACAGACTATAATGGAAAGACTAAAGTGGACAGACTATAGTGGAAAGACTAAAGTGGACAGACTAAAGTGGAAAGACTAAAGTGGACAGACTAAAGTGGAAAGACTAAAGTGGACAGACTCTAGTGGAAATGACTAAAGTGGAAAGACTAAAGTGGACAGACTAAAGTGGACAGAATAAAGTGTAAATACTAAAGTGGACAGACTCTAGTGGAAAGACTAAGTGGACAGACTAAAGCGGAAAGACTAAAGTGGAAAGACTAAAGTGGACAGACTATAGTGGAAAGACTAAAATGGACAGACTAAAGTGAAAAGTCTAAAGTGGAAAGACTAAAGTGGACAGACTATAGTGGAAAGACTATAGTGGAAAGACAGTAGTGGTCAGAAAAAAGTGGAGACTATAGTGGAAAGACTATAGTGGACAGAGAATAGTGGAAAGACTAAAGTGGACAGACTAAAGTGGACAGACTAAAGTGGAAAGACTAAAGTGGACAGACTCTAGTGGAAAGACTAATTTGGAAAGACTAAAGTGGACAGACTGTAGTGGAAATGACTAAAGTGGAAAGACTAAAGTGGAAAGACCAAAGTGTAGACACTGAAGTGGACAGAATAAAGTGGAAAGAGTAAAGTGGAAAGACTAAAGTTGACAGACTATAGGGTAAAGACTATAGTGGAGAGACTGTAATGGACAGAATAAAGTGGAGACTATGGTGGAAAGACTAAAGTGGAAAGACTATAGTGGAAAGACTGTAGTGGACAGAATAAAGTGGAGAGTATAGTGGAAAGAATAAAGTGGACAGAGAATAGTGGAAAGGCTAAAGTGGACAGACTATAGGGTAAAGACTATAGTGGAGAGACTGTAATGGACAGAATAAAGTGGAGACTATGGTGGAAAGACTAAAGTGGAAAGACTAAAGTGGACAGAGATTAGTAGAAAGACTAAAGTGGAGAGACTGTAGTGGACAGAATAAAGTGGAGACTATAGTGGAAAGACTAAAGTTGAAAGACTAAAGTGGACAGACTATAGTGGAAAGACTATAGTGGAAAGACAGTGGTGGACAGAATAAAGTGGAGACTATAGTGGAAAGACTAAAGTGGACAGAGAATAGTGGAAAGACTAAAGTGGACAGACTATAGTGGAAAGACTATAGTGGAAAGACTGTAGTGGACAGAATAAAGTGGAGACTATAGTGGAAAGACTATAGTGGACAGAGAATAGTGGACAGACTATAGTGGAAAGAATATAGTGGACAGAATAAAGTGTAGACTATAGTGGAAAGACTAAAGTGTACCGACTAAAGTGGAAAGACTAATTTGGAAAGACTAAAGTGGACAGACTATAGTGGAAATGACTAAAGTGGAAAGACTAAAGTGGACAGACTAAAGTAGACAGAATAAAGTGGACAGACTCTACTGGAAAGACTCTACTGGAAAGACTAAGTGGACAGACTAAAGCGGAAAGACTAAAGTGGAAAGACTAAAGTGGACAGACTATAGTGGAAAGACTAAAGTGGACAGACTAAAGTGGAAAGACTAAAGTGGAAAGACTAAAGTGGACAGACTAAAGTGGACAGACTAAAGTGGAAATGCTAAAGTGGACGGACTCTAGTGGAAAGACTAAGTGGACAGACTAAAGCGGAAAGACTAAAGTGGAAAGACTAAAGTGGACAGACTATAGTGGAAAGACTAAAGTGGACAGACTAAAGTGGAAAGTCTAAAGTGGAAAGACTAAAGTGGACAGACTATAGTGGAAAGACTATAGTGGAAAGACTGTAGTGGACAGAATAAAGTGGAGACTATAGTGGAAAGACCAAAGTGGACAGAGAATAGTGGAAAGACGAAAGTGGACGGACTAAAGTGGAAAGACTAAAGTGGAAAGACTAAAGTGGACAAACTATAGTGGAAAGACTATAGTGGAAAGACTGTAGTGGACAGAATAAAGTGGAGACTATAGTGGAAAGACTAAAGTGGAAAGACTAAAGAAGAAAGACTAAAGTGGACAGACTATAATGGAAAGACTAAAGTGGACAGACTATAGTGGAAAGACTAAAGTGGACAGACTAAAGTGGAAAGACTAAAGTGGACAGACTAAAGTGGAAAGACTAAACTGGACAGACTCTAGTGGAAATGACTAAAGTGGAAAGACTAAAGTGGACAGACTAAAGTGGACAGAATAAAGTGTAAATACTAAAGTGGACAGACTCTAGTGGAAAGACTAAGTGGACAGACTAAAGCGGAAAGACTAAAGTGGAAAGACTAAAGTGGACAGACTATAGTGGAAAGACTAAAATGGACAGACTAAAGTGGAAAGTCTAAAGTGGAAAGACTAAAGTGGACAGACTATAGTGGAAAGACTATAGTGGAAAGACAGTAGTGGTCAGAAAAAAGTGGAGACTATAGTGGAAAGACTATAGTGGACAGAGAATAGTGGAAAGACTAAAGTGGACAGACTAAAGTGGACAGACTAAAGTGGAAAGACTAAAGTGGACAGACTCTAGTGGAAAGACTAATTTGGAAAGACTAAAGTGGACAGACTGTAGTGGAAATGACTAAAGTGGAAAGACTAAAGTGGAAAGACCAAAGTGTAGACACTGAAGTGGACAGAATAAAGTGGAAAGAGTAAAGTGGAAAGACTAAAGTTGACAGACTAAAGTTGACAGACTAAGGTGGAAAAACTAAAGTGGACAGACTAAAGTGGACAGACTATAGTGGAAAGACTGTAGTGGACAGAATAAAGTGGAGAGTATAGTGGAAAGAATAAAGTGGACAGAGAATAGTGGAAAGGCTAAAGTGGACAGACTATAGGGTAAAGACTATAGTGGAGAGACTGTAATGGACAGAATAAAGTGGAGACTATGGTGGAAAGACTAAAGTGGAAAGACTAAAGTGGACAGAGATTAGTAGAAAGACTAAAGTGGAAAGACTGTAGTGGACAGAATAAAGTGGAGACTATAGTGGAAAGACTAAAGTTGAAAGACTAAAGTGGACAGACTATAGTGGAAAGACTATAGTGGAAAGACAGTGGTGGACAGAATAAAGTGGAGACTATAGTGGAAAGACTAAAGTGGACAGAGAATAGTGGAAAGACTAAAGTGGACAGACTATAGTGGAAAGACTATAGTGGAAAGACTGTAGTGGACAGAATAAAGTGGAGACTATAGTGGAAAGACTAAAGTGGAAAGACTAAAGTGGAGAGACTATAGTGGAAAGACTGAAGTGGACAGACCAAAGTGGAAAAACTAAAGTGGAAAGACTAAAGTGGACAGACTATAGTGGAAAGACTAAAGAGGACAGACTTAAGTGGAAAGTCTAAAGTGGAAAGACGAAAGTGGAAAGACTAAAGTGGACAGACTATAGTGGAAATGACTAAATTGGAAAGACTAAAGTCGACAGACTAAAGTGGAAATACTAAAGTGGACAGACTCTAGTGGAAAGACTAAGTGGACAGACTAAAGCGGAAAGACTAAAGTGGAAAGACTAAAGTGGACAGACTATAGTGGAAAGACTAAAGTGGACAGACTAAAGTGGAAAGTCTAAAGTGGAAAGACTAAAGTGGACAGACTATAGTGGAAAGACTATAGTGGAAAGACTGTAGTGGACAGAATAAAGTGGAGACTATAGTGGAAAGACTATAGTGGACAGAGAATAGTGGACAGACTATAGTGGAAAGAATATAGTGGACAGAATAAAGTGTAGACTATAGTGGAAAGACTAAAGTGTACAGACTAAAGTGGAAAGACTAATTTGGAAAGACTAAAGTGGACAGACTATAGTGGAAATGACTAAAGTGGAAAGACTAAAGTGGACAGACTAAAGTAGACAGAATAAAGTGGACAGACTCTACTGGAAAGACTCTACTGGAAAGACTAAGTGGACAGACTAAAGCGGAAAGACTAAAGTGGACAGACTCTAGTGGAAAGACTGAAGTGTACAGAATAAAGTGGAGACTATAGTGGAAAGACTAAAGTGGACAGAGAATAGTGGAAAGACTAAAGTGGACAGACTATAGTGGAAAGACTAAAGAGTACAGACTAAAGTGGAAAGACTAAAGTGGAAAGACTAAAGTGGACAGACTAAAGTGGAAATGCTAAAGTGGACAGACTCTAGTGGAAAGACTAAGTGGACAGACTAAAGCGGAAAGAATAAAGTGGAGACTATAGTGGAAAGACTAAAGTGGACAGAGAATAGTGGAAAGACTAAAGTGGACAGACTATAGTGGAAAGAGTATAGTGGAAAGACTGTAGAGGACAGAATAAAGTGGAGACTATTTTGGAAAGACTAAAGGTGAAAGACTAAAGTGGAAAGACTGTAGTGGAAAGAATAAAGTGGAGACTATAGTGGAAAGTCTAAAGTGGAAAGACTAAAGTGGACAGACTATAGTGGAAAGAATATAGTGGAAAGACTGTAGTGGACAGAATAAAGTGGAGACTATAGTGGAAAGACTAAAGTGGACAGAGAATAGTGGAAAGACTAAAGTGGACAGACTATAGTGGAAAGACTAAAGTGGACAGACTAAAGTGTAAAGACTAAAGTGGAAAGACTAAAGTGGACAGACTATAGTGGAAATACTAAAGTGGACAGACTATAGTGGAAAGACTAAAGTGTGACAGACTAAAGTGGAAAGACTAAAGTGGACAGACTCAAGTGGAAAGACTGAAGTGGAAAGACTAAGTGGACAAACCAAAGCGGAAAGACAAAAGTGGAAAGACTAAAGTGGACAGACTATAATGGAAAGACTAAAGTGGACAGACTAAAGTGGAAAGACTAAAGTGGAAAGGCTAAACTGGACAGACTATAGTGGAAAGACTATAGTGAAAAGACAGTAGTGGACAGAATAAAGTGGAGACTATAGTGGAAAGACTAAAGTGGAAAGACTAAAGTGGACAGAGAATAGTGGAAAGACTAAAGTGGAAAGACTATAGTGGAAAGACTGTAGTGGACAGAATAAAGTGGAGAGTATAGTGGAAAGAATAAAGTGGACAGAGAATAGTGGAAAGACTAAAGTGGACAGACTATAGGGGAAAGACTATAGTGGAGAGACTGTAGTGGACAGAATAAAGTGGAGACTATAGTGGAAAGACTAAAGTGGAAAGACTAAAGTGGACAGAAAATAGTGGAAAGACTAAAGTGGAAAGACTGTAGTGGACAGAATAAAGTGGAGACTATAGTGGAAAGACTAAAGTTGAAAGACTAAAGTGGACAGACTATAGTGGAAAGACTATAGTGGAAAGACTGTGGTGGACAGAATAAAGTGGAGACTATAGTGGAAAGACTAAAGTGGACAGAGAATAGTGGAAAGACTAAAGTGGACAGACTATAGTGGAAAGACTATAGTGGAAAGACTGTAGTGGACAGAATAAAGTGGAGACTATAGTGGAAAGACTAAAGTGGAAAGACTAAAGTGGACAGACTATAGTGGAAAGACTGAAGTGGACAGACCAAAGTGGAAAAACTAAAGTGGAAAGACTAAAGTGGACAGACTATAGTGGAAAGACTAAAGAGGACAGACTAAAGTGGAAAGTCTAAAGTGGAAAGACTAAAGTGGACAGACTATAGTGGAAAGAATATAGTGGACAGAAAAAGTGTACACTATAGTGGAAAGACTAAAGTGTACAGACTAAAGTGGAAAGACTAAATTGGAAAGACTAAAGTGGACAGACTATAGTGGAAATGACTAAATTGGAAAGACTAAAGTCGACAGACTAAAGTGGAAATACTAAAGTGGACAGACTCTAGTGGAAAGACTAAGTGGACAGACTAAAGCGGAAAGACTAAAGTGGAAAGTCTAAAGTGGAAAGACTAAAGTGGACAGACTATAGTGGAAAGACTATAGTGGAAAGACTGTAGTGGACAGAATAAAGTGGAGACTATAGTGGAAAGACTATAGTGGACAGAGAATAGTGGACAGACTATAGTGGAAAGAATATAGTGGACAGAATAAAGTGTAGACTATAGTGGAAAGACTAAAGTGTACAGACTAAAGTGGAAAGACTAATTTGGAAAGACTAAAGTGGACAGACTATAGTGGAAATGACTAAAGTGGAAAGACTAAAGTGGACAGACTAAAGTAGACAGAATAAAGTGGACAGACTCTACTGGAAAGACTCTACTGGAAAGACTAAGTGGACAGACTAAAGCGGAAAGACTAAAGTGGAAAGACTAAAGTGGACAGACTATAGTGGAAAGACTAAAGTGGACAGACTAAAGTGGAAAGTCTAAAGTGGAAAGACTAAAGTGGACAGACTATAGTGGAAAGACTATAGTGGAAAGACAGCAGTGGTCAGAATAAAGTGGAGACTATAGTGGAAAGACTATAGTGGACAGCGAATAGTGGAAAGACTAACGTGGACAGACTAAAGTGGACAGACTAAAGTGGAAAGAGTAAAGTGGACAGAGAATAGTGGAAAGACTAAAGTGGACAGACTATAGTGGAAAGACTAAAGTGTACAGACTAAAGTGGAAAGACTAAAGTGGAAAGACTAAAGTGGACAGACTAAAGTGGACAGACTAAAGTGGAAATGCTAAAGTGGACGGACTCTAGTGGAAAGACTAAGTGGACAGACTAAAGCGGAAAGACTAAAGTGGAAAGACTAAAGTGGACAGACTATAGTGGAAAGACTAAAGTGGACAGACTAAAGTGGAAAGTCTAAAGTGGAAAGACTAAAGTGGACAGACTATAGTGGAAAGACTATAGTGGAAAGACTGTAGTGGACAGAATAAAGTGGAGACTATAGTGGAAAGACCAAAGTGGACAGAGAATAGTGGAAAGACGAAAGTGGACAGACTAAAGTGGAAAGACTAACGTGGAAAGACTAAAGTGGACAAACTATAGTGGAAAGACTATAGTGGAAAGACTGTAGTGGACAGAATAAAGTGGAGACTATAGTGGAAAGACTAAAGTGGAAAGACTAAAGAAGAAAGACTAAAGTGGACAGACTATAATGGAAAGACTAAAGTGGACAGACTATAGTGGAAAGACTAAAGTGGACAGACTAAAGTGGAAAGACTAAAGTGGACAGACTAAAGTGGAAAGACTAAAGTGGACAGACTCTAGTGGAAATGACTAAAGTGGAAAGACTAAAGTGGACAGACTAAAGTGGACAGAATAAAGTGTAAATACTAAAGTGGACAGACTCTAGTGGAAAGACTAAGTGGACAGACTAAAGCGGAAAGACTAAAGTGGAAAGACTAAAGTGGACAGACTATAGTGGAAAGACTAAAATGGACAGACTAAAGTGGAAAGTCTAAAGTGGAAAGACTAAAGTGGACAGACTATAGTGGAAAGACTATAGTGGAAAGACAGTAGTGGTCAGAAAAAAGTGGAGACTATAGTGGAAAGACTATAGTGGACAGAGAATAGTGGAAAGACTAAAGTGGACAGACTAAAGTGGACAGACTAAAGTGGAAAGACTAAAGTGGACAGACTCTAGTGGAAAGACTAATTTGGAAAGACTAAAGTGGACAGACTGTAGTGGAAATGACTAAAGTGGAAAGACTAAAGTGGAAAGACCAAAGTGTAGACACTGAAGTGGACAGAATAAAGTGGAAAGAGTAAAGTGGAAAGACTAAAGTTGACAGACTATAGGGTAAAGACTATAGTGGAGAGACTGTAATGGACAGAATAAAGTGGAGACTATGGTGGAAAGACTAAAGTGGAAAGACTATAGTGGAAAGACTGTAGTGGACAGAATAAAGTGGAGAGTATAGTGGAAAGAATAAAGTGGACAGAGAATAGTGGAAAGGCTAAAGTGGACAGACTATAGGGTAAAGACTATAGTGGAGAGACTGTAATGGACAGAATAAAGTGGAGACTATGGTGGAAAGACTAAAGTGGAAAGACTAAAGTGGACAGAGATTAGTAGAAAGACTAAAGTGGAAAGACTGTAGTGGACAGAATAAAGTGGAGACTATAGTGGAAAGACTAAAGTTGAAAGACTAAAGTGGACAGACTATAGTGGAAAGACTATAGTGGAAAGACAGTGGTGGACAGAATAAAGTGGAGACTATAGTGGAAAGACTAAAGTGGACAGAGAATAGTGGAAAGACTAAAGTGGACAGACTATAGTGGAAAGACTATAGTGGAAAGACTGTAGTGGACAGAATAAAGTGGAGACTATAGTGGAAAGACTAAAGTGGAAAGACTAAAGTGGACAGACTATAGTGGAAAGACTGAAGTGGACAGACCAAAGTGGAAAAACTAAAGTGGAAAGACTAAAGTGGACAGACTATAGTGGAAAGATTAAAGAGGACAGACTAAAGTGGAAAGTCTAAAGTGGAAAGACTAAAGTGGAAAGACTAAAGTGGACAGACTATAGTGGAAATGACTAAATTGGAAAGACTAAAGTCGACAGACTAAAGTGGAAATACTAAAGTGGACAGACTCTAGTGGAAAGACTAAGTGGACAGACTAAAGCGGAAAGACTAAAGTGGAAAGACTAAAGTGGACAGACTATAGTGGAAAGACTAAAGTGGACAGACTAAAGTGGAAAGTCTAAAGTGGAAAGACTAAAGTGGACAGACTATAGTGGAAAGACTATAGTGGAAAGACTGTAGTGGACAGAATAAAGTGGAGACTATAGTGGAAAGACTATAGTGGACAGAGAATAGTGGACAGACTATAGTGGAAAGAATATAGTGGACAGAATAAAGTGTAGACTATAGTGGAAAGACTAAAGTGTACCGACTAAAGTGGAAAGACTAATTTGGAAAGACTAAAGTGGACAGACTATAGTGGAAATGACTAAAGTGGAAAGACTAAAGTGGACAGACTAAAGTAGACAGAATAAAGTGGACAGACTCTACTGGAAAGACTCTACTGGAAAGACTAAGTGGACAGACTAAAGCGGAAAGACTAAAGTGGAAAGACTAAAGTGGACAGACTATAGTGGAAAGACTAAAGTGGACAGACTAAAGTGGAAAGACTAAAGTGGAAAGACTAAAGTGGACAGACTAAAGTGGACAGACTAAAGTGGAAATGCTAAAGTGGACGGACTCTAGTGGAAAGACTAAGTGGACAGACTAAAGCGGAAAGACTAAAGTGGAAAGACTAAAGTGGACAGACTAAAGTGGAAAGTCTAAAGTGGAAAGACTAAAGTGGACAGACTATAGTGGAAAGACTATAGTGGAAAGACTGTAGTGGACAGAATAAAGTGGAGACTATAGTGGAAAGACCAAAGTGGACAGAGAATAGTGGAAAGACGAAAGTGGACGGACTAAAGTGGAAAGACTAAAGTGGACAAACTATAGTGGAAAGACTATAGTGGAAAGACTGTAGTGGACAGAATAAAGTGGAGACTATAGTAGAAAGACTAAAGTGGAAAGACTAAAGAAGAAAGACTAAAGTGGACAGACTATAATGGAAAGACTAAAGTGGACAGACTATAGTGGAAAGACTAAAGTGGACAGACTAAAGTGGAAAGACTAAAGTGGACAGACTAAAGTGGAAAGACTAAAGTGGACAGACTCTAGTGGAAATGACTAAAGTGGAAAGACTAAAGTGGACAGACTAAAGTGGACAGAATAAAGTATAAATACTAAAGTGGACAGACTCTAGTGGAAAGACTAAGTGGACAGACTAAAGCGGAAAGACTAAAGTGGAAAGACTAAAGTGGACAGACTATAGTGGAAAGACTAAAATGGACAGACTAAAGTGGAAAGTCTAAAGTGGAAAGACTAAAGTGGACAGACTATAGTGGAAATACTATAGTGGAAAGACAGTAGTGGTCAGAAAAAAGTGGAGACTATAGTGGAAAGACTATAGTGGACAGAGAATAGTGGAAAGACTAAAGTGGACAGACTAAAGTGGACAGACTAAAGTGGAAAGACTAAAGTGGACAGACTAAAGTGGAAAGTCTAAAGTGGAAAGACTAAAGTGGACAGACTATAGTGGAAAGACTATTGTGGAAAGACTGTAGTGGACAGAATAAAGTGGAGACTATAGTGGAAAGACTAAAATGGACAGAGAATAGTGGAAAGACGAAAGTGGACAGACTAAAGTGGAAAGACTAAAGTGGAAAGACTAAAGTGGACAAACTATAGTGGAAAGACTATAGTGGAAAGACTGTAGTGGACAGAATAAAGTGGAGACTATAGTGGAAAGACGAAAGTGGAAAGACTAAAGTGGAAAGACTAAAGTGGACAGACTATAATGGAAAGACTAAAGTGGACAGACTATAGTGGAAAGACTAAAGTGGACAGACTAAAGTGGAAAGACTAAAGTGGACAGACTAAAGTGGAAAGACTAAAGTGGACAGAGAATAGTGGAAAGACTAAAATGGAAAGACTGTAGTGGAAAGAATAAAGTGGAGACTCTAGTGGAAAGACTGAAGTGTAAAGACTAAGTGAACAGACTAAAGCGGAAAGACAAAAGTGGACAGACTAAAGTGGAAAGACTAAAGTGGAAAGACTAAAGTGGACAACTATAGTGGACAGACTATAGTGGAAAGACTGTAATGGACAGAATAAAGTGGAGACTATAGTGGAAAGACTAAAGTGGACAGAGAATAGTGGAAAGACTAAAGTGGAAAGACTGTAGTGGACAGAATAAAGTGGAGACTATAGTGGAAAGACTAAAGTGGAAAGACTAAAGTGGAAAGACTAAAGTGGACAGAGAATAGTGGAAAGACTAAAGTGGACAGACTATAGTGGAAAGACTATAGTGGAGAGACTGTAGTGGACAGAATAAAGTGGAGACTATAGTGGAAAGACTAAAGTGGAAAGACTAAAGTGGACAGAGAATAGTGGAAAGACTAAAATGGAAAGACTGTAGTGGAAAGAATAAAGTGGAGACTATAGTGGAAAGACTAAAGTGGAAAGACTAAAGTGGACAGACTATAGTGGAAAGACTATAGTGGAAAGACTGTAGTGGACAGAATAAAGTGGAGACTATAGTGGAAAGACTAAAGTGGACAGAGAATAGTGGAAAGACTAAAGTGGACAGACTATAGTGGAAAGACTATAGTGGAAAGACTGTAGTGGACAGAATAAAGTGGAGACTATAGTGGAAAGACTAAAGTGGAAAGACTAAAGTGGACAGACTATAGTGGAAAGACTAAAGTGGACAGACTAAAGTGGAAAAACTAAAGTGGAAAGACTAAAGTGGACAGACTATAGTGGAAAGACTATAGTGGAAAGAATGTAGTGGACAGAATAAAGTGTAGACTATAGTGGAAAGACTAAAGTGGACAGCCTATAGTGGAAATGACTAAAGTGGAAAGACTAAAGTGGACAGACTAAAGTGGACAGACCATAGTGGAAAGACTATAGTGGAAAGAATGTAGTGGACAGAATAAAGTGTAGACTATAGTGGAAAGACTAAAGTGGACAGCCTATAGTGGAAATGACTATAGTGGAAAGACTAAAGTGGACAGAGACTAGTGGAAAGACTAAAGTGGAAAGACGAAAGTGGAAAGACTAAAGTGGACAGACTAAAGTGGAAAGACTAAAGTGGAAAGACTAAAGTGGACAAACTATAGTGGAAAGACTATAGTGGAAAGCCTGTAGTGGACAGAATAAAGTGGAGACTATAGTGGAAAGACTAAAGTGGAAAGACTAAAGTGGACAGCCTATAGTGGAAATGACTAAAGTGGAAAGACTAAAGTGGACAGACTAAAGTGGACAGACTATAGTGGAAAGACTATAGTGGAAAGACTGTAGTGGACAGAATAAAGTGTAGACTATAGTGGAAAGACTAAAGTGTAGAGACTAAAGTGGAAAGACTAAAGTGGACAGACTATAGTGGAAAGACTATAGTGGAAAGACTGTAGTGGACAGAATAAAGTGGAGACTATAGTGGAAAGACTAAAGTGGAAAGACTAAAGTGGACAGACTATAGTAGAAAGACTAAGTGGACAGACTAAAGCGGAAAGACTAAAGTGGAAAGACTAAAGTGGACAGACTATAGTGGAAAGACTATAGTGGAAAGACTAGAGTGGAAATACTAAAGTGGACAGACTCTAGTGGAAAGACTAAGTGGACAGACGAAAGCGGAAAGACTATAGTGGAAAGACTGTAGTGGACAGAATAAAGTGGAGACTATAGTGGAAAGACTAAAGTGGAAAGACTAAAGTGTACAGACTAAAGTGGAAAGACTAAAGTGGAAAGACTAAAGTGGACAGACTATAGTGGAAATGACTAAAGTGGAAAGACTAAAGTGGACAGACTAAAGTGGACAGACTAGAGTGGAAATACTAAAGTGGACAGACTCTAGTGGAAAGACTAAGTGGACAGACGAAAGCGGAAAGACTATAGTGGAAAGACTAAAGTGGACAGACTAAAGTGGACAGACTAAAGTGGACAGACTAAAGTGGACAGACTGTAGTGGACAGAATAAAGTGGAGAGTATAGTGGAAAGAATAGAGTGGACAGAGAATAGTGGAAAGACTAAAGTGGACAGACTATAGGGGAAAGACTATGGTGGAGAGACTGTAGTGGACAGAATAAAGTGGAGACTATAGTGGAAAGACTAAAGTGGACAGAGAATAGTGGAAAGACTAAAGTGGAAAGACTGTAGTGGACAGAATAAAGTGGAGACTATAGTGGAAAGACTAAAGTTGAAAGACTAAAGTGGACAGACTATAGTGGAAAGACTATAGTGGAAAGACTGTGGTGGACAGAATAAAGTGGAGTCTATAGTGGAAAGACTAAAGTGGACAGAGAATAGTGGAAAGACTAAAGTGGACAGACTATAGTGGAAAGACTATAGTGGAAAGACTGTAGTGGACAGAAGAAAGTGGAGAATATAGTGGAAAGACTAAAGTGGAAAGATTAAAGTGGACAGACTATAGTGGAAAGACTGAAGTGGACAGACCAAAGTGGAAAAACTAAAGTGGAAAGACTAAAGTGGACAGACTATAGTGGAAAGACTGTAGTGGACAGAATAAAGTGGAGAATATAGTGGAAAGACTAAAGTGGAAAGATTAAAGTGGACAGACTATAGTGGAAAGACTAAGTGGACAGACTAAAGCGGAAAGACTATAGTGGAAAGACTAAAGTGTACAGCCTAAAGTGGAAAGACTAAAGTGGACAGACTATAGTGGAAATGACTAAAGTGGAAAGACTAAAGTGGACAGACTAAAGTGGACAGACTAAAGTGGAAATACTAAAGTGGACAGACTCTAGTGGAAAGACTAAGTGGACAGACTAAAGCGGAAAGACTATAGTGGAAAGACTAAAGTGGAAAGACTAAAGTGGACAGACTATAGTGGAAATGACTAAAGTGGAAAGACTAAAGTGGACAGACTAAAGTGGACAGACTAAAGTGGAAATACTAAAGTGGACAGACTCTAGTGGAAAGACTAAGTGGACAGACTAAAGCGGAAAGACTAAAGTGGAAAGACTAAAGTGGACAGACTATAGTGGAAAGACTAAAGTGGACAGACTAAAGTGGAAAGTCTAAAGTGGAAAGACTAAAGTGGAAAGACTATAGTGGAAAGACTGTAGTGGACAGAATAAAGTGGAGACTATAGTGGAAAGACTATAGTGGACAGAGAATAGTGGACAGACTATAGTGGAAAGAATATAGTGGACAGAATAAAGTGTAGACTATAGTGGAAAGACTAAAGTGTACAGACTAAAGTGGAAAGACTAATTTGGAAAGACTAAAGTGGACAGACTATAGTGGAAATGACTAAAGTGGAAAGACTAAAGTGGACAGACTAAAGTGGACAGAATAAAGTGGAAATACTAAAGTGGACAGACTCTAGTGGAAAGACTAAGTGGACAGACTAAAGCGGAAAGACTAAAGTGGAAAGACTAAAGTGGACATACTATAGTGGAAAGACTAAAGTGGACAGACTAAAGTGGAAAGTCTAAAGTGGAAAGACTAAAGTGGACAGACTATAGTGGAAAGACAGTAGTGGTCAGAATAAAGTGGAGACTATAGTGGAAAGACTATAGTGGACAGAGAATAGTGGAAAGACTAAAGTGGACAGACTAAAGTGGACAGACTAAAGTGGAAAGACTAAAGTGGACAGACTCTAGTGGAAAGACTAAAGTGGACAGAGAATAGTGGAAAGACTAAAGTGGACAGACTATAGTGGAAAGACTAAAGTGTACAGACTAAAGTGGAAAGACTAAAGTGGAAAGACTAAAGTGGACAGACTAAAGTGGACAGACTAAAGTGGAAATGCTAAAGTGGACGGACTCTAGTGGAAAGATTAAGTGGACAGACTAAAGCGGAAAGACTAAAGTGGAAAGACTAAAGTGGACAGACTATAGTGGAAAGACTAAAGTCGACAGACTAAAGTGGAAAGTCTAAAGTGGAAAGACTAAAGTGGACAGACTATAGTGGAAAGACTATAGTGGAAAGACTAAAGTGGACAGAGAATAGTGGAAAGACGAAAGTGGACGGACTAAAGTGGAAAGACTAAAGTGGAAAGACTAAAGTGGACAAACTATAGTGGAAAGACTATAGTGGAAAGACTGTAGTGGACAGAATAAAGTGGAGACTATAGTGGAAAGACTAAAGTGGAAAGACTAAAGTGGAAAGACTAAAGTGGACAGACTATAATGGAAAGACTAAAGTGGACAGACTATAGTGGAAAGACTAAAGTGGACAGACTAAAGTGGAAAGACTAAAGTGGACAGACTAAAGTGGAAAGACTAAAGTGGACAGACTCTAGTGGAAATGACTAAAGTGGAAAGACTAAAGTGGACAGACTAAAGTGGACAGAATAAAGTGGAAATACTAAAGTGGACAGACTCTAGTGGAAAGACTAAGTGGACAGAAAAAAGCGGAAAGACTAAAGTGGAAAGACTAAAGTGGACAGACTATAGTGGAAAGACTAAAGTGGACAGACTAAAGTGGAAAGACTAAAGTGGACAGACTCTAGTGGAAAGACTGAAGTTGAAAGACTAAGTGGACAGACAGACTATAGTGGAAAGACTATAGTGGAAATACTGTAGTGGACAGAATAAAGTGGAGACTATAGTGGAAAGACTAAAGTGGAAAGACTAAAGTGGACAGAGAATAGTGGAAAGACTAAAGTGGACAGACTATAGTGGAAAGACTAAAGTGTACAGACTAAAGTGGAAAGACTAAAGTGGAAAGACTAAAGTGGACAGACTAAAGTGGAAACGCTAAAGTGGACGGACTCTAGTGGAAAGACTAAGTGGACAGACTAAAGCGGAAAGACTAAAGTGGAAAGACTAAAGTGGACAGACTATAGTGGAAAGACTAAAGTGGACAGACTAAAGTGGACAGAGAATAGTGGAAAGACGAAAGAGGACAGACTAAAGAGGAAAGACTAAAGTGGAAAGACTAAAGTGGACAAACTATAGTGGAAAGACTATAGTGGAAAGACTGTGGTGGACAGAATAAAGTGGAGACTATAGTGGAAAGACTAAAGTGGAAAGACTAAAGTGGAAAGACTAAAGTGGACAGACTATAGTGGAAAGACTGTAGTGGACAGAATAAAGTGGAGACTATAGTGGAAAGACTAAAGTGGACAGAGAATAGTGGAAAGACTAAAGTGGACAGACTATAGTGGAAAGACTATAGTGGAAAGACTGTAGTGGACAGAATAAAGTGGAGACTATAGTGGAAAGACTAAAGTGGAAAGACTAAAGTGGACAGAGAATAGTAGAAAGACTAAAGTGGACAGACTATAGTGGAAAGACTATAGTGGAGAGACTGTAGTGGACAGAATAAAGTGGAGACTATAGTGGAAAGACTAAAGTGGACAGAGAATAGTGGAAAGACGAAAGAGGACAGACTAAAGAGGAAAGACTAAAGTGGAAAGACTAAAGTGGACAAACTATAGTGGAAAGACTTTAGTGGAAAGACTGTAGTGGACAGAATAAAGTGGAGACTATAGTGGAAAGACTAAAGTGGAAAGACTAAAGTGGAAAGACTAAAGTGGACAGACTATAATGGAAAGACTAAAGTGGACAGACTATAGTGGATAGACTAAAGTGGACATACTAAAGTGGAAAGACTAAAGTGGACAGACTAAAGTGGAAAGACTAAAGTGGACAGACTCTAGTGGAAAGACTGAAGTGTAAAGACTAACTGAACAGACTAAAGCGGAAAGACAAAAGTGGACAGACTAAAGTGGAAAGACTAAAGTGGACAGACTATAGTGGAAAGACTATAGTGGAAAGACTGTAGTGGACAGAATAAAGTGGAGACTATAGTGGAAAGACTAAAGTGGAAAGACTAAAGTGGACAGAGAATAGTGGAAAGACTAAAGTAGAAAGACTGTAGTGGACAGAATAAAGTGGAGACTATAGTGGAAAGACTAAAGGGAAAGACTAAAGTGGACAGACTATAGTGGAAAGACTGTAGTGAACAGAATAAAGTGGAGACTATAGTGGAAAGACTAAAGTGGACAGAGAATAGTGGAAAGACTAAAGTGGACAGACTATAGTGGAAAGACTATAGTGGAAAGACTGTAGTGGACAGAATAAAGTGGAGACTATAGTGGAAAGACTAAAGTGGAAAGACTAAAGTGGACAGAGAATAGTAGAAAGACTAAAGTGGACAGACTATAGTGGAAAGACTATAGTGGAGAGACTGTAGTGGACAGAATAAAGTGGAGACTATAGTGGAAAGACTAAAGTGGACAGAGAATAGTGGAAAGACTAAAGTGGAAAGACTATAGTGGACAGAATAAAGTGGAGACTATAGTGGAAAGACTAAAGTGGAAAGACTAAAGTGGACAGACTATAGTGGAAAGACTATAGTGGAAAGACTGTAGTGGACAGAATGCAGTGGAGACTATAGTGGAAAGACTAAAGTGGACAGAGAATAGTGGAAAGAATAAAGTGGACAGACTATAGTGGAAAGACTATAGTGGAAAGACTGTAGTGGACAGAATAAAGTGGAGACTATAGTGGAAAGACTAAAGTGGAAAGACTAAAGTGGACAGACTATAGTGGAAAGACTGAAGTGGACAGACTAAAGTGGAAAAACTAAAGTGGAAAGACTAAAGTGGACAGACTATAGTGGAAAGATTATAGTGGAAAGAATGTAGTGGACAGAATAAAGTGTAGACTATAGTGGAAAAACTAAAGTGGACAGCCTATAGTGGAAATGACTAAAGTGGAAAGACTAAAGTGGACAGACTAAAGTGGACAGACTAAAGTGGAAATACTAAAGTGGACAGACTCTAGTGGAAAGACTAAGTGGACAGACTAAAGCGGAAAGACTAAAGTGGAAAGACTAAAGTGGACAGAGAATAGTAGAAAGACTAAAGTGGACAGACTATAGTGGAAAGACTATAGTGGAGAGACTGTAGTGGACAGAATAAAGTGGAGACTATAGTGGAAAGACTAAAGTGGAAAGACTAAAGTGGACAGAGAATAGTGGAAAGACTATAGTGGAAAGACTGTAGTGGACAGAATAAAGTGGAGACTATAGTGGAAAGACTAAAGTGGACAGAGAATAGTGGAAAGACTAAAGTGGACAGACTATAGTGGAAAGACTATAGTGGAAAGACTGTAGTGGACAGAATAAAGTGGAGACTATAGTGGAAAGACTAAAGTGGAAAGACTAAAGTGGAAAGACTAAAGTGGACAGAGAATAGTAGAAAGACTAAAGTGGACAGACTATAGTGGAAAGACTATAGTGGAGAGACTGTAGTGGACAGAATAAAGTGGAGACTATAGTGGAAAGACTAAAGTGGAAAGACTAAAGTGGACAGAGAATAGTGGAAAGACTAAAGTGGAAAGACTATAGTGGACAAAATAAAGTGGAGACTATAGTGGAAAGACTAAAGTGGAAAGACTAAAGTGGACAGACTATAGTGGAAAAACTATAGTGGAAAGACTGTATTGGACAGAATAAAGTGGAGACTATAGTGGAAAGACTAAAGTGGACAGAGAATAGTGGAAAGACTAAAGTGGACAGACTATAGTGGAAAGACTATAGTGGAAAGACTGTAGTGGACAGAATAAAGTGGAGACTATAGTGGAAAGACTAAAGTGGAAAGACTAAAGTGGACAGAGAATAGTAGAAAGACTAAAGTGGACAGACTATAGTGGAAAGACTATAGTGGAGAGACTGTAGTGGACAGAATAAAGTGGAGACTATAGTGGAAAGACTAAAGTGGACAGAGAATAGTGGAAAGACGAAAGAGGACAGACTAAAGAGGAAAGACTAAAGTGGAAAGACTAAAGTGGACAGAATAAAGTGGAGACTATAGTGGAAAGACTAAAGTGGACAGAGAATAGTGGAAAGACTAAAGTGGACAGACTATAGTGGAAAGACTATAGTGGAAAGACTGTAGTGGACAGAATAAAGTGGAGACTATAGTGGAAAGACTAAAGTGGAAAGACTAAAGTGGAAAGACTAAAGTGGACAGAGAATAGTAGAAAGACTAAAGTGGACAGACTATAGTGGAAAGACTATAGTGGAGAGACTGTAGTGGACAGAATAAAGTGGAGACTATAGTGGAAAGACTAAAGTGGAAAGACTAAAGTGGACAGAGAATAGTGGAAAGACGAAAGTGGAAAGACTAAAGTGGAAAGACTAAAGTGGACAGACTATAATGGAAAGACTGAAGTGGACAGACTATAGTGGAAAGACTAAAGTGGACAGACTAAAGTGGAAAGACTAAAGTGGACAGACTAAAGTGGAAAGACTAAAGTGGACAGACTCTAGTGGAAAGACTGAAGTGTAAAGACTAAGTGAACAGACTAAAGCGGAAAGACAAAAGTGGACAGACTAAAGTGGAAAGACTAAAGTGGAAAGACTAAAGTGGACAACTATAGTGGAAAGACTATAGTGGAAAGACTGTAATGGACAGAATAAAGTGGAGACTATAGTGGAAAGACTAAAGTGGACAGAGAATAGTGGAAAGACTAAAGTGGAAAGACTCTAGTGGACAGAATAAAGTGGAGACTATAGTGGAAAGACTAAAGTGGAAAGACTAAAGTTTACAGACTATAGTGGAAAGACTATAGTGGAAAGACTGTAGTGGACAGAATAAAGTGGAGACTTTAGTGGAAAGACTAAAGTGGACAGAGAATAGTGGAAAGACTAAAGTGGACAGACTATAGTGGAAAGACTATAGTGGAAAGACTGTAGTGGACAGAATAAAGTGGAGACTATAGTGGAAAGACTAAAGTGGAAAGACTAAAGTGGAAAGACTAAAGTGGACAGAGAATAGTGGAAAGACTAAAGTGGACAGACTATAGTGGAAAGACTATAGTGGAGAGACTGTAGTGGACAGAATAAAGTGGAGACTATAGTGGAAAGACTAAAGTGGAAAGACTAAAGTGGACAGAGAATAGTGGAAAGACTAAAATGGAAAGACTGTAGTGGAAAGAATAAAGTGGAGACTATAGTGGAAAGACTAAAGTGGAAAGACTAAAGTGGACAGACTATAGTGGAAAGACTATAGTGGAAAGACTGTAGTGGACAGAATAAAGTGGAGACTATAGTGGAAAGACTAAAGTGGACAGAGAATAGTGGAAAGACTAAAGTGGACAGACTATGGTGGAAAGACTATAGTGGAAAGACTGTAGTGGACAGAATAAAGTGGAGACTATAGTGGAAAGACTAAAGTGGAAAGACTAAAGTGGACAGACTATAGTGGAAAGACTGAAGTGGACAGACTAAAGTGGAAAAACTAAAGTGGAAAGACTAAAGTGGACAGACTATAGTGGAAAGACTATAGTGGAAAGAATGTAGTGGACAGAATAAAGTGTAGACTATAGTGGAAAGACTAAAGTGGACAGCCTATAGTGGAAATGACTAAAGTGGAAAGACTAAAGTGGACAGACTAAAGTGGACAGACCATAGTGGAAAGACTATAGTGGAAAGAATGTAGTGGACAGAATAAAGTGTAGACTATAGTGGAAAGACTAAAGTGGACAGCCTATAGTGGAAATGACTATAGTGGAAAGACTAAAGTGGACAGAGACTAGTGGAAAGACTAAAGTGGAAAGACTAAAGTGGAAAGACTAAAGTGGACAGACTAAAGTGGAAAGACTAAAGTGGAAAGACTAAAGTGGACAAACTATAGTGGAAAGACTATAGTGGAAAGCCTGTAGTGGACAGAATAAAGTGGAGACTATAGTGGAAAGACTAAAGTGGAAAGACTAAAGTGGACAGCCTATAGTGGAAATGACTAAAGTGGAAAGACTAAAGTGGACAGACTAAAGTGGACAGACTATAGTGGAAAGACTATAGTGGAAAGACTGTAGTGGACAGAATAAAGTGGAGACTATAGTGGAAAGACTAAAGTGGAAAGACTAAAGTGGAAAGACTAAAGTGGACAGACTAAAGTGGACAGACTAAAGTGGAAATACTAAAGTGGAAAGACTAAGTGGACAGACTAAAGCGGAAAGACTAAAGTGGAAAGACTAAAGTGGACAGAGAATAGTAGAAAGACTAAAGTGGACAGACTATAGTGGAAAGACTATAGTGGAGAGACTGTAGTGGACAGAATAAAGTGGAGACTATAGTGGAAAGACTAAAGTGGAAAGACTAAAGTGGACAGAGAATAGTGGAAAGACTATAGTGGAAAGACTGTAGTGGACAGAATAAAGTGGAGACTATAGCGGAAAGACTAAAGTGGACAGAGAATAGTGGAAAGACTAAAGTGGACAGACTATAGTGGAAAGACTATAGTGGAAAGACTGTAGTGGACAGAAGAAAGTGGAGACTATAGTGGAAAGACTAAAGTGGAAAGACTAAAGTGGAAAGACTAAAGTGGACAGAGAATAGTAGAAAGACTAAAGTGGACAGACTATAGTGGAAAGACTATAGTGGAGAGACTGTAGTGGACAGAATAAAGTGGAGACTATAGTGGAAAGACTAAAGTGGAAAGACTAAAGTGGACAGAGAATAGTGGAAAGACTAAAGTGGAAAGACTATAGTGGACAGAATAAAGTGGAGACTATAGTGGAAAGACTAAAGTGGAAAGACTAAAGTGGACAGACTATAGTGGAAAGACTATAGTGGAAAGACTGTAGTGGACAGAATAAAGTGGAGACTATAGTGGAAAGACTAAAGTGGACAGAGAATAGTGGAAAGACTAAAGTGGACAGACTATAGTGGAAAGACTATAGTGGAAAGACTGTAGTGGACAGAATAAAGTGGAGACTATAGTGGAAAGACTAAAGTGGAAAGACTAAAGTGGACAGAGAATAGTAGAAAGACTAAAGTGGACAGACTATAGTGGAAAGACTATAGTGGAGAGACTGTAGTGGACAGAATAAAGTGGAGACTATAGTGGAAAGACTAAAGTGGACAGAGAATAGTGGAAAGACGAAAGAGGACAGACTAAAGAGGAAAGACTAAAGTGGAAAGACTAAAGTGGACAGAATAAAGTGGAGACTATAGTGGAAAGACTAAAGTGGACAGAGAATAGTGGAAAGACTAAAGTGGACAGACTATAGTGGAAAGACTATAGTGGAAAGACTGTAGTGGACAGAATAAAGTGGAGACTATAGTGGAAAGACTAAAGTGGAAAGACTAAAGTGGAAAGACTAAAGTGGACAGAGAATAGTAGAAAGACTAAAGTGGACAGACTATAGTGGAAAGACTATAGTGGAGAGACTGTAGTGGACAGAATAAAGTGGAGACTATAGTGGAAAGACTAAAGTGGAATGACTAAAGTGGACAGAGAATAGTGGAAAGACGAAAGTGGAAAGACTAAAGTGGAAAGACTAAAGTGGACAGACTATAATGGAAAGACTAAAGAGGACAGACTATAGTGGAAAGACTAAAGTGGCCAGACTAAAGTGGAAAGACTAAAGTGGACAGACTAAAGTGGAAAGACTAAAGTGGACAGACTCTAGTGGAAAGACTGAAGTGTAAAGACTAAGTGAACAGACTAAAGCGGAAAGACAAAAGTGGACAGACTAAAGTGGAAAGACTAAAGTGGAAAGACTAAAGTGGACAACTATAGTGGAAAGACTATAGTGGAAAGACTGTAATGGACAGAATAAAGTGGAGACTATAGTGGAAAGACTAAAGTGGACAGAGAATAGTGGAAAGACTAAAGTGGAAAGACTGTAGTGGACAGAATAAAGTGGAGACTATAGTGGAAAGACTAAATGGGAAAGACTAAAGTTTACAGACTATAGTGGAAAGACTATAGTGGAAAGACTGTAGTGGACAGAATAAAGTGGAGACTATAGTGGAAAGACTAAAGTGGACAGAGAATAGTGGAAAGACTAAAGTGGACAGACTATAGTGGAAAGACTATAGTGGAAAGACTGTAGTGGACAGAATAAAGTGGAGACTATAGTGGAAAGACTAAAGTGGAAAGACTAAAGTGGAAAGACTAAAGTGGACAGAGAATAGTGGAAAGACTAAAGTGGACAGACTATAGTGGAAAGACTATAGTGGAGAGACTGTAGTGGACAGAATAAAGTGGAGACTATAGTGGAAAGACTAAAGTGGAAAGACTAAAGTGGACAGAGAATAGTGGAAAGACTAAAATGGAAAGACTGTAGTGGAAAGAATAAAGTGGAGACTATAGTGGAAAGACTAAAGTGGAAAGACTAAAGTGGACAGACTATAGTGGAAAGACTATAGTGGAAAGACTGTAGTGGACAGAATAAAGTGGAGACTATAGTGGAAAGACTAAAGTGGACAGAGAATAGTGGAAAGACTAAAGTGGACAGACTATGGTGGAAAGACTATAGTGGAAAGACTGTAGTGGACAGAATAAAGTGGAGACTATAGTGGAAAGACTAAAGTGGAAAGACTAAAGTTGACAGACTATAGTGGAAAGACTGAAGTGGACAGACTAAAGTGGAAAAACTAAAGTGGAAAGACTAAAGTGGACAGACTATAGTGGAAAGACTATAGTGGAAAGAATGTAGTGGACAGAATAAAGTGTAGACTATAGTGGAAAGACTAAAGTGGACAGCCTATAGTGGAAATGACTAAAGTGGAAAGACTAAAGTGGACAGACTAAAGTGGACAGACCATAGTGGAAAGACTATAGTGGAAAGAATGTAGTGGACAGAATAAAGTGTAGACTATAGTGGAAAGACTAAAGTGGACAGCCTATATTGGAAATGACTATAGTGGAAAGACTAAAGTGGACAGAGACTAGTGGAAAGACTAAAGTGGAAAGACTAAAGTGGAAAGACTAAAGTGGACAGACTAAAGTGGAAAGACTAAAGTGGAAAGACTAAAGTGGACAAACTATAGTGGAAAGACTATAGTGGAAAGCCTGTAGTGGACAGAATAAAGTGGAGACTATAGTGGAAAGACTAAAGTGGAAAGACTAAAGTGGACAGCCTATAGTGGAAATGACTAAAGTTGAAAGACTAAAGTGGACAGACTAAAGTGGACAGACTATAGTGGAAAGACTATAGTGGAAAGACTGTAGTGGACAGAATAAAGTGTAGACTATAGTGGAAAGACTAAAGTGTAGAGACTAAAGTGGAAAGACTAAAGTGGACAGACTATAGTGGAAAGACTATAGTGGAAAGACTGTAGTGGACAGAATAAAGTGGAGACTATAGTGGAAAGACTAAAGTGGAAAGACTAAAGTGGAAAGACTAAAGTGGACAGAGTATAGTGGAAAGACTAAGTGGACAGACTAAAGCGGAAAGACTAAAGTGGAAAGACTAAAGTGGACAGACTATAGTGGAAAGACTATAGTGGAAAGACTAAAGTGTACAGACTATAGTGGAAATGACTAAAGTGGAAAGACTAAAGTGGACAGACTAAAGTGGACAGACTAGAGCGGAAATACTAAAGTGGACAGACTCTAGTGGAAAGACTAAGTGGACAGACTAAAGCGGAAAGACTAAAGTGGAAAGACTAAAGTGGACAGACTATGGTGGAAAGACTATAGTGGAAAGACTGTAGTGGACAGAATAAAGTGGAGACTATAGTGGAAAGACTATAGTGGACAGAGAATAGTGGAAAGACTAAAGTGGACAGACTAAAGTGGACAGACTAAAGTGGACAGAGAATAGTGGAAAGACTAAAGTGGACAGACTATAGTGGAAAGACTATAGTGGAAAGACTGTAGTGGACAGAATAAAGTGGAGACTATAGTGGAAAGACTAAAGTGGAAAGACTAAAGTGGACAGAGAATAGTAGAAAGACTAAAGTGGACAGACTATAGTGGAAAGACTATAGTGGAGAGACTGTAGTGGACAGAATAAAGTGGAGACTATAGTGGAAAGACTAAAGTGGACAGAGAATAGTGGAAAGACGAAAGAGGACAGACTAAAGAGGAAAGACTAAAGTGGAAAGACTAAAGTGGACAGAATAAAGTGGAGACTATAGTGGAAAGACTAAAGTGGACAGAGAATAGTGGAAAGACTAAAGTGGACAGACTATAGTGGAAAGACTATAGTGGAAAGACTGTAGTGGACAGAATAAAGTGGAGACTATAGTGGAAAGACTAAAGTGGAAAGACTAAAGTGGAAAGACTAAAGTGGACAGAGAATAGTAGAAAGACTAAAGTGGACAGACTATAGTGGAAAGACTATAGTGGAGAGACTGTAGTGGACAGAATAAAGTGGAGACTATAGTGGAAAGACTAAAGTGGAAAGACTAAAGTGGACAGAGAATAGTGGAAAGACGAAAGTGGAAAGACTAAAGTGGAAAGACTAAAGTGGACAGACTATAATGGAAAGACTAAAGTGGACAGACTATAGTGGAAAGACTAAAGTGGACAGACTAAAGTGGAAAGACTAAAGTGGACAGACTAAAGTGGAAAGACTAAAGTGGACAGACTCTAGTGGAAAGACTGAAGTGTAAAGACTAAGTGAACAGACTAAAGCGGAAAGACAAAAGTGGACAGACTAAAGTGGAAAGACTAAAGTGGAAAGACTAAAGTGGACAACTATAGTGGAAAGACTATAGTGGAAAGACTGTAATGGACAGAATAAAGTGGAGACTATAGTGGAAAGACTAAAGTGGACAGAGAATAGTGGAAAGACTAAAGTGGAAAGACTCTAGTGGACAGAATAAAGTGGAGACTATAGTGGAAAGACTAAAGTGGAAAGACTAAAGTTTACAGACTATAGTGGAAAGACTATAGTGGAAAGACTGTAGTGGACAGAATAAAGTGGAGACTTTAGTGGAAAGACTAAAGTGGACAGAGAATAGTGGAAAGACTAAAGTGGACAGACTATAGTGGAAAGACTATAGTGGAAAGACTGTAGTGGACAGAATAAAGTGGAGACTATAGTGGAAAGACTAAAGTGGAAAGACTAAAGTGGAAAGACTAAAGTGGACAGAGAATAGTGGAAAGACTAAAGTGGACAGACTATAGTGGAAAGACTATAGTGGAGAGACTGTAGTGGACAGAATAAAGTGGAGACTATAGTGGAAAGACTAAAGTGGAAAGACTAAAGTGGACAGAGAATAGTGGAAAGACTAAAATGGAAAGACTGTAGTGGAAAGAATAAAGTGGAGACTATAGTGGAAAGACTAAAGTGGAAAGACTAAAGTGGACAGACTATAGTGGAAAGACTATAGTGGAAAGACTGTAGTGGACAGAATAAAGTGGAGACTATAGTGGAAAGACTAAAGTGGACAGAGAATAGTGGAAAGACTAAAGTGGACAGACTATGGTGGAAAGACTATAGTGGAAAGACTGTAGTGGACAGAATAAAGTGGAGACTATAGTGGAAAGACTAAAGTGGAAAGACTAAAGTGGACAGACTATAGTGGAAAGACTGAATTGGACAGACTAAAGTGGAAAAACTAAAGTGGAAAGACTAAAGTGGACAGACTATAGTGGAAAGACTATAGTGGAAAGAATGTAGTGGACAGAATAAAGTGTAGACTATAGTGGAAAGACTAAAGTGGACAGCCTATAGTGGAAATGACTAAAGTGGAAAGACTAAAGTGGACAGACTAAAGTGGACAGACCATAGTGGAAAGACTATAGTGGAAAGAATGTAGTGGACAGAATAAAGTGTAGACTATAGTGGAAAGACTAAAGTGGACAGCCTATAGTGGAAATGACTATAGTGGAAAGACTAAAGTGGACAGAGACTAGTGGAAAGACTAAAGTGGAAAGACTAAAGTGGAAAGACTAAAGTGGACAGACTAAAGTGGAAAGACTAAAGTGGAAAGACTAAAGTGGACAAACTATAGTGGAAAGACTATAGTGGAAAGCCTGTAGTGGACAGAATAAAGTGGAGACTATAGTGGAAAGACTAAAGTGGAAAGACTAAAGTGGACAGCCTATAGTGGAAATGACTAAAGTGGAAAGACTAAAGTGGACAGACTAAAGTGGACAGACTATAGTGGAAAGACTATAGTGGAAAGACTGTAGTGGACAGAATAAAGTGGAGACTATAGTGGAAAGACTAAAGTGGAAAGACTAAAGTGGAAAGACTAAAGTGGACAGACTAAAGTGGACAGACTAAAGTGGAAATACTAAAGTGGAAAGACTAAGTGGACAGACTAAAGCGGAAAGACTAAAGTGGAAAGACTAAAGTGGACAGAGAATAGTAGAAAGACTAAAGTGGACAGACTATAGTGGAAAGACTATAGTGGAGAGACTGTAGTGGACAGAATAAAGTGGAGACTATAGTGGAAAGACTAAAGTGGAAAGACTAAAGTGGACAGAGAATAGTGGAAAGACTATAGTGGAAAGACTGTAGTGGACAGAATAAAGTGGAGACTATAGTGGAAAGACTAAAGTGGAAAGACTAAAGTGGACAGAGAATAGTGGAAAGACTAAAATGGAAAGACTGTAGTGGAAAGAATAAAGTGGAGACTATAGTGGAAAGACTAAAGTGGAAAGACTAAAGTGGACAGACTATAGTGGAAAGACTATAGTGGAAAGACTGTAGTGGACAGAATAAAGTGGAGACTATAGTGGAAAGACTAAAGTGGACAGAGAATAGTGGAAAGACTAAAGTGGACAGACTATGGTGGAAAGACTATAGTGGAAAGACTGTAGTGGACAGAATAAAGTGGAGACTATAGTGGAAAGACTAAAGTGGAAAGACTAAAGTGGACAGACTATAGTGGAAAGACTGAATTGGACAGACTAAAGTGGAAAAACTAAAGTGGAAAGACTAAAGTGGACAGACTATAGTGGAAAGACTATAGTGGAAAGAATGTAGTGGACAGAATAAAGTGTAGACTATAGTGGAAAGACTAAAGTGGACAGCCTATAGTGGAAATGACTAAAGTGGAAAGACTAAAGTGGACAGACTAAAGTGGACAGACCATAGTGGAAAGACTATAGTGGAAAGAATGTAGTGGACAGAATAAAGTGTAGACTATAGTGGAAAGACTAAAGTGGACAGCCTATAGTGGAAATGACTATAGTGGAAAGACTAAAGTGGACAGAGACTAGTGGAAAGACTAAAGTGGAAAGACTAAAGTGGAAAGACTAAAGTGGACAGACTAAAGTGGAAAGACTAAAGTGGAAAGACTAAAGTGGACAAACTATAGTGGAAAGACTATAGTGGAAAGCCTGTAGTGGACAGAATAAAGTGGAGACTATAGTGGAAAGACTAAAGTGGAAAGACTAAAGTGGACAGCCTATAGTGGAAATGACTAAAGTGGAAAGACTAAAGTGGACAGACTAAAGTGGACAGACTATAGTGGAAAGACTATAGTGGAAAGACTGTAGTGGACAGAATAAAGTGGAGACTATAGTGGAAAGACTAAAGTGGAAAGACTAAAGTGGAAAGACTAAAGTGGACAGACTAAAGTGGACAGACTAAAGTGGAAATACTAAAGTGGAAAGACTAAGTGGACAGACTAAAGCGGAAAGACTAAAGTGGAAAGACTAAAGTGGACAGAGAATAGTAGAAAGACTAAAGTGGACAGACTATAGTGGAAAGACTATAGTGGAGAGACTGTAGTGGACAGAATAAAGTGGAGACTATAGTGGAAAGACTAAAGTGGAAAGACTAAAGTGGACAGAGAATAGTGGAAAGACTATAGTGGAAAGACTGTAGTGGACAGAATAAAGTGGAGACTATAGTGGAAAGACTAAAGTGGACAGAGAATAGTGGAAAGACTAAAGTGGACAGACTATAGTGGAAAGACTATAGTGGAAAGACTGTAGTGGACAGAATAAAGTGGAGACTATAGTGGAAAGACTAAAGTGGAAAGACTAAAGTGGAAAGACTAAAGTGGACAGAGAATAGTAGAAAGACTAAAGTGGACAGACTATAGTGGAAAGACTATAGTGGAGAGACTGTAGTGGACAGAATAAAGTGGAGACTATAGTGGAAAGACTAAAGTGGAAAGACTAAAGTGGACAGAGAATAGTGGAAAGACTAAAGTGGAAAGACTATAGTGGACAGAATAAAGTGGAGACTATAGTGGAAAGACTAAAGTGGAAAGACTAAAGTGGACAGACTATAGTGGAAAGACTATAGTGGAAAGACTGTAGTGGACAGAATAAAGTGGAGACTATAGTGGAAAGACTAAAGTGGACAGAGAATAGTGGAAAGACTAAAGTGGACAGACTATAGTGGAAAGACTATAGTGGAAAGACTGTAGTGGACAGAATAAAGTGGAGACTATAGTGGAAAGACTAAAGTGGAAAGACTAAAGTGGACAGAGAATAGTAGAAAGACTAAAGTGGACAGACTATAGTGGAAAGACTATAGTGGAGAGACTGTAGTGGACAGAATAAAGTGGAGACTATAGTGGAAAGACTAAAGTGGACAGAGAATAGTGGAAAGACGAAAGAGGACAGACTAAAGAGGAAAGACTAAAGTGGAAAGACTAAAGTGGACAGAATAAAGTGGAGACTATAGTGGAAAGACTAAAGTGGACAGAGAATAGTGGAAAGACTAAAGTGGACAGACTATAGTGGAAAGACTATAGTGGAAAGACTGTAGTGGACAGAATAAAGTGGAGACTATAGTGGAAAGACTAAAGTGGAAAGACTAAAGTGGAAAGACTAAAGTGGACAGAAAATAGTAGAAAGACTAAAGTGGACAGACTATAGTGGAAAGACTATAGTGGAGAGACTGTAGTGGACAGAATAAAGTGGAGACTATAGTGGAAAGACTAAAGTGGAAAGACTAAAGTGGACAGAGAATAGTGGAAAGACGAAAGTGGAAAGACTAAAGTGGAAAGACTAAAGTGGACAGACTATAATGGAAAGACTAAAGTGGACAGACTATAGTGGAAAGACTAAAGTGGACAGACTAAAGTGGAAAGACTAAAGTGGACAGACTAAAGTGGAAAGACTAAAGTGGACAGACTCTAGTGGAAAGACTGAAGTGTAAAGACTAAGTGAACAGACTAAAGCGGAAAGACAAAAGTGGACAGACTAAAGTGGAAAGACTAAAGTGGAAAGACTAAAGTGGACAACTATAGTGGAAAGACTATAGTGGAAAGACTGTAATGGACAGAATAAAGTGGAGACTATAGTGGAAAGACTAAAGTGGACAGAGAATAGTGGAAAGACTAAAGTGGAAAGACTGTAGTGGACAGAATAAAGTGGAGACTATAGTGGAAAGACTAAAGTGGAAAGACTAAAGTTTACAGACTATAGTGGAAAGACTATAGTGGAAAGACTGTAGTGGACAGAATAAAGTGGAGACTATAGTGGAAAGACTAAAGTGGACAGAGAATAGTGGAAAGACTAAAGTGGACAGACTATAGTGGAAAGACTATAGTGGAAAGACTGTAGTGGACAGAATAAAGTGGAGACTATAGTGGAAAGACTAAAGTGGAAAGACTAAAGTGGAAAGACTAAAGTGGACAGAGAATAGTGGAAAGACTAAAGTGGACAGACTATAGTGGAAAGACTATAGTGGAGAGACTGTAGTGGACAGAATAAAGTGGAGACTATAGTGGAAAGACTAAAGTGGAAAGACTAAAGTGGACAGAGAATAGTGGAAAGACTAAAATGGAAAGACTGTAGTGGAAAGAATAAAGTGGAGACTATAGTGGAAAGACTAAAGTGGAAAGACTAAAGTGGACAGACTATAGTGGAAAGACTATAGTGGAAAGACTGTAGTGGACAGAATAAAGTGGAGACTATAGTGGAAAGACTAAAGTGGACAGAGAATAGTGGAAAGACTAAAGTGGACAGACTATGGTGGAAAGACTATAGTGGAAAGACTGTAGTGGACAGAATAAAGTGGAGACTATAGTGGAAAGACTAAAGTGGAAAGACTAAAGTGGACAGACTATAGTGGAAAGACTGAAGTGGACAGACTAAAGTGGAAAAACTAAAGTGGAAAGACTAAAGTGGACAGACTATAGTGGAAAGACTATAGTGGAAAGAATGTAGTGGACAGAATAAAGTGTAGACTATAGTGGAAAGACTAAAGTGGACAGCCTATAGTGGAAATGACTAAAGTGGAAAGACTAAAGTGGACAGACTAAAGTGGACAGACCATAGTGGAAAGACTATAGTGGAAAGAATGTAGTGGACAGAATAAAGTGTAGACTATAGTGGAAAGACTAAAGTGGACAGCCTATAGTGGAAATGACTATAGTGGAAAGACTAAAGTGGACAGAGACTAGTGGAAAGACTAAAGTGGAAAGACTAAAGTGGACAGACTAAAGTGGAAAGACTAAAGTGGAAAGACTAAAGTGGACAAACTATAGTGGAAAGACTATAGTGGAAAGCCTGTAGTGGACAGAATAAAGTGGAGACTATAGTGGAAAGACTAAAGTGGAAAGACTAAAGTGGACAGCCTATAGTGGAAATGACTAAAGTTGAAAGACTAAAGTGGACAGACTAAAGTGGACAGACTATAGTGGAAAGACTATAGTGGAAAGACTGTAGTGGACAGAATAAAGTGTAGACTATAGTGGAAAGACTAAAGTGTAGAGACTAAAGTGGAAAGACTAAAGTGGACAGACTATAGTGGAAAGACTATAGTGGAAAGACTGTAGTGGACAGAATAAAGTGGAGACTATAGTGGAAAGACTAAAGTGGAAAGACTAAAGTGGAAAGACTAAAGTGGACAGACTATAGTGGAAAGACTAAGTGGACAGACTAAAGCGGAAAGACTAAAGTGGAAAGACTAAAGTGGACAGACTATAGTGGAAAGACTATAGTGGAAAGACTAAAGTGTACAGACTATAGTGGAAATGACTAAAGTGGACAGACTAAAGTGGACAGACTAGAGCGGAAATACTAAAGTGGACAGACTCTAGTGGAAAGACTAAGTGGACAGACTAAAGCGGAAAGACTAAAGTGGAAAGACTAAAGTGGACAGACTATAGTGGAAAGACTATAGTGGAAAGACTGTAGTGGACAGAATAAAGTGGAGACTATAGTGGAAAGACTATAGTGGACAGAGAATAGTGGAAAGACTAAAGTGGACAGACTAAAGTGGACAGACTAAAGTGGACAGACTAAAGTGGAAAGACTAAAGTGGACAGACTAAAGTGGACAGACTGTAGTGGACAGAATAAAGTGGAGAGTATAGTGGAAAGAATAAAGTGGACAGAGAATAGTGGAAAGACTAAAGTGGACAGACTATAGGGGAAAGACTATAGTGGAGAGACTGTAGTGGACAGAATAAAGTGGAGACTATAGTGGAAAGACTAAAGTGGACAGAGAATAGTGGAAAGACTAAAGTGGAAAGACTGTAGTGGACAGAATAAAGTAGAGACTATAGTGGAAAGACTAAAGTTGAAAGACTAAAGTGGACAAATAGTGGAAAGACTATAGTGGAAAGACTGTGGTGGACAGAATAAAGTGGAGTCTATAGTGGAAAGACTAAAGTGGACAGAGAATAGTGGAAAGACTAAAGTGGACAGACTATAGTGGAAAGACTATAGTGGAAAGACTGTAGTGGACAGAATAAAGTGGAGAATATAGTGGAAAGACTAAAGTGGAAAGATTAAAGTGGACAGACTATAGTGGAAAGACTGAAGTGGACAGACCAAAGTGGAAAAACTAAAGTGGAAAGACTAAAGTGGACAGACTATAGTGGAAAGACTAAAGAGGACAGACTAAAGTGGAAAGTCTAAAGTGGAAAGACTAAAGTGGACAGACTATAGTGGAAAGACTAAGTGGACAGACTAAAGCGGAAAGACTATAGTGGAAAGACTAAAGTGTACAGCCTAAAGTGGAAAGACTAAAGTGGAAAGACTAAAGTGGACAGACTATAGTGGAAATGACTAAAGTGGAAAGACTAAAGTGGACAGACTAAAGTGGACAGACTAAAGTGGAAATACTAAAGTGGACAGACTCTAGTGGAAAGACTAAGTGGACAGACTAAAGCGGAAAGACTAAAGTGGAAAGACTAAAGTGGACAGACTATAGTGGAAAGACTAAAGTGGACAGACTAAAGTGGAAAGTCTAAAGTGGAAAGACTAAAGTGGACAGACTATAGTGGAAAGACTATAGTGGAAAGACTGTAGTGGACAGATTAAAGTGGAGACTATAGCGGAAAGACTATAGTGGACAGAGAATAGTGGACAGACTATGGTGGAAAGAATATAGTGGACAGAATAAAGTGTAGACTATAGTGGAAAGACTAAAGTGTACAGACTAAAGTGGAAAGACTAATTTGGAAAGACTAAACTGGACAGACTATAGTGGAAATGACTAAAGTGGAAAGACTAAAGTGGACAGACTAAAGTGGACAGAATAAAGTGGAAATACTAAAGTGGACAGACTCTAGTGGAAAGACTAAGTGGACAGACTAAAGCGGAAAGACTAAAGTGGAAAGACTAAAGTGGACATACTATAGTGGAAAGACTAAAGTGGACAGACTAAAGTGGAAAGTCTAAAGTGGAAAGACTAAAGTGGACAGACTATAGTGGAAAGACAGTAGTGGTCAGAATAAAGTGGAGACTATAGTGGAAAGACTATAGTGGACAGAGAATAGTGGAAAGACTAAAGTGGACAGACTAAAGTGGACAGACTAAAGTGGAAAGACTAAAGTGGACAGACTCTACTGGAAAGACTGAAGTGGAAAGACTAAGTGGACAGACAGACTATAGTGGAAATACTGTAGTGGACAGAATAAAGTGGAGACTATAGTGGAAAGACTAAAGTGGAAAGACTAAAGTGGACAGAGAATAGTGGAAAGACTAAAGTGGACAGACTATAGTGGAAAGACTAAAGTGTACAGACTAAAGTGGAAAGACTAAAGTGGAAAGACTAAAGTGGACAGACTAAAGTGGACAGACTAAAGTGGAAATGCTAAAGTGGACGGACTCTAGTGGAAAGATTAAGTGGACAGACTAAAGCGGAAAGACTAAAGTGGAAAGACTAAAGTGGACAGACTATAGTGGAAAGACTAAAGTGGACAGACTAAAGTGGAAAGTCTAAAGTGGAAAGACTAAAGTGGACAGACTATAGTGGAAAGACTATAGTGGAAAGACTAAAGTGGACAGAGAATAGTGGAAAGACGAAAGTGGACGGACTAAAGTGGAAAGACTAAAGTGGAAAGACTAAAGTGGACAAACTATAGTGGAAAGACTATAGTGGAAAGACTGTAGTGGACAGAATAAAGTGGAGACTATAGTGGAAAGACTAAAGTGGAAAGACTAAAGTGGAAAGACTAAAGTGGACAGACTATAATGGAAAGACTAAAGTGGACAGACTATAGTGGAAAGACTAAAGTGGACAGACTAAAGTGGAAAGACTAAAGTGGACAGACTAAAGTGGAAAGACTAAAGTGGACAGACTCTAGTGGAAATGACTAAAGTGGAAAGACTAAAGTGGACAGACGAAATTGGACAGAATAAAGTGGTAATACTAAAGTGGACAGACTCTAGTGGAAAGACTAAGTGGACAGACTAAAGCGGAAAGACTAAAGTGGAAAGACTAAAGTGGACAGACTATAGTGGAAAGACTAAAGTAAGTAAGTAAGTAAGTAATTTATTTATGACCCGCCATTTTGAAAAGGCGGAGTAAATGACAAAAGTAAAGAAAATAAACAAAACACATATAGACACACAGAAAAAGACACTTAATTTTTAATCTTCGGTCAGGAAGCAGTGGACGACATCGTGTGCTGGTTGGGCCTTGTTGTCCATGAGTTTTGAAAGTGATGACGAAACATCCAAAAGGGTAACACTTGCGTCTTGAATTTTGAATTTCTCCGTCAATGTATGATTATGACATAATTTCGACAAGTGGAGGAGGTGCTTTGCATATTTAAAAGAACATGATCTCATCTTTTTAATCTCCTTCTTTCGCAGAACATGAGTGACGCCAGAACGAAATAGTATAGAAGGAGCGCAGAAGGTGCTGTACAAATTACCCAAAGCTTTACGATTATAGCGCCCCCGGTTGGGGACGATGCGCCCATAGGCGCTACGGATCGACTTATAAACTTCTTGAACAACCGATGAGCAAAATTTTGACAATGAAGATTTGAATGTTATGCCGAGCCACCGTAGAGAGTCTGTTGATTTGACGATGAACGATCCAAGAGATATAGAAGCTTTAGATGCACTCGAACAATTTGACGAAGGGTTGAAATGCAGGTACTCACATTTTGAAAGGTTAAGTGGACAGACTAAAGTGGAAAGACTAAAGTGGACAGACTCTAGTGGAAAGACTGAAGTTGAAAGACTAAGTGGACAGACAGACTATAGTGGAAAGACTATAGTGGAAATACTGTAGTGGACAGAATAAAGTGGAGACTATAGTGGAAAGATTAAAGTGGAAAGACTAAAGTGGACAGAGAATAGTGGAAAGACTAAAGTGGACTATAGTGGAAAGACTAAAGTGTACAGACTAAAGTGGAAAGACTAAAGTGGAAAGACTAAAGTGGACAGACTAAAGTGGACAGACTAAAGTGGAAACCCTAAAGTGGACGGACTCTAGTGGAAAGACTAAGTGGACAGACTAAAGCGGAAAGACTAAAGTGGAAAGACTAAAGTGGACAGACTATAGTGGAAAGACTAAAGTGGACAGACTAAAGTGGAAAGTCCAAAGTGGAAAGACTAAAGTAGACAGACTATAGTGGAAAGACTATAGTGGAAAGACTGTAGTGGACAGAATAAAGTGGAGACTATAGTGGAAAGACTAAAGTGGACAGAGAATAGTGGAAAGACGAAAGAGGACAGACTAAAGAGGAAAGACTAAAGTGGAAAGACTAAAGTGGACAAACTATAGTGGAAAGACTATAGTGGAAAGACTGTAGTGGACAGAATAAAGTGGAGACTATAGTGGAAAGACTAAAGTGGACAGAGAATAGTGGAAAGACGAAAGAGGACAGACTAAAGAGGAAAGACTAAAGTGGAAAGACTAAAGTGGACAAACTATAGTGGAAAGACTATAGTGGAAAGACTGTAGTGGACAGAATAAAGTGGAGACTATAGTGGAAAGACTAAAGTGGAAAGACTAAAGTGGACAGACTATAATGGAAAGACTAAAGGACAGACTATAGTGGATAGACTAAGTGAACAGACTAAAGCGGAAAGACAAAAGTGGACAGACTAAAGTGGAAAGACTAAAGTGGACAGACTGTAGTGGAAAGACTATAGTGGAAAGACTGTAGTGGACAGAATAAAGTGGAGACTATAGTGGAAAGACTAAAGTGGAAAGACTAAAGTGGACAGAGAATAGTGGAAAGACTAAAGTAGAAAGACTGTAGTGGACAGAATAAAGTGGAGACTATAGTGGAAAGACTAAAGTGGAAAGACTAAAGTGGACAGACTATAGTGGAAAGACTATAGTGGAAAGACTTTAGTGGACAGAATAAAGTGGAGACTATAGTGGAAAGACTAAAGTGGAAAGACTAAAGTGGACAGACTATAGTGGAAAGACTAAGTGGACAGACTAAAGCGGAAAGACTAAAGTGGAAAGACTAAAGTGGACAGACTATGGTGGAAAGACTATAGTGGAAAGACTAAAGTGTACAGACTAAAGCGGAAAGACAAAAGTGGAAAGACTAAAGTGGACATACTGTAGTGGACAGAATAAAGTGGAGAGTAAAGTGGAAAGACTAAAGTGGACAGAGAATAGTGGAAAGACTAAAGTGGAAAGACTGTAGTGGACAGAATAAAGTGGAGACTATAGTGGAAAGACTAAAGTTGAAAGACTAAAGTGGACAGACTATAGTGGAAAGACTATAGTGGAAAGACTGTGGTGGACAGAATAAAGTGGAGTCTATAGTGGAAAGACTATAGTGGACAGAGAATAGTGGAAAGACTAAAGTGGACAAACTAAAGTGGACAGACTAAAGTGGACAGACTAAAGTGGAAAGACTAAAGTGGACAGACTAGAGTGGACATACTGTAGTGGACAGAATAAAGTGGAGAGTATAGTGGAAAGAATAAAGTGGACAGAGAATAGTGGAAAGACTAAAGTGGACAGACTATAGGGGAAAGACTATAGTGGAGAGACTGTAGTGGACAGAATAAAGTGGAGACTAAAGTGAAAAGACTAAAGTGGACAGAGAATAGTGGAAAGACTAAAGTGGAAAGACTGTAGTGGACAGAATAAAGTGGAGACTATAGTGGAAAGACTAAAGTTGAAAGACTAAAGTGGACAGACTATAGTGGAAAGACTATAGTGGAAAGACTGTGGTGGACAGAATAAAGTGGAGTCTATAGTGGAAAGACTAAAGTGGACAGAGAATAGTGGAAAGACGAAAGTGGACAGACTATAGTGGAAAGACTGTAGTGGACAGAATAAAGTGGAGACTATAGTGGAAAGACTAAAGTGGAAAGACTAAAGTGGACAGACTATAGTGGAAAGACTAAGTGGACAGACTAAAGCGGAAAGACTGAAGTGGACAGACTATAGTGGAAAGACTATAGTGGAAAGACTGTAGTGGACAGAATAAAGTGGAAAGACTAAAGTGGAAAGACTAAAGTGGAAAGACTAAAGTGGACAGACTAAAGTGGAAAGACTAAAGTGGAAAGACTAAAGTGGACAAACTATAGTGGAAAGACTATAGTGGAAAGCCTGTAGTGGACAGAATAAAGTGGAGACTATAGTGGAAAGACTAAAGTGGAAAGACTAAAGTGGACAGCCTATAGTGGAAATGACTAAAGTGGAAAGACTAAAGTGGACAGACTAAAGTGGACAGACTATAGTGGAAAGACTATAGTGGAAAGACTGTAGTGGACAGAATAAAGTGGAGACTATAGTGGAAAGACTAAAGTGGAAAGACTAAAGTGGAAAGACTAAAGTGGACAGACTAAAGTGGACAGACTAAAGTGGAAATACTAAAGTGGAAAGACTAAGTGGACAGACTAAAGCGGAAAGACTAAAGTGGAAAGACTAAAGTGGACAGAGAATAGTAGAAAGACTAAAGTGGACAGACTATAGTGGAAAGACTATAGTGGAGAGACTGTAGTGGACAGAATAAAGTGGAGACTATAGTGGAAAGACTAAAGTGGAAAGACTAAAGTGGACAGAGAATAGTGGAAAGACTATAGTGGAAAGACTGTAGTGGACAGAATAAAGTGGAGACTATAGTGGAAAGACTAAAGTGGACAGAGAATAGTGGAAAGACTAAAGTGGACAGACTACAGTGGAAAGACTATAGTGGAAAGACTGTAGTGGACAGAATAAAGTGGAGACTATAGTGGAAAGACTAAAGTGGAAAGACTAAAGTGGAAAGACTAAAGTGGACAGAGAATAGTAGAAAGACTAAAGTGGACAGACTATAGTGGAAAGACTATAGTGGAGAGACTGTAGTGGACAGAATAAAGTGGAGACTATAGTGGAAAGACTAAAGTGGAAAGACTAAAGTGGACAGAGAATAGTGGAAAGACTAAAGTGGAAAGACTATAGTGGACAGAATAAAGTGGAGACTATAGTGGAAAGACTAAAGTGGAAAGACTAAAGTGGACAGACTATAGTGGAAAGACTATAGTGGAAAGACTGTAGTGGACAGAATAAAGTGGAGACTATAGTGGAAAGACTAAAGTGGACAGAGAATAGTGGAAAGACTAAAGTGGACAGACTATAGTGGAAAGACTATAGTGGAAAGACTGTAGTGGACAGAATAAAGTGGAGACTATAGTGGAAAGACTAAAGTGGAAAGACTAAAGTGGACAGAGAATAGTAGAAAGACTAAAGTGGACAGACTATAGTGGAAAGACTATAGTGGAGAGACTGTAGTGGACAGAATAAAGTGGAGACTATAGTGGAAAGACTAAAGTGGACAGAGAATAGTGGAAAGACGAAAGAGGACAGACTAAAGAGGAAAGACTAAAGTGGAAAGACTAAAGTGGACAGAATAAAGTGGAGACTATAGTGGAAAGACTAAAGTGGACAGAGAATAGTGGAAAGACTAAAGTGGACAGACTATAGTGGAAAGACTATAGTGGAAAGACTGTAGTGGACAGAATAAAGTGGAGACTATAGTGGAAAGACTAAAGTGGAAAGACTAAAGTGGAAAGACTAAAGTGGACAGAAAATAGTAGAAAGACTAAAGTGGACAGACTATAGTGGAAAGACTATAGTGGAGAGACTGTAGTGGACAGAATAAAGTGGAGACTATAGTGGAAAGACTAAAGTGGAAAGACTAAAGTGGACAGAGAATAGTGGAAAGACGAAAGTGGAAAGACTAAAGTGGAAAGACTAAAGTGGACAGACTATAATGGAAAGACTAAAGTGGACAGACTATAGTGGAAAGACTAAAGTGGACAGACTATAGTGGAAAGACTAAAGTGGACAGACTAAAGTGGAAAGACTAAAGTGGACAGACTAAAGTGGAAAGACTAAAGTGGACAGACTCTAGTGGAAAGACTGAAGTGTAAAGACTAAGTGAACAGACTAAAGCGGAAAGACAAAAGTGGACAGACTAAAGTGGAAAGACTAAAGTGGAAAGACTAAAGTGGACAACTATAGTGGAAAGACTATAGTGGAAAGACTGTAATGGACAGAATAAAGTGGAGACTATAGTGGAAAGACTAAAGTGGACAGAGAATAGTGGAAAGACTAAAGTGGAAAGACTGTAGTGGACAGAATAAAGTGGAGACTATAGTGGAAAGACTAAAGTGGAAAGACTAAAGTTTACAGACTATAGTGGAAAGACTATAGTGGAAAGACTGTAGTGGACAGAATAAAGTGGAGACTATAGTGGAAAGACTAAAGTGGACAGAGAATAGTGGAAAGACTAAAGTGGACAGACTATAGTGGAAAGACTATAGTGGAAAGACTGTAGTGGACAGAATAAAGTGGAGACTATAGTGGAAAGACTAAAGTGGAAAGACTAAAGTGGAAAGACTAAAGTGGACAGAGAATAGTGGAAAGACTAAAGTGGACAGACTATAGTGGAAAGACTATAGTGGAGAGACTGTAGTGGACAGAATAAAGTGGAGACTATAGTGGAAAGACTAAAGTGGAAAGACTAAAGTGGACAGAGAATAGTGGAAAGACTAAAATGGAAAGACTGTAGTGGAAAGAATAAAGTGGAGACTATAGTGGAAAGACTAAAGTGGAAAGACTAAAGTGGACAGACTATAGTGGAAAGACTATAGTGGAAAGACTGTAGTGGACAGAATAAAGTGGAGACTATAGTGGAAAGACTAAAGTGGACAGAGAATAGTGGAAAGACTAAAGTGGACAGACTATGGTGGAAAGACTATAGTGGAAAGACTGTAGTGGACAGAATAAAGTGGAGACTATAGTGGAAAGACTAAAGTGGAAAGACTAAAGTGGACAGACTATAGTGGAAAGACTGAAGTGGACAGACTAAAGTGGAAAAACTAAAGTGGAAAGACTAAAGTGGACAGACTATAGTGGAAAGACTATAGTGGAAAGAATGTAGTGGACAGAATAAAGTGTAGACTATAGTGGAAAGACTAAAGTGGACAGCCTATAGTGGAAATGACTAAAGTGGAAAGACTAAAGTGGACAGACTAAAGTGGACAGACCATAGTGGAAAGACTATAGTGGAAAGAATGTAGTGGACAGAATAAAGTGTAGACTATAGTGGAAAGACTAAAGTGGACAGCCTATAGTGGAAATGACTATAGTGGAAAGACTAAAGTGGACAGAGACTAGTGGAAAGACTAAAGTGGAAAGACTAAAGTGGACAGACTAAAGTGGAAAGACTAAAGTGGAAAGACTAAAGTGGACAAACTATAGTGGAAAGACTATAGTGGAAAGCCTGTAGTGGACAGAATAAAGTGGAGACTATAGTGGAAAGACTAAAGTGGAAAGACTAAAGTGGACAGCCTATAGTGGAAATGACTAAAGTTGAAAGACTAAAGTGGACAGACTAAAGTGGACAGACTATAGTGGAAAGACTATAGTGGAAAGACTGTAGTGGACAGAATAAAGTGTAGACTATAGTGGAAAGACTAAAGTGTAGAGACTAAAGTGGAAAGACTAAAGTGGACAGACTATAGTGGAAAGACTATAGTGGAAAGACTGTAGTGGACAGAATAAAGTGGAGACTATAGTGGAAAGACTAAAGTGGAAAGACTAAAGTGGAAAGACTAAAGTGGACAGACTATAGTGGAAAGACTAAGTGGACAGACTAAAGCGGAAAGACTAAAGTGGAAAGACTAAAGTGGACAGACTATAGTGGAAAGACTATAGTGGAAAGACTAAAGTGTACAGACTATAGTGGAAATGACTAAAGTGGACAGACTAAAGTGGACAGACTAGAGCGGAAATACTAAAGTGGACAGACTCTAGTGGAAAGACTAAGTGGACAGACTAAAGCGGAAAGACTAAAGTGGAAAGACTAAAGTGGACAGACTATAGTGGAAAGACTATAGTGGAAAGACTGTAGTGGACAGAATAAAGTGGAGACTATAGTGGAAAGACTATAGTGGACAGAGAATAGTGGAAAGACTAAAGTGGACAGACTAAAGTGGACAGACTAAAGTGGACAGACTAAAGTGGAAAGACTAAAGTGGACAGACTAAAGTGGACAGACTGTAGTGGACAGAATAAAGTGGAGAGTATAGTGGAAAGAATAAAGTGGACAGAGAATAGTGGAAAGACTAAAGTGGACAGACTATAGGGGAAAGACTATAGTGGAGAGACTGTAGTGGACAGAATAAAGTGGAGACTATAGTGGAAAGACTAAAGTGGACAGAGAATAGTGGAAAGACTAAAGTGGAAAGACTGTAGTGGACAGAATAAAGTAGAGACTATAGTGGAAAGACTAAAGTTGAAAGACTAAAGTGGACAAATAGTGGAAAGACTATAGTGGAAAGACTGTGGTGGACAGAATAAAGTGGAGTCTATAGTGGAAAGACTAAAGTGGACAGAGAATAGTGGAAAGACTAAAGTGGACAGACTATAGTGGAAAGACTATAGTGGAAAGACTGTAGTGGACAGAATAAAGTGGAGAATATAGTGGAAAGACTAAAGTGGAAAGATTAAAGTGGACAGACTATAGTGGAAAGACTGAAGTGGACAGACCAAAGTGGAAAAACTAAAGTGGAAAGACTAAAGTGGACAGACTATAGTGGAAAGACTAAAGAGGACAGACTAAAGTGGAAAGTCTAAAGTGGAAAGACTAAAGTGGACAGACTATAGTGGAAAGACTAAGTGGACAGACTAAAGCGGAAAGACTATAGTGGAAAGACTAAAGTGTACAGCCTAAAGTGGAAAGACTAAAGTGGAAAGACTAAAGTGGACAGACTATAGTGGAAATGACTAAAGTGGAAAGACTAAAGTGGACAGACTAAAGTGGACAGACTAAAGTGGAAATACTAAAGTGGACAGACTCTAGTGGAAAGACTAAGTGGACAGACTAAAGCGGAAAGACTAAAGTGGAAAGACTAAAGTGGACAGACTATAGTGGAAAGACTAAAGTGGACAGACTAAAGTGGAAAGTCTAAAGTGGAAAGACTAAAGTGGACAGACTATAGTGGAAAGACTATAGTGGAAAGACTGTAGTGGACAGATTAAAGTGGAGACTATAGTGGAAAGACTATAGTGGACAGAGAATAGTGGACAGACTATAGTGGAAAGAATATAGTGGACAGAATAAAGTGTAGACTATAGTGGAAAGACTAAAGTGTACAGACTAAAGTGGAAAGACTAATTTGGAAAGACTAAACTGGACAGACTATAGTGGAAATGACTAAAGTGGAAAGACTAAAGTGGACAGACTAAAGTGGACAGAATAAAGTGGAAATACTAAAGTGGACAGACTCTAGTGGAAAGACTAAGTGGACAGACTAAAGCGGAAAGACTAAAGTGGAAAGACTAAAGTGGACATACTATAGTGGAAAGACTAAAGTGGACAGACTAAAGTGGAAAGTCTAAAGTGGAAAGACTAAAGTGGACAGACTATAGTGGAAAGACAGTAGTGGTCAGAATAAAGTGGAGACTATAGTGGAAAGACTATAGTGGACAGAGAATAGTGGAAAGACTAAAGTGGACAGACTAAAGTGGACAGACTAAAGTGGAAAGACTAAAGTGGACAGACTCTACTGGAAAGACTGAAGTGGAAAGACTAAGTGGACAGACAGACTATAGTGGAAATACTGTAGTGGACAGAATAAAGTGGAGACTATAGTGGAAAGACTAAAGTGGAAAGACTAAAGTGGACAGAGAATAGTGGAAAGACTAAAGTGGACAGACTATAGTGGAAAGACTAAAGTGTACAGACTAAAGTGGAAAGACTAAAGTGGAAAGACTAAAGTGGACAGACTAAAGTGGACAGACTAAAGTGGAAATGCTAAAGTGGACGGACTCTAGTGGAAAGATTAAGTGGACAGACTAAAGCGGAAAGACTAAAGTGGAAAGACTAAAGTGGACAGACTATAGTTGAAAGACTAAAGTGGACAGACTAAAGTGGAAAGTCTAAAGTGGAAAGACTAAAGTGGACAGACTATAGTGGAAAGACTATAGTGGAAAGACTAAAGTGGACAGAGAATAGTGGAAAGACGAAAGTGGACGGACTAAAGTGGAAAGACTAAAGTGGAAAGACTAAAGTGGACAAACTATAGTGGAAAGACTATAGTGGAAAGACTGTAGTGGACAGAATAAAGTGGAGACTATAGTGGAAAGACTAAAGTGGAAAGACTAAAGTGGAAAGACTAAAGTGGACAGACTATAATGGAAAGACTAAAGTGGACAGACTATAGTGGAAAGACTAAAGTGGACAGACTAAAGTGGAAAGACTAAAGTGGACAGACTAAAGTGGAAAGACTAAAGTGGACAGACTCTAGTGGAAATGACTAAAGTGGAAAGACTAAAGTGGACAGACGAAATTGGACAGAATAAAGTGGTAATACTAAAGTGGACAGACTCTAGTGGAAAGACTAAGTGGACAGACTAAAGCGGAAAGACTAAAGTGGAAAGACTAAAGTGGACAGACTATAGTGGAAAGACTAAAGTAAGTAAGTAAGTAAGTAATTTATTTATGACCCGCCATTTTGAAAAGGCGGAGTAAATGACAAAAGTAAAGAAAATAAACAAAACACATATAGACACACAGAAAAAGACACTTAATTTTTAATCTTCGGTCAGGAAGCAGTGGACGACATCGTGTGCTGGTTGGGCCTTGTTGTCCATGAGTTTTGAAAGTGATGACGAAACATCCAAAAGGGTAACACTTGCGTCTTGAATTTTGAATTTCTCCGTCAATGTATGATTATGACATAATTTCGACAAGTGGAGGAGGTGCTTTGCATATTTAAAAGAACATGATCTCATCTTTTTAATCTCCTTCTTTCGCAGAACATGAGTGACGCCAGAACGAAATAGTATAGAAGGAGCGCAGAAGGTGCTGTACAAATTACCCAAAGCTTTACGATTATAGCGCCCCCGGTTGGGGACGATGCGCCCATAGGCGCTACGGATCGACTTATAAACTTCTTGAACAACCGATGAGCAAAATTTTGACAATGAAGATTTGAATGTTATGCCGAGCCACCGTAGAGAGTCTGTTGATTTGACGATGAACGATCCAAGAGATATAGAAGCTTTAGATGCACTCGAACAATTTGACGAAGGGTTGAAATGCAGGTACTCACATTTTGAAAGGTTAAGTGGACAGACTAAAGTGGAAAGACTAAAGTGGACAGACTCTAGTGGAAAGACTGAAGTTGAAAGACTAAGTGGACAGACAGACTATAGTGGAAAGACTATAGTGGAAATACTGTAGTGGACAGAATAAAGTGGAGACTATAGTGGAAAGACTAAAGTGGAAAGACTAAAGTGGACAGAGAATAGTGGAAAGACTAAAGTGGACTATAGTGGAAAGACTAAAGTGTACAGACTAAAGTGGAAAGACTAAAGTGGAAAGACTAAAGTGGACAGACTAAAGTGGACAGACTAAAGTGGAAACCCTAAAGTGGACGGACTCTAGTGGAAAGACTAAGTGGACAGACTAAAGCGGAAAGACTAAAGTGGAAAGACTAAAGTGGACAGACTATAGTGGAAAGACTAAAGTGGACAGACTAAAGTGGAAAGTCCAAAGTGGAAAGACTAAAGTAGACAGACTATAGTGGAAAGACTATAGTGGAAAGACTGTAGTGGACAGAATAAAGTGGAGACTATAGTGGAAAGACTAAAGTGGACAGAGAATAGTGGAAAGACGAAAGAGGACAGACTAAAGAGGAAAGACTAAAGTGGAAAGACTAAAGTGGACAAACTATAGTGGAAAGACTATAGTGGAAAGACTGTAGTGGACAGAATAAAGTGGAGACTATAGTGGAAAGACTAAAGTGGACAGAGAATAGTGGAAAGACGAAAGAGGACAGACTAAAGAGGAAAGACTAAAGTGGAAAGACTAAAGTGGACAAACTATAGTGGAAAGACTATAGTGGAAAGACTGTAGTGGACAGAATAAAGTGGAGACTATAGTGGAAAGACTAAAGTGGAAAGACTAAAGTGGACAGACTATAATGGAAAGACTAAAGGACAGACTATAGTGGATAGACTAAGTGAACAGACTAAAGCGGAAAGACAAAAGTGGACAGACTAAAGTGGAAAGACTAAAGTGGACAGACTGTAGTGGAAAGACTATAGTGGAAAGACTGTAGTGGACAGAATAAAGTGGAGACTATAGTGGAAAGACTAAAGTGGAAAGACTAAAGTGGACAGAGAATAGTGGAAAGACTAAAGTAGAAAGACTGTAGTGGACAGAATAAAGTGGAGACTATAGTGGAAAGACTAAAGTGGAAAGACTAAAGTGGACAGACTATAGTGGAAAGACTATAGTGGAAAGACTTTAGTGGACAGAATAAAGTGGAGACTATAGTGGAAAGACTAAAGTGGAAAGACTAAAGTGGACAGACTATAGTGGAAAGACTAAGTGGACAGACTAAAGCGGAAAGACTAAAGTGGAAAGACTAAAGTGGACAGACTATGGTGGAAAGACTATAGTGGAAAGACTAAAGTGTACAGACTAAAGCGGAAAGACAAAAGTGGAAAGACTAAAGTGGACATACTGTAGTGGACAGAATAAAGTGGAGAGTAAAGTGGAAAGACTAAAGTGGACAGAGAATAGTGGAAAGACTAAAGTGGAAAGACTGTAGTGGACAGAATAAAGTGGAGACTATAGTGGAAAGACTAAAGTTGAAAGACTAAAGTGGACAGACTATAGTGGAAAGACTATAGTGGAAAGACTGTGGTGGACAGAATAAAGTGGAGTCTATAGTGGAAAGACTATAGTGGACAGAGAATAGTGGAAAGACTAAAGTGGACAAACTAAAGTGGACAGACTAAAGTGGACAGACTAAAGTGGAAAGACTAAAGTGGACAGACTAGAGTGGACATACTGTAGTGGACAGAATAAAGTGGAGAGTATAGTGGAAAGAATAAAGTGGACAGAGAATAGTGGAAAGACTAAAGTGGACAGACTATAGGGGAAAGACTATAGTGGAGAGACTGTAGTGGACAGAATAAAGTGGAGACTAAAGTGAAAAGACTAAAGTGGACAGAGAATAGTGGAAAGACTAAAGTGGAAAGACTGTAGTGGACAGAATAAAGTGGAGACTATAGTGGAAAGACTAAAGTTGAAAGACTAAAGTGGACAGACTATAGTGGAAAGACTATAGTGGAAAGACTGTGGTGGACAGAATAAAGTGGAGTCTATAGTGGAAAGACTAAAGTGGACAGAGAATAGTGGAAAGACGAAAGTGGACAGACTATAGTGGAAAGACTGTAGTGGACAGAATAAAGTGGAGACTATAGTGGAAAGACTAAAGTGGAAAGACTAAAGTGGACAGACTATAGTGGAAAGACTAAGTGGACAGACTAAAGCGGAAAGACTGAAGTGGACAGACTATAGTGGAAAGACTATAGTGGAAAGACTGTAGTGGACAGAATAAAGTGGAGACTATAGTGGAAAGACTAAAGTGGACAGAGAATAGTGGAAAGAATAAAGTGGACAGACTATAGTGGAAAGACTGTAGTGGACAGAATAAAGTGGAGACTATAGTGGAAAGACTAAAGTGGAAAGACTAAAGTGGACAGACTATAGTGGAAAGACTAAGTGGACAGACTAAAGCGGAAAGACTAAAGTGGAAAGACTAAAGTGGACAGACTATAGTGGAAAGACTATAGTGGAAAGACTAAAGAGGACAGACTAAAGTGGAAAGTCTAAAGTGGAAAGACTAAAGTGGACAGACTATAGTGGAAAGACTAAGTGGACAGACTAAAGCGGAAAGACTATAGTGGAAAGACTAAAGTGTACAGCCTAAAGTGGAAAGACTAAAGTGGAAAGACGAAAGTGGACAGACTATAGTGGAAATGACTAAAGTGGAAAGACTAAAGTGGACAGACTAAAGTGGACAGACTAAAGTGGAAATACTAAAGTGGACAGACTCTAGTGGAAAGACGAAGTGGACAGACTAAAGCGGAAAGACTAAAGTGGAAAGACTAAAGTGGACAGACTATAGTGGAAAGACTAAAGTGGACAGACTAAAGTGGAAAGTCTAAAGTGGAAAGACTAAAGTGGACAGACTATAGTGGAAAGACTATAGTGGAAAGACTGTAGTGGACAGAATAAAGTGGAGACTATAGTGGAAAGACTATAGTGGACAGAGAATAGTGGACAGACTATAGTGGAAAGAATATAGTGGACAGAATAAAGTGTAGACTATAGTGGAAAGACTAAAGTGTACAGACTAAAGTGGAAAGACTAATTTGGAAAGACTAAAGTGGACAGACTATAGTGGAAATGACTAAAGTGGAAAGACTAAAGTGGACAGACTAAAGTGGACGGAATAAAGTGGAAATACTAAAGTGGACAGACTCTAGTGGAAAGACTAAGTGGACAGACTAAAGCGGAAAGACTAAAGTGGAAAGACTAAAGTGGACATACTATAGTGGAAAGACTAAAGTGGACAGACTAAAGTGGAAAGTCTAAAGTGGAAAGACTAAAGTGGACAGACTATAGTGGAAAGACAGTAGTGGTCAGAATAAAGTGGAGACTATAGTGGAAAGACTATAGTGGACAGAGAATAGTGGAAAGACTAAAGTGGACAGACTAAAGTGGACAGACTAAAGTGGAAAGACTAAAGTGGACAGACTCTAGTGGAAAGACTGAAGTGGAAAGACTAAGTGGACAGACAGACTATAGTGGAAATACTGTAGTGGACAGAATAAAGTGGAGACTATAGTGGAAAGACTAAAGTGGAAAGACTAAAGTGGACAGAGAATAGTGGAAAGACTAAAGTGGACAGACTATAGTGGAAAGACTAAAGTGTACAGACTAAAGTGGAAAGACTAAAGTGGAAAGACTAAAGTGGAAAGACTGTAGTGGACAGAATAAAGTGGAGACTATAGTGGAAAGACTAAAGTTGAAAGACTAAAGTGGACAGACTATAGTGGAAAGACTATAGTGGAAAGACTGTGGTGGACAGAATAAAGTGGAGTCTATACTGGAAAGACTAAAGTGGACAGAGAATAGTGGAAAGACTAAAGTGGACAGACTATAGTGGAAAGACTGTAGTGGACAGAATAAAGTGGAGAATATAGTGGAAAGACTAAAGTGGAAAGATTAAAGTGGACAGACTATAGTGGAAAGACTGAAGTGGACAGACTATAGTGGAAAGACTATAGTGGAAAGACTGTAGTGGACAGAATAAAGTGGAGACTATAGTGGAAAGACTAAAGTGGACAGAGAATAGTGGAAAGAATAAAGTGGACAGACTATAGTGGAAAGACTGTAGTGGACAGAATAAAGTGGAGACTATAGTGGAAAGACTAAAGTGGAAAGACTAAAGTGGACAGACTATAGTGGAAAGACTAAGTGGACAGACTAAAGCGGAAAGACTAAAGTGGAAAGACTAAAGTGGACAGACTATAGTGGAAAGACTATAGTGGAAATACTAAAGAGGACAGACTAAAGTGGAAAGTCTAAAGTGGAAAGACTAAAGTGGACAGACTATAGTGGAAAGACTAAGTGGACAGACTAAAGCGGAAAGACTATAGTGGAAAGACTAAAGTGTACAGCCTAAAGTGGAAAGACTAAAGTGGAAAGACTAAAGTGGACAGACTATAGTGGAAATCACTAAAGTGGAAAGACTAAAGTGGACAGACTAAAGTGGACAGACTAAAGTGGAAATACTAAAGTGGACAGACTCTAGTGGAAAGACGAAGTGGACAGACTAAAGCGGAAAGACTAAAGTGGAAAGACTAAAGTGGACAGACTATAGTGGAAAGACTAAAGTGGACAGACTAAAGTGGAAAGTCTAAAGTGGAAAGACTAAAGTGGACAGACTATAGTGGAAAGACTATAGTGGAAAGACTGTAGTGGACAGAATAAAGTGGAGACTATAGTGGAAAGACTATAGTGGACAGAGAATAGTAGACAGACTATAGTGGAAAGAATATAGTGGACAGAATAAAGTGTAGACTACAGTGGAAAGACTAAAGTGTACAGACTAAAGTGGAAAGACTAATTTGGAAAGACTAAAGTGGACAGACTATAGTGGAAATGACTAAAGTGGAAAGACTAAAGTGGACAGACTAAAGTGGACAGAATAAAGTGGAAATACTAAAGTGGACAGACTCTAGTGGAAAGACTAAGTGGACAGACTAAAGCGGAAAGACTAAAGTGGAAAGACTAAAGTGGACATACTATAGTGGAAAGACTAAAGTGGACAGACTAAAGTGGAAAGTCTAAAGTGGAAAGACTAAAGTGGACAGACTATAGTGGAAAGACAGTAGTGGTCAGAATAAAGTGGAGACTATAGTGGAAAGACTATAGTGGACAGAGAATAGTGGAAAGACTAAAGTGGACAGACTAAAGTGGACAGACTAAAGTGGAAAGACTAAAGTGGACAGACTCTAGTGGAAAGACTGAAGTGGAAAGACTAAGTGGACAGACAGACTATAGTGGAAATACTGTAGTGGACAGAATAAAGTGGAGACTATAGTGGAAAGACTAAAGTGGAAAGACTAAAGTGGACAGAGAATAGTGGAAAGACTAAAGTGGACAGACTATAGTGGAAAGACTAAAGTGTACAGACTAAAGTGGAAAGACTAAAGTGGAAAGACTAAAGTGGACAGACTAAAGTGGACAGACTAAAGTGGAAATGCTAAAGTGGACGGACTCTAGTGGAAAGACTAAGTGGACAGACTAAAGCGGAAAGACTAAAGTGGAAAGACTAAAGTGGACAGACTATAGTGGAAAGACTAAAGTGAACAGACTAAAGTGGAAAGTCTAAAGTGGAAAGACTAAAGTGGACAGACTATAGTGGAAAGACTATAGTGGAAAGACTAAAGTGGACAGAGAATAGTGGAAAGACGAAAGTGGACGGACTAAAGTGGAAAGACTAAAGTGGAAAGACTAAAGTGGACAAACTATAGTGGAAAGACTATAGTGGAAAGACTGTAGTGGACAGAATAAAGTGGAGACTATAGTGGAAAGACTAAAGTGGAAAGACTAAAGTGGAAAGACTAAAGTGGACGGACTATAATGGAAAGACTAAAGTGGACAGACTATAGTGGAAAGACTAAAGTGGAAAGACTAAAGTGGAAAGACTAAAGTGGACAGACTAAAGTGGAAAGACTAAAGTGGACAGACTCTAGTGGAAATGACTAAAGTGGAAAGACTAAAGTGGACAGAATAAAGTGGAAATACTAAAGTGGACAGACTCTAGTGGAAAGACTAAGTGGACAGACTAAAGCGGAAAGACTAAAGTGGAAAGACTAAAGTGGACAGACTATAGTGGAAAGACTAAAGTGGACAGACTAAAGTGGAAAGACTAAAGTGGACAGACTCTAGTGGAAAGACTGAAGTGGAAAGACTAAGTGGACAGACAGACTATAGTGGAAAGACTATAGTGGAAATACTGTAGTGGACAGAATAAAGTGGAGACTATAGTGGAAAGACTAAAGTGGAAAGACTAAAGTGGACAGAGAATAGTGGAAAGACTAAAGTGGACAGACTATAGTGGAAAGACTAAAGTGTACAGACTAAAGTGGAAAGACTAAAGTGGAAAGACTAAAGTGGACAGACTAAAGTGGACAGACTAAAGTGGAAACGCTAAAGTGGACGGACTCTAGTGGAAAGACTAAGTGGACAGACTAAAGCGGAAAGACTAAAGTGGAAAGACTAAAGTGGACAGACTATAGTGGAAAGACTAAAGTGGACAGACTAAAGTAGAAAGTCTAAAGTGGAAAGACTAAAGTGGACAGACTATAGTGGAAAGACTATAGTGGAAAGACTGTAGTGGAAAGAATAAAGTGGAGACTATAGTGGAAAGACTAAAGTGGACAGAGAATAGTGGAAAGACGAAAGAGGACAGACTAAAGAGGAAAGACTAAAGTGGAAAGACTAAAGTGGACAAACTATAGTGGAAAGACTATAGTGGAAAGACTGTAGTGGACAGAAAGTCTAAAGTGGAAAGACTAAAGTGGAAAGTCTAAAGTGGAAAGACTAAAGTGGACAGACTATAGTGGAAAGACTAAGTGGACAGACTAAAGCGGAAAGACTATAGTGGAAAGACTAAAGTGTACAGCCTAAAGTGGAAAGACTAAAGTGGAAAGACTAAAGTGGACAGACTATAGTGGAAATGACTAAAGTGGAAAGACTAAAGTGGACAGACTAAAGTGGACAGACTAAAGTGGAAATACTAAAGTGGACAGACTCTAGTGGAAAGACGAAGTGGACAGACTAAAGCGGAAAGACTAAAGTGTAAAGACTAAAGTGGACAGACTATAGTGGAAAGACTAAGTGGACAGACTAAAGCGGAAAGACTAAAGTGGAAAGACTAAAGTGGACAGACTATAGTGGAAAGACTATAGTGGAAAGACTAAAGTGTACAGACTATAGTGGAAATGACTAAAGTGGAAAGACTAAAGTGGACAGACTAAAGTGGACAGACTAGAGCGGAAATACTAAAGTGGACAGACTCTAGTGGAAAGACTAAGTGGACAGACTAAAGCGGAAAGACTAAAGTGGAAAGACTAAAGTGGACAGACTATAGTGGAAAGACTATAGTGGAAAGACTGTAGTGGACAGAATAAAGTGGAGACTATAGTGGAAAGACTATAGTGGACAGAGAATAGTGGAAAGACTAAAGTGGACAGACTAAAGTGGACAGACTAAAGTGGACAGACTAAAGTGGAAAGACTAAAGTGGACAGACTAAAGTGGACAGACTGTAGTGGACAGAATAAAGTGGAGAGTATAGTGGAAAGAATAAAGTGGACAGAGAATAGTGGAAAGACTAAAGTGGACAGACTATAGGGGAAAGACTATAGTGGAGAGACTGTAGTGGACAGAAGAAAGTGGAGACTATAGTGGAAAGACTAAAGTGGACAGAGAATAGTGGAAAGACTAAAGTGGAAAGACTGTAGTGGACAGAATAAAGTAGAGACTATAGTGGAAAGACTAAAGTTGAAAGACTAAAGTGGACAAATAGTGGAAAGACTATAGTGGAAAGACTGTGGTGGACAGAATAAAGTGGAGTCTATAGTGGAAAGACTAAAGTGGACAGAGAATAGTGGAAAGACTAAAGTGGACAGACTATAGTGGAAAGACTATAGTGGAAAGACTGTAGTGGACAGAATAAAGTGGAGAATATAGTGGAAAGACTAAAGTGGAAAGATTAAAGTGGACAGACTATAGTGGAAAGACTGAAGTGGACAGACCAAAGTGGAAAAACTAAAGTGGAAAGACTAAAGTGGACAGACTATAGTGGAAAGACTAAAGAGGACAGACTAAAGTGGAAAGTCTAAAGTGGAAAGACTAAAGTGGACAGACTATAGTGGAAAGACTAAGTGGACAGACTAAAGCGGAAAGACTATAGTGGAAAGACTAAAGTGTACAGCCTAAAGTGGAAAGACTAAAGTGGAAAGACTAAAGTGGACAGACTATAGTGGAAATGACTAAAGTGGAAAGACTAAAGTGGACAGACTAAAGTGGACAGACTAAAGTGGAAATACTAAAGTGGACAGACTCTAGTGGAAAGACTAAGTGGACAGACTAAAGCGGAAAGACTAAAGTGGAAAGACTAAAGTGGACAGACTATAGTGGAAAGACTAAAGTGGACAGACTAAAGTGGAAAGTCTAAAGTGGAAAGACTAAAGTGGACAGACTATAGTGGAAAGACTATAGTGGAAAGACTGTAGTGGACAGAATAAAGTGGAGACTATAGTGGAAAGACTATAGTGGACAGAGAATAGTGGACAGACTATAGTGGAAAGAATATAGTGGACAGAATAAAGTGTAGACTATAGTGGAAAGACTAAAGTGTACAGACTAAAGTGGAAAGACTAATTTGGAAAGACTAAAGTGGACAGACTATAGTGGAAATGACTAAAGTGGAAAGACTAAAGTGGACAGACTAAAGTGGACAGAATAAAGTGGAAATACTAAAGTGGACAGACTCTAGTGGAAAGACTAAGTGGACAGACTAAAGCGGAAAGACTAAAGTGGAAAGACTAAAGTGGACATACTATAGTGGAAAGACTAAAGTGGACAGACTAGAGTGGAAAGTCTAAAGTGGAAAGACTAAAGTGGACAGACTATAGTGGAAAGACAGTAGTGGTCAAAATAAAGTGGAGACTATAGTGGAAAGACTATAGTGGACAGAGAATAGTGGAAAGACTAAAGTGGACAGACTAAAGTGGACAGACTAAAGTGGAAAGACTAAAGTGGACAGACTCTAGTGGAAAGACTGAAGTGGAAAGACTAAGTGGACAGACAGACTATAGTGGAAATACTGTAGTGGACAGAATAAAGTGGAGACTATAGTGGAAAGACTAAAGTGGAAAGACTAAAGTGGACAGAGAATAGTGGAAAGACTAAAGTGGACAGACTATAGTGGAAAGACTAAAGTGTACAGACTAAAGTGGAAAGACTAAAGTGGAAAGACTAAAGTGGACAGACTAAAGTGGACAGACTAAAGTGGAAATGCTAAAGTGGACGGACTCTAGTGGAAAGATTAAGTGGACAGACTAAAGCGGAAAGACTAAAGTGGAAAGACTAAAGTGGACAGACTATAGTGGAAAGACTAAAGTGGACAGACTAAAGTGGAAAGTCTAAAGTGGAAAGACTAAAGTTGACAGACTATAGTGGAAAGACTATAGTGGAAAGACTAAAGTGGACAGAGAATAGTGGAAAGACGAAAGTGGACGGACTAAAGTGGAAAGACTAAAGTGGAAAGACTAAAGTGGACAAACTATAGTGGAAAGACTATAGTGGAAAGACTGTAGTGGACAGAATAAAGTGGAGACTATAGTGGAAAGACTAAAGTGGAAAGACTAAAGTGGAAAGACTAAAGTGGACAGACTATAATGGAAAGACTAAAGTGGACAGACTATAGTGGAAAGACTAAAGTGGACAGACTAAAGTGGAAAGACTAAAGTGGACAGACTAAAGTGGAAAGACTAAAGTGGACAGACTCTAGTGGAAATGACTAAAGTGGAAAGACTAAAGTGGACAGACTAAATTGGACAGAATAAAGTGGTAATACTAAAGTGGACAGACTCTAGTGGAAAGACTAAGTGGACAGACTAAAGCGGAAAGACTAAAGTGGAAAGACTAAAGTGGACAGACTATAGTGGAAAGACTAAAGTAAGTAAGTAAGTAAGTAATTTATTTATGACCCGCCATTTTGAAAAGGCGGAGTAAATGACAAAAGTAAAGAAAATAAACAAAACACATATAGACACACAGAAAAAGACACTTAATTTTTAATCTTCGGTCAGGAAGCAGTGGACGACATCGTGTGCTGGTTGGGCCTTGTTGTCCATGAGTTTTGAAAGTGATGACGAAACATCCAAAAGGGTAACACTTGCGTCTTGAATTTTGAATTTCTCCGTCAATGTATGGTTATGACATAATTTCGACAAGTGGAGGAGGTGCTTTGCATATTTAAAAGAACATGATCTCATCTTTTTAATCTCCTTCTTTCGCAGAACATGAGTGACGCCAGAACGAAATAGTATAGAAGGAGCGCAGAAGGTGCTGTACAAATTACCCAAAGCTTTACGATTATAGCGCCCCCGGTTGGGGACGATGCGCCCATAGGCGCTACGGATCGACTTATAAACTTCTTGAACAACCGATGAGCAAAATTTTGACAATGAAGATTTGAATGTTATGCCGAGCCACCGTAGAGAGTCTGTTGATTTGACGATGAACGATCCAAGAGATATAGAAGCTTTAGATGCACTCGAACAATTTGACGAAGGGTTGAAATGCAGGTACTCACATTTTGAAAGGTTAAGTGGACAGACTAAAGTGGAAAGACTAAAGTGGACAGACTCTAGTGGAAAGACTGAAGTTGAAAGACAAAGTGGACAGACAGACTATAGTGGAAAGACTATAGTGGAAATACTGTAGTGGACAGAATAAAGTGGAGACTATAGTGGAAAGACTAAAGTGGAAAGACTAAAGTGGACAGAGAATAGTGGAAAGACTAAAGTGGACTATAGTGGAAAGACTAAAGTGTACAGACTAAAGTGGAAAGACTAAAGTGGAAAGACTAAAGTGGACAGACTAAAGTGGACAGACTAAAGTGGAAAGACTAAAGTGGAAAGACTAAGTGGACAGACTAAAGCGGAAAGACTAAAGTGGAAAGACTAAAGTGGACAGACTATAGTGGAAAGACTAAAGTGGACAGACTAAAGTGGAAAGTCTAAAGTGGAAAGACTAAAGTAGACAGACTATAGTGGAAAGACTATAGTGGAAAGACTGTAGTGGACAGAATAAAGTGGAGACTATAGTGGAAAGACTAAAGTGGACAGAGAATAGTGGAAAGACGAAAGAGGACAGACTAAAGAGGAAAGACTAAAGTGGAAAGACTAAAGTGGACAAACTATAGTGGAAAGACTATAGTGGAAAGACTGTAGTGGACAGAATAAAGTGGAGACTATAGTGGAAAGACTAAAGTGGAAAGACTAAAGTGGACAGACTATAATGGAAAGACTAAAGTGGACAGACTATAGTGGATAGACTAAAGTGGACATACTAAAGTGGAAAGACTAAAGTGGACAGACTAAAGTGGAAAGACTAAAGTGGACAGAATAAAGTGGAGACTATAGTGGAAAGACTAAAGTGGAAAGACTAAAGTGGACAGAGAATAGTGGAAAGACTAAAGTAGAAAGACTGTAGTGGACAGAATAAAGTGGAGACTATAGTGGAAAGACTAAAGTGGAAAGACTAAAGTGGACAGACTATAGTGGAAAGACTATAGTGGAAAGACTATAGTGGAAAGACTGTAGTGGACAGAATAAAGTGGAGACTATAGTGGAAAGACTAAAGTGGAAAGACTAAAGTGGACAGACTATAGTGGAAAGACTATAGTGGAAAGACTGTAGTGGACAGAATAAAGTGGAGACTATAGTGGAAAGACTAAAGTGGAAAGACTAAAGTGGACAGACTATAGTGGAAAGACTAAGTGGACAGACTAAAGCGGAAAGACTAAAGTGGAAAGACTAAAGTGGACAGACTATAGTGGAAAGACTATAGTGGAAAGACTAAAGTGTACAGACTAAAGCGGAAAGACAAAAGTGGAAAGACTAAAGTGGACATACTGTAGTGGACAGAATAAAGTGGAGAGTAAAGTGGAAAGACTAAAGTGGACAGAGAATAGTGGAAAGACTAAAGTGGAAAGACTGTAGTGGACAGAATAAAGTGGAGACTATAGTGGAAAGACTAAAGTTGAAAGACTAAAGTGGACAGACTATAGTGGAAAGACTATAGTGGAAAAACTGTGGTGGACAGAATAAAGTGGAGTCTATAGTGGAAAGACTATAGTGGACAGAGAATAGTGGAAAGACTAAAGTGGACAAACTAAAGTGGACAGACTAAAGTGGACAGACTAAAGTGGAAAGACTAAAGTGGACAGACTAAAGTGGACATACTGTAGTGGACAGAATAAAGTGGAGAGTATAGTGGAAAGAATAAAGTGGACAGAGAATAGTGGAAAGACTAAAGTGGACAGACTATAGGGGAAAGACTATAGTGGAGAGACTGTAGTGGACAGAATAAAGTGGAGACTATAGTGGAAAGACTAAAGTGGAAAGACTAAAGTGGACAGAGAATAGTGGAAAGACTAAAGTGGACAGACTATAGTGGAAAGACTAAAGTGTACAGACTAAAGTGTACAGACTAAAGTGGAAAGACTAAAGTGGACAGACTAAAGTGGACAGACTAAAGTGGAAATGCTAAAGTGGACGGACTCTAGTGGAAAGACTAAGTGGACAGACTAAAGCGGAAAGACTAAAGTGGACAGAGAATAGTGGAAAGACTAAAGTGGACAGACTATAGTGGAAAGACTATAGTGGAAAGACTAAAGAGGACAGACTAAAGTGGAAAGTCTAAAGTGGAAAGACTAAAGTGGACAGACTATAGTGGAAAGACTAAGTGGACAGACTAAAGCGGAAAGACTATAGTGGAAAGACTAAAGTGTACAGCCTAAAGTGGAAAGACTAAAGTGGAAAGACTAAAGTGGACAGACTATAGTGGAAATGACTAAAGTGGAAAGACTAAAGTGGACAGACTAAAGTGGACAGACTAAAGTGGAAATACTAAAGTGGACAGACTCTAGTGGAAAGACGAAGTGGACAGACTAAAGCGGAAAGACTAAAGTGGAAAGACTAAAGTGGACAGAGAATAGTGGAAAGACTAAAGTGGACAGACTATAGTGGAAAGACTAAAGTGTACAGACTAAAGTGTACAGACTAAAGTGGAAAGACTAAAGTGGACAGACTAAAGTGGACAGACTAAAGTGGAAATGCTAAAGTGGACGGACTCTAGTGGAAAGACTAAGTGGACAGACTAAAGCGGAAAGACTAAAGTGGAAAGACTAAAGTGGACAGACTATAGTGGAAAGACTAAAGTGAACAGACTAAAGTGGAAAGTCTAAAGTGGAAAGACTAAAGTGGACAGACTATAGTGGAAAGACTATAGTGGAAAGACTAAAGTGGACAGAGAATAGTGGAAAGACGAAAGTGGACGGACTAAAGTGGAAAGACTAAAGTGGAAAGACTAAAGTGGACAAACTATAGTGGAAAGACTATAGTGGAAAGACTGTAGTGGACAGAATAAAGTGGAGACTATAGTGGAAAGACTAAAGTGGAAAGACTAAAGTGGAAAGACTAAAGTGGACGGACTATAATGGAAAGACTAAAGTGGACAGACTATAGTGGAAAGACTAAAGTGGACAGACTAAAGTGGAAAGACTAAAGTGGACAGACTAAAGTGGAAAGACTAAAGTGGACAGACTCTAGTGGAAATGACTAAAGTGGAAAGACTAAAGTGGACAGAATAAAGTGGAAAAACTAAAGTGGACAGACTCTAGTGGAAAGACTAAGTGGACAGACTAAAGCGGAAAGACTAAAGTGGAAAGACTAAAGTGGACAGACTATAGTGGAAAGACTAAAGTCGACAGACTAAAGTGGAAAGACTAAAGTGGACAGACTCTAGTGGAAAGACTGAAGTGGAAAGACTAAGTGGACAGACAGACTATAGTGGAAAGACTATAGTGGAAATACTGTAGTGGACAGAATAAAGTGGAGACTATAGTGGAAAGACTAAAGTGGAAAGACTAAAGTGGACAGAGAATAGTGGAAAGACTAAAGTGGACAGACTATAGTGGAAAGACTAAAGTGTACAGACTAAAGTGGAAAGACTAAAGTGGAAAGACTAAAGTGGACAGACTAAAGTGGACAGACTAAAGTGGAAACGCTAAAGTGGACGGACTCTAGTGGAAAGACTAAGTGGACAGACTAAAGCGGAAAGACTAAAGTGGAAAGACTAAAGTGGACAGACTATAGTGGAAAGACTAAAGTGGACAGACTAAAGTAGAAAGTCTAAAGTGGAAAGACTAAAGTGGACAGACTATAGTGGAAAGACTATAGTGGAAAGACTGTAGTGGACAGAATAAAGTGGAGACTATAGTGGAAAGACTAAAGTGGACAGAGAATAGTGGAAAGACGAAAGAGGACAGACTAAAGAGGAAAGACTAAAGTGGAAAGACTAAAGTGGACAAACTATAGTGGAAAGACTATAGTGGAAAGACTGTAGTGGACAGAAAGTCTAAAGTGGAAAGACTAAAGTGGAAAGTCTAAAGTGGAAAGACTAAAGTGGACAGACTATAGTGGAAAGACTAAGTGGACAGACTAAAGCGGAAAGACTATAGTGGAAAGACTAAAGTGTACAGCCTAAAGTGGAAAGACTAAAGTGGAAAGACTAAAGTGGACAGACTATAGTGGAAATGACTAAAGTGGAAAGACTAAAGTGGACAGACTAAAGTGGACAGACTAAAGTGGAAATACTAAAGTGGACAGACTCTAGTGGAAAGACGAAGTGGACAGACTAAAGCGGAAAGACTAAAGTGGAAAGACTAAAGTGGACAGACTATAGTGGAAAGACTAAAGTGGACAGACTAAAGTGGAAAGTCTAAAGTGGAAAGACTAAAGTGGAAAGACTAAAGTGGACAGAGAATAGTGGAAATACTGTAGTGGACAGAATAAAGTGGAGACTATAGTGGAAAGACTAAAGTGGAAAGACTAAAGTGGACAGAGAATAGTGGAAAGACTAAAGTGGACTATAGTGGAAAGACTAAAGTGTACAGACTAAAGTGGAAAGACTAAAGTGGAAAGACTAAAGTGGACAGACTAAAGTGGACAGACTAAAGTGGAAACGCTAAAGTGGACGGACTCTAGTGGAAAGACTAAGTGGACAGACTAAAGCGGAAAGACTAAAGTGGAAAGACTAAAGTGGACAGACTATAGTGGAAAGACTAAAGTGGACAGACTAAAGTGGAAAGTCTAAAGTGGAAAGACTAAAGTAGACAGACTATAGTGGAAAGACTATAGTGGAAAGACTGTAGTGGACAGAATAAAGTGGAGACTATAGTGGAAAGACTAAAGTGGACAGAGAATAGTGGAAAGACGAAAGAGGACAGACTAAAGAGGAAAGACTAAAGTGGAAAGACTAAAGTGGACAAACTATAGTGGAAAGACTATAGTGGAAAGACTGTAGTGGACAGAATAAAGTGGAGACTATAGTGGAAAGACTAAAGTGGAAAGACTAAAGTGGACAGACTATAATGGAAAGACTAAAGTGGACAGACTATAGTGGATAGACTAAAGTGGACATACTAAAGTGGAAAGACTAAAGTGGACAGACTAAAGTGGAAAGACTAAAGTGGACAGACTCTAGTGGAAAGACTGAAGTGTAAAGACTAAGTGAACAGACTAAAGCGGAAAGACAAAAGTGGACAGACTAAAGTGGAAAGACAAAAGTGGACAGACTATAGTGGAAAGACTATAGTGGAAAGACTGTAGTGGACAGAATAAAGTGGAGACTATAGTGGAAAGACTAAAGTGGAAAGACTAAAGTGGACAGAGAATAGTGGAAAGACTAAAGTAGAAAGACTGTAGTGGACAGAATAAAGTGGAGACTATAGTGGAAAGACTAAAGTGGAAAGACTAAAGTGGACAGACTATAGTGGAAAGACTATAGTGGAAAGACTGTAGTGGACAGAATAAAGTGGAGACTATAGTGGAAAGACTAAAGTGGAAAGACTAAAGTGGACAGACTATAGTGGAAAGACTAAGTGGACAGACTAAAGCGGAAAGACTAAAGTGGAAAGACTAAAGTGGACAGACTATATTGGAAAGACTATAGTGGAAAGACTAAAGTGTACAGACTAAAGCGGAAAGACAAAAGTGGAAAGACTAAAGTGGACATACTGTAGTGGACAGAATAAAGTGGAGAGTAAAGTGGAAAGACTAAAGTGGACAGAGAATAGTGGAAAGACTAAAGTGGAAAGACTGTAGTGGACAGAATAAAGTGGAGACTATAGTGGAAAGACTAAAGTTGAAAGACTAAAGTGGACAGACTATAGTGGAAAGACTATAGTGGAAAGACTGTGGTGGACAGAATAAAGTGGAGTCTATAGTGGAAAGACTATAGTGGACAGAGAATAGTGGAAAGACTAAAGTGGACAAACTAAAGTGGACAGACTAAAGTGGACAGACTAAAGTGGAAAGACTAAAGTGGACAGACTAAAGTGGACATACTGTAGTGGACAGAATAAAGTGGAGAGTATAGTGGAAAGAATAAAGTGGACAGAGAATAGTGGAAAGACTAAAGTGGACAGACTATAGGGGAAAGACTATAGTGGAGAGACTGTAGTGGACAGAATAAAGTGGAGACTAAAGTGGAAAGACTAAAGTGGACAGAGAATAGTGGAAAGACTAAAGTGGAAAGACTGTAGTGGACAGAATAAAGTGGAGACTATAGTGGAAAGACTAAAGTTGAAAGACTAAAGTGGACAGACTATAGTGGAAAGACTATAGTGGAAAGACTGTGGTGGACAGAATAAAGTGGAGTCTATAGTGGAAAGACTAAAGTGGACAGAGAATAGTGGAAAGACTAAAGTGGACAGACTATAGTGGAAAGACTGTAGTGGACAGAATAAAGTGGAGACTATAGTGGAAAGACTAAAGTGGAAAGACTAAAGTGGACAGACTATAGTGGAAAGACTAAGTGGACAGACTAAAGCGGAAAGACTGAAGTGGACAGACTATAGTGGAAAGACTATAGTGGAAAGACTGTAGTGGACAGAATAAAGTGGAGACTATAGTGGAAAGACTAAAGTGGACAGAGAATAGTGGAAAGAATAAAGTGGACAGACTATAGTGGAAAGACTGTAGTGGACAGAATAAAGTGGAGACTATAGTGGAAAGACTAAAGTGGAAAGACTAAAGTGGACAGACTATAGTGGAAAGACTAAGTGGACAGACTAAAGCGGAAAGACTAAAGTGGAAAGACTAAAGTGGACAGACTATCGTGGAAAGACTATAGTGGAAAGACTAAAGAGGACAGACTAAAGTGGAAAGTCTAAAGTGGAAAGACTAAAGTGGACAGACTATAGTGGAAAGACTAAGTGGACAGACTAAAGCGGAAAGACTATAGTGGAAAGACTAAAGTGTACAGCCTAAAGTGGAAAGACTAAAGTGGAAAGACTAAAGTGGACAGACTATAGTGGAAATGACTAAAGTGGAAAGACTAAAGTGGACAGACTAAAGTGGACAGACTAAAGTGGAAATACTAAAGTGGACAGACTCTAGTGGAAAGACGAAGTGGACAGACTAAAGCGGAAAGACTAAAGTGGAAAGACTAAAGTGGACAGACTATAGTGGAAAGACTAAAGTGGACAGACTAAAGTGGAAAGTCTAAAGTGGAAAGACTAAAGTGGAGAGACTATAGTGGAAAGACTATAGTGGAAAGACTGTAGTGGACAGAATAAAGTGGAGACTATAGTGGAAAGACTATAGTGGACAGAGAATAGTGGACAGACTATAGTGGAAAGAATATAGTGGACAGAATAAAGTGTAGACTATAGTGGAAAGACTAAAGTGTACAGACTAAAGTGGAAAGACTAATTTGGAAAGACTAAAGTGGACAGACTATAGTGGAAATGACTAAAGTGGAAAGACTAAAGTGGACAGACTAAAGTGGACAGAATAAAGTGGAAATACTAAAGTGGACAGACTCTAGTGGAAAGACTCAGTGGACAGACTAAAGCGGAAAGACTAAAGTGGAAAGACTAAAGTGGACATACTATAGTGGAAAGACTAAAGTGGACAGACTAAAGTGGAAAGTCTAAAGTGGAAAGACTAAAGTGGACAGACTATAGTGGAAAGACAGTAGTGGTCAGAATAAAGTGGAGACTATAGTGGAAAGACTATAGTGGACAGAGAATAGTGGAAAGACTAAAGTGGACAGACTAAAGTGGACAGACTAAAGTGGAAAGACTAAAGTGGACAGACTCTAGTGGAAAGACTGAAGTGGAAAGACTAAGTGGACAGACAGACTATAGTGGAAATACTGTAGTGGACAGAATAAAGTGGAGACTATAGTGGAAAGACTAAAGTGGAAAGACTAAAGTGGACAGAGAATAGTGGAAAGACTAAAGTGGACAGACTATAGTGGAAAGACTAAAGTGTACAGACTAAAGTGGAAAGACTAAAGTGGAAAGACTAAAGTGGAAAGACTGTAGTGGACAGAATAAAGTGGAGACTATAGTGGAAAGACTAAAGTTGAAAGACTAAAGTGGACAGACTATAGTGGAAAGACTATAGTGGAAAGACTGTGGTGGACAGAATAAAGTGGAGTCTATAGTGGAAAGACTAAAGTGGACAGAGAATAGTGGAAAGACTAAAGTGGACAGACTATAGTGGAAAGACTGTAGTGGACAGAATAAAGTGGAGAATATAGTGGAAAGACTAAAGTGGAAAGATTAAAGTGGACAGACTATAGTGGAAAGACTGAAGTGGACAGACTATAGTGGAAAGACTATAGTGGAAAGACTGTAGTGGACAGAATAAAGTGGAGACTATAGTGGAAAGACTAAAGTGGACAGAGAATAGTGGAAAGAATAAAGTGGACAGACTATAGTGGAAAGACTGTAGTGGACAGAATAAAGTGGAGACTATAGTGGAAAGACTAAAGTGGAAAGACTAAAGTGGACAGACTATAGTGGAAAGACTAAGTGGACAGACTAAAGCGGAAAGACTAAAGTGGAAAGACTAAAGTGGACAGACTATAGTGGAAAGACTATAGTGGAAAGACTAAAGAGGACAGACTAAAGTGGAAAGTCTAAAGTGGAAAGACTAAAGTGGACAGACTATAGTGGAAAGACTAAGTGGACAGACTAAAGCGGAAAGACTATAGTGGAAAGACTAAAGTGTACAGCCTAAAGTGGAAAGACTAAAGTGGAAAGACTAAAGTGGACAGACTATAGTGGAAATGACTAAAGTGGAAAGACTAAAGTGGACAGACTAAAGTGGACAGACTAAAGTGGAAATACTAAAGTGGACAGACTCTAGTGGAAAGACGAAGTGGACAGACTAAAGCGGAAAGACTAAAGTGGAAAGACTAAAGTGGACAGACTATAGTGGAAAGACTAAAGTGGACAGACTAAAGTGGAAAGTCTAAAGTGGAAAGACTAAAGTGGACAGACTATAGTGGAAAGACTATAGTGGAAAGACTGTAGTGGACAGAATAAAGTGGAGACTATAGTGGAAAGACTATAGTGGACAGAGAATAGTAGACAGACTATAGTGGAAAGAATATAGTGGACAGAATAAAGTGTAGACTATAGTGGAAAGACTAAAGTGTACAGACTAAAGTGGAAAGACTAATTTGGAAAGACTAAAGTGGACATACTATAGTGGAAATGACTAAAGTGGAAAGACTAAAGTGGACAGACTAAAGTGGACAGAATAAAGTGGAAATTCTAAAGTGGACAGACTCTAGTGGAAAGACTAAGTGGACCGACTAAAGCGGAAAGACTAAAGTGGAAAGACTAAAGTGGACATACTATAGTGGAAAGACTAAAGTGGACAGACTAAAGTGGAAAGTCTAAAGTGGAAAGACTAAAGTGGACAGACTATAGTGGAAAGACAGTAGTGGTCAGAATAAAGTGGAGACTATAGTGGAAAGACTATAGTGGACAGAGAATAGTGGAAAGACTAAAGTGGACAGACTAAAGTGGACAGACTAAAGTGGACAGACTAAAGTGGAAAGACTAAAGTGGACAGACTCTAGTGGAAAGACTGAAGTGGAAAGACTAAGTGGACAGACTATAGTGGAAAGACTATAGTGGAAAGACTGTGGTGGACAGAATAAAGTGGAGTCTATAGTGGAAAGACTATAGTAGACAGAGAATAGTGGAAAGACTAAAGTGGACAAACTAAAGTGGACAGACTAAAGTGGACAGACTAAAGTGGAAAGACTAAAGTGGACAGACTAAAGTGGACATACTGTAGTGGACAGAATAAAGTGGAAAGTATAGTGGAAAGAATAAAGTGGACAGAGAATAGTGGAAAGACTAAAGTGGACAGACTATAGGGGAAAGACTATAGTGGAGAGACTGTAGTGGACAGAATAAAGTGCAGACTAAAGTGGAAAGACTAAAGTGGACAGAGAATAGTGGAAAGACTAAAGTGGAAAGACTGTAGTGGACAGAATAAAGTGGAGACTATAGTGGAAAGACTAAAGTTGAAAGACTAAAGTGGACAGACTATAGTGGAAAGACTATAGTGGAAAGACTGTGGTGGACAGAATAAAGTGGAGTCTATAGTGGAAAGACTAAAGTGGACAGAGAATAGTGGAAAGACTAAAGTGGACAGACTATAGTGGAAAGACTGTAGTGGACAGAATAAAGTGGAGACTATAGTGGAAAGACTAAAGTGGAAAGACTAAAGTGGACAGACTATAGTGGAAAGACTAAGTGGACAGACTAAAGCGGAAAGACTGAAGTGGACAGACTATAGTGGAAAGACTATAGTGGAAAGACTGTAGTGGACAGAATAAAGTGGAGACTATAGTGGAAAGACTAAAGTGGACAGAGAATAGTGGAAAGAATAAAGTGGACAGACTATAGTGGAAAGACTGTAGTGGACAGAATAAAGTGGAGACTATAGTGGAAAGACTAAAGTGGAAAGACTAAAGTGGACAGACTATAGTGGAAAGACTAAGTGGACAGACTAAAGCGGAAAGACTAAAGTGGAAAGACTAAAGTGGACAGACTATAGTGGAAAGACTAAAGTGGACAGACTAAAGTGGAAAGTCTAAAGTGGAAAGACTAAAGTGGACAGACTATAGTGGAAAGACTATAGTGGAAAGACTGTAGTGGACAGAATAAAGTGGAGACTATAGTGGAAAGACTATAGTGGACAGAGAATAGTGGACAGACTATAGTGGAAAGAATATAGTGGACAGAATAAAGTGTAGACTATAGTGGAAAGACTAAAGTGTACAGACTAAAGTGGAAAGACTAATTTGGAAAGACTAAAGTGGACAGACTATAGTGGAAATGACTAAAGTGGAAAGACTAAAGTGGACAGACTAAAGTGGACAGAATAAAGTGGAAATACTAAAGTGGACAGACTCTAGTGGAAAGACTAAGTGGACAGACTAAAGCGGAAAGACTAAAGTGGAAAGACTAAAGTGGACATACTATAGTGGAAAGACTAAAGTGGACAGACTAAAGTGGAAAGTCTAAAGTGGAAAGACTAAAGTGGACAGACTATAGTGGAAAGACAGTAGTGGTCAGAATAAAGTGGAGACTATAGTGGAAAGACTATAGTGGACAGAGAATAGTGGAAAGACTAAAGTGGACAGACTAAAGTGGACAGACTAAAGTGGAAAGACTAAAGTGGACAGACTCTAGTGGAAAGACTGAAGTGGAAAGACTAAGTGGACAGAGAATAGTGGAAAGACTAAAGTGGACAGACTATAGTGGAAAGACTAAAGTGTACAGACTAAAGTGGAAAGACTAAAGTGGAAAGACTAAAGTGGAAAGACTGTAGTGGACAGAATAAAGTGGAGACTATAGTGGAAAGACTAAAGTTGAAAGACTAAAGTGGACAGACTATAGTGGAAAGACTATAGTGGAAAGACTGTGGTGGACAGAATAAAGTGGAGTCTATAGTGGAAAGACTAAAGTGGACAGAGAATAGTGGAAAGACTAAAGTGGACAGACTATAGTGGAAAGACTGTAGTGGACAGAATAAAGTGGAGAATATAGTGGAAAGACTAAAGTGGAAAGATTAAAGTGGACAGACTATAGTGGAAAGACTGAAGTGGACAGACTATAGTGGAAAGACTATAGTGGAAAGACTGTAGTGGACAGAATAAAGTGGAGACTATAGTGGAAAGACTAAAGTGGACAGAGAATAGTGGAAAGAATAAAGTGGACAGACTATAGTGGAAAGACTGTAGTGGACAGAAGAAAGTGGAGACTATAGTGGAAAGACTAAAGTGGAAAGACTAAAGTGGACAGACTATAGTGGAAAGACTAAGTGGACAGACTAAAGCGGAAAGACTAAAGTGGAAAGACTAAAGTGGACAGACTATAGTGGAAAGACTATAGTGGAAAGACTAAAGAGGACAGACTAAAGTGGAAAGTCTAAAGTGGAAAGACTAAAGTGGACAGACTATAGTGGAAAGACTAAGTGGACAGACTAAAGCGGAAAGACTATAGTGGAAAGACTAAAGTGTACAGCCTAAAGTGGAAAGACTAAAGTGGAAAGACTAAAGTGGACAGACTATAGTGGAAATGACTAAAGTGGAAAGACTAAAGTGGACAGACTAAAGTGGACAGACTAAAGCGGAAATACTAAAGTGGACAGACTCTAGTGGAAAGACGAAGTGGACAGACTAAAGCGGAAAGACTAAAGTGGAAAGACTAAAGTGGACAGACTATAGTGGAAAGACTAAAGTGGACAGACTAAAGTGGAAATTCTAAAGTGGAAAGACTAAAGTGGACAGACTATAGTGGAAAGACTATAGTGGAAAGACTGTAGTGGACAGAATAAAGTGGAGACTATAGTGGAAAGACTATAGTGGACAGAGAATAGTAGACAGACTATAGTGGAAAGAATATAGTGGACAGAAGAAAGTGTAGACTATAGTGGAAAGACTAAAGTGTACAGACTAAAGTGGAAAGACTAATTTGGAAAGACTAAAGTGGACATACTATAGTGGAAATGACTAAAGTGGAAAGACTAAAGTGGACAGACTAAAGTGGACAGAATAAAGTGGAAATACTAAAGTGGACAGACTCTAGTGGAAAGACTAAGTGGACAGACTAAAGCGGAAAGACTAAAGTGGAAAGACTAAAGTGGACATACTATAGTGGAAAGACTAAAGTGGACAGACTAAAGTGGAAAGTCTAAAGTGGAAAGACTAAAGTGGACAGACTATAGTGGAAAGACAGTAGTGGTCAGAATAAAGTGGAGACTATAGTGGAAAGACTATAGTGGACAGAGAATAGTGGAAAGACTAAAGTGGACAGACTAAAGTGGACAGACTAAAGTGGAAAGACTAAAGTGGACAGACTCTAGTGGAAAGACTGAAGTGGAAAGACTAAGTGGACAGACAGACTATAGTGGAAATACTGTAGTGGACAGAATAAAGTGGAGACTATAGTGGAAAGACTAAAGTGGAAAGACTAAAGTGGACAGAGAATAGTGGAAAGACTAAAGTGGACAGACTATAGTGGAAAGACTAAAGTGTACAGACTAAAGTGGAAAGACTAAAGTGGAAAGACTAAAGTGGACAGACTAAAGTGGACAGACTAAAGTGGAAATGCTAAAGTGGACGGACTCTAGTGGAAAGACTAAGTGGACAGACTAAAGCGGAAAGACTAAAGTGGAAAGACTAAAGTGGACAGACTATAGTGGAAAGACTAAAGTGAACAGACTAAAGTGGAAAGTCTAAAGTGGAAAGACTAAAGTGGACAGACTATAGTGGAAAGACTATAGTGGAAAGACTAAAGTGGACAGAGAATAGTGGAAAGACGAAAGTGGACGGACTAAAGTGGAAAGACTAAAGTGGAAAGACTAAAGTGGACAAACTATAGTGGAAAGACTATAGTGGAAAGACTGTAGTGGACAGAATAAAGTGGAGACTATAGTGGAAAGACTAAAGTGGAAAGACTAAAGTGGAAAGACTAAAGTGGACGGACTATAATGGAAAGACTAAAGTGGACAGACTATAATGGAAAGACTAAAGTGGACAGACTAAAGTGGAAAGACTAAAGTGGACAGACTAAAGTGGAAAGACTAAAGTGGACAGACTCTAGTGGAAATGACTAAAGTGGAAAGACTAAAGTGGACAGAATAAAGTGGAAATACTAAAGTGGACAGACTCTAGTGGAAAGACTAAGTGGACAGACTAAAGCGGAAAGACTAAAGTGGAAAGACTAAAGTGGACAGACTATAGTGGAAAGACTAAAGTGGACAGACTAAAGTGGAAAGACTAAAGTGGACAGACTCTAGTGGAAAGACTGAAGTGGAAAGACTAAGTGGACAGACAGACTATAGTGGGAAGACTATAGTGGAAATACTGTAGTGGACAGAATAAAGTGGAGACTATAGTGGAAAGACTAAAGTGGAAAGACTAAAGTGGACAGAGAATAGTGGAAAGACTAAAGTGGACAGACTATAGTGGAAAGACTAAAGTGTACAGACTAAAGTGGAAAGACTAAAGTGGAAAGACTAAAGTGGACAGACTAAAGTGGACAGACTAAAGTGGAAACGATAAAGTGGACGGACTCTAGTGGAAAGACTAAGTGGACAGACTAAAGCGGAAAGACTAAAGTGGAAAGACTAAAGTGGACAGACTATAGTGGAAAGACTAAAGTGGACAGACTAAAGTAGAAAGTCTAAAGTGGAAAGACTAAAGTGGACAGACTATAGTGGAAAGACTATAGTGGAAAGACTGTAGTGGACAGAATAAAGTGGAGACTATAGTGGAAAGACTAAAGTGGACAGAGAATAGTGGAAAGACGAAAGAGGACAGACTAAAGAGGAAAGACTAAAGTGGAAAGACTAAAGTGGACAAACTATAGTGGAAAGACTATAGTGGAAAGACTGTAGTGGACAGAAAGTCTAAAGTGGAAAGACTAAAGTGGAAAGTCTAAAGTGGAAAGACTAAAGTGGACAGACTATAGTGGAAAGACTAAGTGGACAGACTAAAGCGGAAAGACTATAGTGGAAAGACTAAAGTGTACAGCCTAAAGTGGAAAGACTAAAGTGGAAAGACTAAAGTGGACAGACTATAGTGGAAATGACTAAAGTGGAAAGACTAAAGTGGACAGACTAAAGTGGACAGACTAAAGTGGAAATACTAAAGTGGACAGACTCTAGTGGAAAGACGAAGTGGACAGACTAAAGCGGAAAGACTAAAGTGGAAAGACTAAAGTGGACAGACTATAGTGGAAAGACTAAAGTGGACAGACTAAAGTGGAAAGTCTAAAGTGGAAAGACTAAAGTGGAGAGACTAAAGTGGACAGAGAATAGTGGAAAGACTAAAGTGGACAGACTATAGTGGAAAGACTAAAGTGTACAGACTAAAGTGGAAAGACTAAAGTGGAAAGACTAAAGTGGACAGACTAAAGTGGACAGACTAAAGTGGAAATGCTAAAGTGGACGGACTCTAGTGGAAAGACTAAGTGGACAGACTAAAGCGGAAAGACTAAAGTGGAAAGACTAAAGTGGACAGACTATAGTGGAAAGACTAAAGTGAACAGACTAAAGTGGAAAGTCTAAAGTGGAAAGACTAAAGTGGACAGACTATAGTGGAAAGACTATAGTGGAAAGACTAAAGTGGACAGAGAATAGTGGAAAGACGAAAGTGGACGGACTAAAGTGGAAAGACTAAAGTGGAAAGACTAAAGTGGACAAACTATAGTGGAAAGACTATAGTGGAAAGACTGTAGTGGACAGAATAAAGTGGAGACTATAGTGGAAAGACTAAAGTGGAAAGACTAAAGTGGAAAGACTAAAGTGGACGGACTATAATGGAAAGACTAAAGTGGACAGACTATAGTGGAAAGACTAAAGTGGACAGACTAAAGTGGAAAGACTAAAGTGGACAGACTAAAGTGGAAAGACTAAAGTGGACACACTCTAGTGGAAATGACTAAAGTGGAAAGACTAAAGTGGACAGAATAAAGTGGAAATACTAAAGTGGACAGACTCTAGTGGAAAGACTAAGTGGACAGACTAAAGCGGAAAGACTAAAGTGGAAAGACTAAAGTGGACAGACTATAGTGGAAAGACTAAAGTGGACAGACTAAAGTGGAAAGACTAAAGTGGACAGACTCTAGTGGAAAGACTGAAGTGGAAAGACTAAGTGGACAGACAGACTATAGTGGAAAGACTATAGTGGAAATACTGTAGTGGACAGAATAAAGTGGAGACTATAGTGGAAAGACTAAAGTGGAAAGACTAAAGTGGACAGAGAATAGTGGAAAGACTAAAGTGGACAGACTATAGTGGAAAGACTAAAGTGTACAGACTAAAGTGGAAAGACTAAACTGGAAAGACTAAAGTGGACAGACTAAAGTGGACAGACTAAAGTGGAAACGCTAAAGTGGACGGACTCTAGTGGAAAGACTAAGTGGACAGACTAAAGCGGAAAGACTAAAGTGGAAAGACTAAAGTGGAAAGACTATAGTGGAAAGACTAAAGTGGACAGACTAAAGTAGAAAGTCTAAAGTGGAAAGACTAAAGTGGACAGACTATAGTGGAAAGACTATAGTGGAAAGACTGTAGTGGACAGAATAAAGTGGAGACTATAGTGGAAAGACTAAAGTGGACAGAGAATAGTGGAAAGACGAAAGAGGACAGACTAAAGAGGAAAGACTAAAGTGGAAAGACTAAAGTGGACAAACTATAGTGGAAAGACTATAGTGGAAAGACTGTAGTGGACAGAAAGTCTAAAGTGGAAAGACTAAAGTGGAAAGTCTAAAGTGGAAAGACTAAAGTGGACAGACTATAGTGGAAAGACTAAGTGGACAGACTAAAGCGGAAAGACTATAGTGGAAAGACTAAAGTGTACAGCCTAAAGTGGAAAGACTAAAGTGGAAAGACTAAAGTGGACAGACTATAGTGGAAATGACTAAAGTGGAAAGACTAAAGTGGACAGACTAAAGTGGACAGACTAAAGTGGAAATACTAAAGAGGACAGACTCTAGTGGAAAGACGAAGTGGACAGACTAAAGCGGAAAGACTAAAGTGGAAAGACTAAAGTGGACAGACTATAGTGAAAGACTAAAGTGGACAGACTAAAGTGGAAAGTCTAAAGTGGAAAGACTAAAGTGGACAGACTATAGTGGAAAGACTATAGTGGAAAGACTGTAGTGGACAGAATAAAGTGGAGACTATAGTGGAAAGACTATAGTGGACAGAGAATAGTGGACAGACTATAGTGGAAAGAATATAGTGGACAGAATAAAGTGTAGACTATAGTGGAAAGACTAAAGTGTACAGACTAAAGTGGAAAGACTAATTTGGAAAGACTAAAGTGGACAGACTATAGTGGAAATGACTAAAGTGGAAAGACTAAATTGGACAGACTAAAGTGGACAGAATAAAGTGGAAATACTAAAGTGGACAGACTCTAGTGGAAAGACTAAGTGGACAGACTAAAGCGGAAAGACTAAAGTGGAAAGACTAAAGTGGACATACTATAGTGGAAAGACTAAAGTGGACAGACTAAAGTGGAAAGTCTAAAGTGGAAAGACTAAAGTGGACAGACTATAGTGGAAAGACAGTAGTGGTCAGAATAAAGTGGAGACTATAGTGGAAAGACTATAGTGGACAGAGAATAGTGGAAAGACTAAAGTGGACAGACTAAAGTGGACAGACTAAAGTGGAAAGACTAAAGTGGACAGACTCTAGTGGAAAGACTGAAGTGGAAAGACTAAGTGGACAGACAGACTATAGTGGAAATACTGTAGTGGACAGAATAAAGTGGAGACTATAGTGGAAAGACTAAAGTGGAAAGACTAAAGTGGACAGAGAATAGTGGAAAGACTAAAGTGGACAGACTATAGTGGAAAGACTAAAGTGTACAGACTAAAGTGGAAAGACTAAAGTGGAAAGACTAAAGTGGACAGACTAAAGTGGACAGACTAAAGTGGAAATGCTAAAGTGGACGGACTCTAGTGGAAAGACTAAGTGGACAGACTAAAGTGAAAATACTAAAGTGGACAGACTCTAGTGGAAAGACGAAGTGGACAGACTAAAGCGGAAAGACTAAAGTGGAAAGACTAAAGTGGACAGACTATAGTGGAAAGACTAAAGTGGACAGACTAAAGTGGAAAGTCTAAAGTGGAAAGACTAAAGTGGACAGACTATAGTGGAAAGACTATAGTGGAAAGACTGTAGTGGACAGAATAAAGTGGAGACTATAGTGGAAAGACTAAAGTGGAAAGACTAAAGTGGAAAGACTAAAGTGGACGGACTATAATGGAAAGACTAAAGTGGAAAGACTATAGTGGAAAGACTAAAGTGGACAGACTAAAGTGGAAAGACTAAAGTGGACAGACTAAAGTGGAAAGACTAAAGTGGACAGACTCTAGTGGAAATGACTAAAGTGGAAAGACTAAAGTGGACAGAATAAAGTGGAAATACTAAAGTGGACAGACTCTAGTGGAAAGACTAAGTGGACAGACTAAAGCGGAAAGACTAAAGTGGAAAGACTAAAGTGGACAGACTATAGTGGAAAGACTAAAGTGGACAGACTAAAGTGGAAAGACTAAAGTGGACAGACTCTAGTGGAAAGACTGAAGTGGAAAGACTAAGTGGACAGACAGACTATAGTGGAAAGACTATAGTGGAAATACTGTAGTGGACAGAATAAAGTGGAGACTATAGTGGAAAGACTAAAGTGGAAAGACTAAAGTGGACAGAGAATAGTGGAAAGACTAAAGTGGACAGACTATAGTGGAAAGACTAAAGTGTACAGACTAAAGTGGAAAGACTAAAGTGGAAAGACTAAAGTGGACAGACTAAAGTGGAAACGCTAAAGTGGACGGACTCTAGTGGAAAGACTAAGTGGACAGACTAAAGCGGAAAGACTAAAGTGGAAAGACTAAAGTGGACAGACTATAGTGGAAAGACTAAAGTGGACAGACTAAAGTAGAAAGTCTAAAGTGGAAAGACTAAAGTGGACAGACTATAGTGGAAAGACTATAGTGGAAAGACTGTAGTGGACAGAATAAAGTGGAGACTATAGTGGAAAGACTAAAGTGGACAGAGAATAGTGGAAAGACGAAAGAGGACAGACTAAAGAGGAAAGACTAAAGTGGAAAGACTAAAGTGGACAAACTATAGTGGAAAGACTATAGTGGAAAGACTGTAGTGGACAGAATAAAGTGGAGACTATAGTGGAAAGACTAAAGTGGAAAGACTAAAGTGGAAAGACTAAAGTGGACAGACTATAATGGAAAGACTAAAGTGGACAGACTATAGTGGAAAGACTAAAGTGGACAGACTAAAGTGGAAAGACTAAAGTGGACAGACTAAAGTGGAAAGACTAAAGTGGACAGACTCTAGTGGAAAGACTGAAGTGTAAAGACTAAGTGAACAGACTAAAGCGGAAAGACAAAAGTGGACAGACTAAAGTGGAAAGACTAAAGTGGACAGACTATAGTGGAAAGACTATAGTGGAAAGACTGTAGTGGACAGAATAAAGTGGAGACTATAGTGGAAAGACTAAAGTGGAAAGACTAAAGTGGACAGAGAATAGTGGAAAGACTAAAGTGGAAAGACTGTAGTGGACAGAATAAAGTGGAGACTATAGTGGAAAGACTAAAGTGGAAAGACTAAAGTGGACAGACTATAGTGGAAAGACTATAGTGGAACGACTGTAGTGGACAGAATAAAGTGGAGACTATAGAGGAAAGACTAAAGTGGACAGAGAATAGTGGAAAGACTAAAGTGGACAGATTATAGTGGAAAGACTATAGTGGAAAGACATTAGTGGACAGAATAAAGTGGAGACTATAGTGGAAAGACTAAAGTGGAAAGACTAAAGTGGAAAGACTAAAGTGGACAGAGAATAGTGGAAAGACTAAAGTGGACAGACTATAGTGGAAAGACTATAGTGGAGAGACTGTAGTGGACAGAATAAAGTGGAGACTATAGTGGAAAGACTAAAGTGGAAAGACTAAAGTGGACAGAGAATAGTGGAAAGACTAAAGTGGAAAGACTATAGTGGACAGAATAAAGTGGAGACTATAGTGGAAAGACTAAAGTGGAAAGACTAAAGTGGACAGACTATAGTGGAAAGACTATAGTGGAAAGACTGTAGTGGACAGAATGAAGTGGAGACTATAGTGGAAAGACTAAAGTGGACAGAGAATAGTGGAAAGAATAAAGTGGACAGACTATAGTGGAAAGACTATAGTGGAAAGACTGTAGTGGACAGAATAAAGTGGAGACTATAGTGGAAAGACTAAAGTGGAAAAACTAAAGTGGACAGACTATAGTGGAAAGACTGAAGTGGACAGACTAAAGTGGAAAAACTAAAGTGGAAAGACTAAAGTGGACAGACTATAGTGGAAAGATTATAGTGGAAAGAATGTAGTGGACAGAATAAAGTGTAGACTATAGTGGAAAAACTAAAGTGGACAGCCTATAGTGGAAATGACTAAAGTGGAAAGACTAAAGTGGACAGACTAAAGTGGACAGACTAAAGTGGAAATACTAAAGTGGACAGACTCTAGTGGAAAGACTAAGTGGACAGACTAAAGCGGAAAGACTAAAGTGGAAAGACTAAAGTGGACAGACTATAGTGGAAAGACTAAAGTGGACAGACTAAAGTGGAAAGTCTAAAGTGGAAAGACTAAAGTGGACAGACTATAGTGGAAAGACTATAGTGGAAAGACTGTAGTGGACAGAATAAAGTGGAGACTAAAGTGGAAAGACTAAAGTGGACAGAGACTAGTGGAAAGACTAAAGTGGAAAGACTAAAGTGGAAAGACTAAAGTGGACAGACTAAAGTGGAAAGACTAAAGTGGAAAGACTAAAGTGGACAAACTATAGTGGAAAGACTAGAGTGGAAAGCCTGTAGTGGACAGAATAAAGTGGAGACTATAGTGGAAAGACTAAAGTGGAAAGACTAAAGTGGAAAGACTATAGTGGACAGACTAAAGTGGAAAAACTAAAGTGGAAAGCCTAAAGTGGACAGACTATAGTGGAAAGACTATAGTGGAAAGACTGTAGTGGACAGAATAAAGTGTAGACTATAGTGGAAAGACTAAAGTGTACAGACTAAAGTGGAAAGACTAAAGTGGAAAGACTAAAGTGGACAGCCTATAGTGGAAATGACTAAAGTGGAAAGACTAAAGTGGACAGACTAAAGTGGACAGACTATAGTGGAAAGACTATAGTGGAAAGACTGTAGTGGACAGAATAAAGTGTAGACTATAGTGGAAAGACTAAAGTGTAGAGACTAAAGTGGAAAGACTAAAGTGGAAAGACTAAAGTGGACAGCCTATAGTGGAAATGACTAAAGTGGAAAGACTAAAATGGACAGACTAAAGTGGACAGACTAAAGTGGAAATACTAAAGTGGACAGACTCTAGTGGAAAGACTAAGTGGACAGACTAAAGCGGAAAGTCTAAAGTGGAAAGACTAAAGTGGACAGACTATAGCGGAAAGACTATAGTGGAGAGACTGTAGTGGACAGAATAAAGTGGAGACTATAGTGGAAAGACTAAAGTGGACAGAGAATAGTGGAAAGACTAAAGTGGAAAGACTGTAGTGGACAGAATAAAGTGGAGACTATAGTGGAAAGACTAAAATGGAAAGACTAAAGTGGACAGACTATAGTGGAAAGACTGTAGTGGAAAGACTGTAGTGGACAGAATAAAGTGGAGACTATAGTGGAAAGACTAAAGTGGACAGAGAATATTGGAAAGACTTTAGTGGACAGACTTTAGTGGACAGACTATATTGGAAAGACTATAGTGGAAAGACTAAAGTGGAAAGAATAAAGTGGACGGATTAAAGTGGACAGAGAATAGTGGAAAGACTAAAGTGGAAAGACTAATTTGGACAAACTATAGTGGAAAGACTATAGTGGAAAGCCTGTAGTGGACAGAATAAAGTGGAGACTATAGTGGAAAGACTAAAGTGGAAAGACTAAAGTGGAAAGACTAAAGTGGACAGACTATAGTGGAAAGACTAAAGTGGACAGACTATAGTGGAAAGACTAAAGTGGACAGACTAAAGTGGAAAGACTAAAGAGGACAGACTAAAGTGGAAAGACTAAAGTGGACAGACTCTAGTGGAAAGACTGAAGTGGAAAGACTAAGTGGAAAGACTAAAGTGGACAGACTATAGTGGAAAGACTATAGTGGAAAGACTGTAGTGGACAGAATAAAGTAAGACTAAAGTGGACAAACTATAGTGGAAAGACTAAAGTGGAAAGACTAAAGTGGAAAGAATAATTCGGAAAGAATAATTCGGAAAGACTAAAGTGGACAGTGAATAGTGGAAAGACTCAAGTGGAAAGACTAAAGTGGAAAGACTAAAGTGGACAGACTAAAGTGGAAAGACTAAAGTGGAAAGACTAAAGTGGAAAGACTAAAGTGCACAGACTATAGTGGAAAGCCTGTCATGGACAGGATAAAGTGGAGACTATAGTGGAAAGACTAAAGTGGACAGAGAATAGTGGAAAGACTAAAGTGGACAGACTAAAGTGGAAATACTAAAGTGGACAGACTCTAGTGGAAAGACTAAGTGGACAGACTAAAGCGGAAAGACTAAAGTGGAAAGACTAAAGTGGACAGACTATAGTGGAAAGACTAAAGTGGACAGACTAAAGTGGAAAGTCTAAAGTGGAAAGACTAAAGTGGACAGACTATAGTGGAAAGACTATAGTGGAAAGACTGTAGTGGACAGAATAAAGTGGAGACTAAAGTGGAAAGACTAAAGTGGACAGAGACTAGTGGAAAGACTAAAGTGGAAAGACTAAAGTGGACAGCCTATAGTGGAAATGACTAAAGTGGAAAGACTAAAGTGGACAGACTAAAGTGGAAATACTAAAGTGGACAGACTCTAGTGGAAAGACTAAGTGGACAGACTAAAGCGGAAAGACTAAAGTGGAAAGACTAAAGTGGACAAACTAAAGTGGAAAGTCTAAAGTGGAAAGACTAAAGTGGACAGACTATAGTGGAAAGACTATAGTGGAAAGACTGTAGTGGACAGAATAAAGTGGAGACTAAAGTGGAAAGACTAAAGTGGACAGAGACTAGTGGAAAGACTAAAGTGGAAAGACTAAAGTGGAAAGACTAAAGTGGACAGACTAAAGTGGAAAGACTAAAGTGGAAAGACTAAAGTGGGCAAACTATAGTGGAAAGACTATAGTGGAAAGCCTGTAGTGGACAGAATAAAGTGGAGACTATAGTGGAAAGACTAAAGTGGAAAGACTAAAGTGGAAAGACTATAGTGGACAGACTAAAGTGGAAAAACTAAAGTGGAAAGACTAAAGTGTACAGACTATAGTGTACAGACTATAGTGGAAAGACTGTAGTGGACAGAATAAAGTGTAGACTATAGTGGAAAGACTAAAGTGTACAGACTAAAGTGGAAAGACTAAAGTGGAAAGACTAAAGTGGAAAGACTAAAGTGGACAGCCTATAGTGGAAATGACTAAAGTGGAAAGACTAAAGTGGACAGACTAAAGTGGACAGACTATAGTGGAAAGACTATAATGGAAAGACTGTAGTGGACAGAATAAAGTGTAGACTATAGTGGAAAGACTAAAGTGTAGAGACTAAAGTGGAAAGACTAAAGTGGAAAGACTAAAGTGGACAGCCAATAGTGGAAATGACTAAAGTGGAAAGACTAAAATGGACAGACTAAAGTGGACAGACTAAAGTGGAAATACTAAAGTGGACAGACTCTAGTGGAAAGACTAAGTGGACAGACTAAAGTGGAAAGACTAAAGTGGAAAGACTAAAGTGGACAGACTATAGTGGAAAGACTAAAGAGGTCAGACTAGAGTGGAAAGACTAAAGTGGACAGACTAAAGTAGAAAGTCTAAAGTGGAAAGACTAAAGTGGACAGACTATAGTGGAAAGACTGTAGTGGACAGAATAAAGTGGAGACTATAGTGGAAAGACTAAAGTGGACAGAGAATAGTGGAAAGACGAAAGAGGACAGACTAAAGAGGAAAGACTAAAGTGGAAAGACTAAAGTGGACAAACTATAGTGGAAAGACTAAAGTGGAAAGACTAAAGTGGACAGACTATAGTGGAAAGACTATAGTGGAACGACTGTAGTGGACAGAATAAAGTGGAGACTATAGAGGAAAGACTAAAGTGGACAGAGAATAGTGGAAAGACTAAAGTGGACAGACTATAGTGGAAAGACTATAGTGGAAAGACATTAGTGGACAGAATAAAGTGGAGACTATAGTGGAAAGACTAAAGTGGAAAGACTAAAGTGGAAAGACTAAAGTGGACAGAGAATAGTGGAAAGACTAAAGTGGACAGACTATAGTGGAAAGACTATAGTGGAGAGACTGTAGTGGACAGAATAAAGTGGAGACTATAGTGGAAAGACTAAAGTGGAAAGACTAAAGTGGACAGAGAATAGTGGAAAGACTAAAGTGGAAAGACTATAGTGGACAGAATAAAGTGGAGACTATAGTGGAAAGACTAAAGTGGAAAGACTAAAGTGGACAGACTATAGTGGAAAGACTATAGTGGAAAGACTGTAGTGGACAGAATGAAGTGGAGACTATAGTGGAAAGACTAAAGTGGACAGAGAATAGTGGAAAGAATAAAGTGGACAGACTATAGTGGAAAGACTATAGTGGAAAGACTGTAGTGGACAGAATAAAGTGGAGACTATAGTGGAAAGACTAAAGTGGAAAGACTAAAGTGGACAGACTATAGTGGAAAGACTGAAGTGGACAGACTAAAGTGGAAAAACTAAAGTGGAAAGACTAAAGTGGACAGACTATAGTGGAAAGATTATAGTGGAAAGAATGTAGTGGACAGAATAAAGTGTAGACTATAGTGGAAAAACTAAAGTGGACAGCCTATAGTGGAAATGACTAAAGTGGAAAGACTAAAGTGGACAGACTAAAGTGGACAGACTAAAGTGGAAATACTAAAGTGGACAGACTCTAGTGGAAAGACTAAGTGGATAGACTAAAGCGGAAAGACTAAAGTGGAAAGACTAAAGTGGACAGACTATAGTGGAAAGACTAAAGTGGACAGACTAAAGTGGAAAGTCTAAAGTGGAAAGACTAAAGTGGACAGACTATAGTGGAAAGACTATAGTGGAAAGACTGTAGTGGACAGAATAAAGTGGAGACTAAAGTGGAAAGACTAAATAGGACAGAGACTAGTGGAAAGATTAAAGTGGAAAGACTAAAGTGGAAAGACTAAAGTGGACAGACTAAAGTGGAAAGACTAAAGTGGAAAGACTAAAGTGGACAAACTATAGTGGAAAGACTAGAGTGGAAAGCCTGTAGTGGACAGAATAAAGTGGAGACTATAGTGGAAAGACTAAAGTGGAAAGACTAAAGTGGAAAGACTATAGTGGACAGACTAAAGTGGAAAAACTAAAGTGGAAAGCCTAAAGTGGACAGACTATAGTGGAAAGACTATAGTGGAAAGACTGTAGTGGACAGAATAAAGTGTAGACTATAGTGGAAAGACTAAAGTGTACAGACTAAAGTGGAAAGACTAAAGTGGAAAGACTAAAGTGGACAGCCTATAGTGGAAATGACTAAAGTGGAAAGACTAAAGTGGACAGACTAAAGTGGACAGACTATAGTGGAAAGACTATATTGGAAAGACTGTAGTGGACAGAATAAAGTGTAGACTATAGTGGAAAGACTAAAGTGTAGAGACTAAAGTGGAAAGACTAAAGTGGAAAGACTAAAGTGGACAGCCTATAGTGGAAATGACTAAAGTGGAAAGACTAAAATGGACAGACTAAAGTGGACAGACTAAAGTGGAAATACTAAAGTGGACAGACTCTAGTGGAAAGACTAAGTGGACAGACTAAAGCGGAAAGTCTAAAGTGGAAAGACTAAAGTGGACAGACTATAGCGGAAAGACTATAGTGGAGAGACTGTAGTGGACAGAATAAAGTGGAGACTATAGTGGAAAGACTAAAGTGGACAGAGAATAGTGGAAAGACTAAAGTGGAAAGACTGTAGTGGACAGAATAAAGTGGAGACTATAGTGGAAAGACTAAAATGGAAAGACTAAAGTGGACAGACTATAGTGGAAAGACTGTAGTGGAAAGACTGTAGTGGACAGAATAAAGTGGAGACTATAGTGGAAAGACTAAAGTGGACAGAGAATATTGGAAAGACTTTAGTGGACAGACTTTAGTGGACAGACTATATTGGAAAGACTATAGTGGAAAGACTAAAGTGGAAAGAATAAAGTGGACGGATTAAAGTGGACAGAGAATAGTGGAAAGACTAAAGTGGAAAGACTAAGGTGGACAAACTATAGTGGAAAGACTATAGTGGAAAGCCTGTAGTGGACAGAATAAAGTGGAGACTATAGTGGAAAGACTAAAGTGGAAAGACTAAAGTGGAAAGACTAAAGTGGACAGACTATAGTGGAAAGACTAAAGTGGACAGACTATAGTGGAAAGACTAAAGTGGACAGACTAAAGTGGAAAGACTAAAGAGGACAGACTAAAGTGGAAAGACTAAAGTGGACAGACTCTAGTGGAAAGACTGAAGTGGAAAGACTAAGTGGAAAGACTAAAGTGGACAGACTATAGTGGAAAGACTATAGTGGAAAGACTGTAGTGGACAGAATAAAGTAAGACTAAAGTGGACAAACTATAGTGGAAAGACTAAAGTGGAAAGACTAAAGTGGAAAGAATAATTCGGAAAGAATAATTCGGAAAGACTAAAGTGGACAGTGAATAGTGGAAAGACTCAAGTGGAAAGACTAAAGTGGAAAGACTAAAGTGGACAGACTAAAGTGGAAAGACTAAAGTGGAAAGACTAAAGTGGAAAGACTAAAGTGCACAGACTATAGTGGAAAGCCTGTCGTGGACAGGATAAAGTGGAGACTATAGTGGAAAGACTAAAGTTGACAGAGAATAGTGGAAAGACTAAAGTGGACAGACTAAAGTGGAAATACTAAAGTGGACAGACTCTAGTGGAAAGACTAAGTGGACAGACTAAAGCGGAAAGACTAAAGTGGAAAGACTAAAGTGGACAGACTATAGTGGAAAGACTAAAGTGGACAGACTAAAGTGGAAAGTCTAAAGTGGAAAGACTAAAGTGGACAGACTATAGTGGAAAGACTATAGTGGAAAGACTGTAGTGGACAGAATAAAGTGGAGACTAAAGTGGAAAGACTAAAGTGGACAGAGACTAGTGGAAAGACTAAAGTGGAAAGACTAAAGTGGACAGCCTATAGTGGAAATGACTAAAGTGGAAAGACTAAAGTGGACAGACTAAAGTGGAAATACTAAAGTGGACAGACTCTAGTGGAAATACTAAGTGGACAGACTAAAGCGGAAAGACTAAAGTGGAAAGACTAAAGTGGACAGACTATAGTGGAAAGACTAAAGTGGACAAACTAAAGTGGAAAGTCTAAAGTGGAAAGACTAAAGTGGACAGACTATAGTGGAAAGACTATAGTGGAAAGACTGTAGCGGACAGAATAAAGTGGAGACTAAAGTGGAAAGACTAAAGTGGACAGAGACTAGTGGAAAGACTAAAGTGGAAAGACTAAAGTGGAAAGACTAAAGTGGACAGACTAAAGTGGAAAGACTAAAGTGGAAAGACTAAAGTGGGCAAACTATAGTGGAAAGACTATAGTGGAAAGCCTGTAGTGGACAGAATAAAGTGGAGACTATAGTGGAAAGACTAAAGTGGAAAGACTAAAGTGGAAAGACTATAGTGGACAGACTAAAGTGGAAAAACTAAAGTGGAAAGACTAAAGTGTACAGACTATAGTGTACAGACTATAGTGGAAAGACTGTAGTGGACAGAATAAAGTGTAGACTATAGTGGAAAGACTAAAGTGTACAGACTAAAGTGGAAAGACTAAAGTGGAAAGACTAAAGTGGAAAGACTAAAGTGGACAGCCTATAGTGGAAATGACTAAAGTGGAAAGACTAAAGTGGACAGACTAAAGTGGACAGACTATAGTGGAAAGACTATAGTGGAAAGACTGTAGTGGACAGAATAAAGTGTAGACTATAGTGGAAAGACTAAAGTGTAGAGACTAAAGTGGAAAGACTAAAGTGGAAAGACTAAAGTGGACAGCCAATAGTGGAAATGACTAAAGTGGAAAGACTAAAATGGACAGACTAAAGTGGACAGACTAAAGTGGAAATACTAAAGTGGACAGACTCTAGTGGAAAGACTAAGTGGACAGACTAAAGTGGAAAGACTAAAGTGGAAAGACTAAAGTGGACAGACTATAGTGGAAAGACTAAAGAGGTCAGACTAGAGTGGAAAGTCTAAAGTGGAAAGACTAAAGTGGACAGACTATAGCGGAAAGACTATAGTGGAGAGACTGTAGTGGACAGAATAAAGTGGAGACTATAGTGGAAAGACTAAAGTGGACAGAGAATAGTGGAAAGACTAAAGTGGAAAGACTGTAGTGGACAGAATAAAGTGGAGACTATAGTGGAAAGACTAAAATGGAAAGACTAAAGTGGACAGACTATAGTGGAAAGACTGTAGTGGAAAGACTGTAGTGGACAGACTAAAGTGGAGACTATAGTGGAAAGACTAAAGTGGACAGAGAATATTGGAAAGACTTTAGTGGACAGACTTTAGTGGACAGACTATATTGGAAAGACTATAGTGGAAAGACTAAAGTGGAAAGAATAAAGTGGACAGACTTAAGTGGACAGACTAAAGTGGAAAGACTAAAGTGGAAAGACTAAAGTGGACAAACTATAGTGGAAAGACTAAAGTGGACAGACTATAGTGGAAAGACTAAAGTGGACAGACTAAAGTGGAAAGACTAAAGAGGACAGACTAAAGTGGAAAGACTAAAGTGGACAGACTCTAGTGGAAAGACTGAAGTGGAAAGACTAAGTTGAAAGACTAAAGTGGACAGACTATAGTGGAAAGACTAAAGTGGACAGACTATAGTGGAAAGCCTGTAGTGGACAGAATAAAGTGGAGACTATAGTGGAAAGACTAAAGTGGAAAGACTAAAGTGGAAAGACTAAAGTGGACAGACTATAGTAGAAAGACTAAAGTGGACAGACTATAGTGGAAAGACTAAAGTGGACAGACTAAAGTGGAAAGACTAAAGAGGACAGACTAAAGTGGAAAGACTAAAGTGGAGAGACTCTAGTGGAAAGACTGAAGTGGAAAGACTAAGTGGAAAGACTAAAGTGGACAGACTATAGTGGAAAGACTATAGTGGAAAGACTGTAGTGGACAGAATAAAGTAAGACTAAAGTGGACAAACTATAGTGGAAAGACTAAAGTGGAAAGACTAAAGTGGAAAGACTAAAGTGGAAAGAATAATTCGGAAAGACTAAAGTGGACAGTGAATAGTGGAAAGACTCAAGTGGAAAGACTAAAGTGGAAAGACTAAAGTGGACAGACTAAAGTGGAAAGACTAAAGTGGAAAGACTAAAGTGGACAAACTATAGTGGAAAGACTATAGTGGAAAGCCTGTCGTGGACAGAATAAAGTGGAGACTATAGTGGAAAGACTAAAGTGGAAAGACTAAAGTGGAAAGACTAAAGTGGACAGACTATAGTGGAAAGACTAAAGTGGACAGACTATAGTGGAAAGACTAAAGTGGACAGACTAAAGTGGAAAGACTAAAGAGGACAGACTAAAGTGGAAATACTAAAGTGGACAGACTCTAGTGGAAAGACTGAAGTGGAAAGACTAAGTTGAAAGACTAAAGTGGACAGACTATAGTGGAAAGACTATAGTGGAAAGACTGTAGTGGACAGAATAAAGTAAGACTAAAGTGGACAAACTGTAGTGGAAAGACTAAAGTGGAAAGACTAAAGTGGAAAGAATAATTCGGAAAGACTAAAGTGGACAGTGAATAGTGGAAAGACTCAAGTGGAAAGACTAAAGAGGAAAGACTAAAGTGGACAGACTAAAGTGGAAAGACTAAAGTGCACAGACTATAGTGGAAAGACTAAAGTGGACAGACTATAGTGGAAAGACTAAAGTGGACAGACTAAAGTGGAAAGACTAAAGTGGACAAACTATAGTGGAAAGACTATAGTGGAAAGCCTGTCGTGGACAGAATAAAGTGGAGACTATAGTGGAAATACTAAAGTGGACAGACTATAGTGGAAAGACTAAAGTGGACAGACTATAGTGGAAAGATTAAAGTGGACAGACTAAAGTGGAAAGACTAAAGAGGACAGACTAAAGTGGAAAGACTAAAGTGGACAGACACTAGTGGAAAGACTGAAGTGGAAAGACTAAGTGGAAAGACTAAAGTGGACAGACTATAGTGGAAAGACTATAGTGGAAAGACTGTAGTGGACAGAATAAAGTAAGACTAAAGTGGACAAACTATAGTGGAAAGACTAAAGTGGAAAGACTAAAGTGGAAAGAATAATTCGGAAAGACTAAAGTGGACAGTGAATAGTGGAAAGACTCAAGTGGAAAGACTAAAGTGGAAAGACTAAAGTGGACAGACTAAAGTGGAAAGACTAAAGTGGAAAGACTAAAGTGGACAAACTATAGTGGAAAGACTATAGTGGAAAGCCTGTCGTGGACAGAATAAAGTGGAGACTATAGTGGAAAGACTAAAGTGGAAAGACTAAAGTGGAAAGACTAAAGTGGACAGACTATAGTGGAAAGACTAAAGTGGACAGACTATAGTGGAAAGACTAAAGTGGACAGACTAAAGTGGAAAGACTAAAGAGGACAGACTAAAGTGGAAAGACTAAAGTGGACAGACTCTAGTGGAAAGAATGAAGTGGAAAGACTAAGTGGAAAGACTAAAGTGGACAGACTATAGTGGAAAGACTATAGTGGAAAGACTGTAGTGGACAGAATAAAGTAAGACTAAAGTGGACAAACTATAGTGGAAAGACTAAAGTGGAAAGACTAAAGTGGAAAGAATAATTCGGAAAGACTAAAGTGGACAGTGAATAGCGGAAAGACTCAAGTGGAAAGACTAAAGTGGAAAGACTAAAGTGGACAGACTAAAGTGGAAAGACTAAAGTGGAAAGACTAAAGTGGAATGACTAAAGTGCACAGACTATAGTGGAAAGACTAAAGTGGACAGACTATAGTGGAAAGACTAAAGTGGACAGACTAAAGTGGAAAGACTAAAGTGGACAGACTAAAGTGGAAAGACTAAAGTGGACAGACTCTAGTGGAAAGACTGAAGTGGAAAGACTAAGTGGACAGACTAAAGCGGAAAAACAGACTAAAGTGGACAGACTAAAGTGGAAAGACTAAAGTGGACAGACTATAGTGGAAAGACTAAAGTGGACAGACTATAGTGGAAAGACTATAGTGGAAAGACTGTAGTGGACAGAATAAAGTGGAGACTATAGTGGAAAGACTAAAGTCGACAGAGAATAGTGGAAAGACTAAAGTGGACAGACTATAGTTGAAAGACTAAAGTGGACAGACTAAAGTGGAAAGACTAAAGTGGACAGACTATAGTGGAAAGACTGTAGTGGAAAGAATAAAGTGGAGAGTATAGTGGAAAGAATAAAGTGGACAGAGAATAGTGGAAAGACTAAAGTGGACAGACTATAGTGGAAAGACTATAGTGGAGAGACTGTAGTGGGCAGAATAAAGTGGAGACTATAGTGGAAAGACTAAAGTGGAAAGACTAAAGTGGACAGAGAATAGTGGAAAGACTAAAGTGGAAAGATTGTAGTGGACAGAATAAAGTGGAGACTATAGTGGAAAGACTAAAGTGGAAAGAATAAAGTGGACAGACTATAGTGGAAAGACTAAAGTGGACAAACTAAGGTGGACAAACTATAGTGGAAAGACCATAGTGGAAAGCCTGTAGTGGACAGAATAAAGTGGAGACTATAGTGGAAAGACTAAAGTGGAAAGACTAAAGTGGAAAGACTAAAGTGGACAGACTATAGTGGAAAGACTAAGTGGAAAGACTAAAGTGGACAGACTATAGTGGAAAGACTATAGTGGAAAGACTGTAGTGGACAGAATAAAGTAAGACTAAAGTGGACAAACTATAGTGGAAAGACTAAAGTGGAAAGACTAAAGTGGAAAGAATAATTCGGAAAGACTAAAGTGGACAGTGAATAGTGGAAAGACTCAAGTGGAAAGACTAAAGTGGAAAGACTAAAGTGGACAGACTAAAGTGGAAAGACTAAAGTGGAAAGACTAAAGTGGAAAGACTAAAGTGCACAGACTATAGTGGAAAGCCTGTCGTGGACAGAATAAAGTGGAGACTATAGTGGAAAGACTAAAGTGGACAGAGAATAGTGGAAAGACTAAAGTGGACAGACTAAAGTGGAAATACTAAAGTGGACAGACTCTAGTGGAAAGACTAAGTGGACAGACTAAAGCGGAAAGACTAAAGTGGAAAGACTAAAGTGGACAGACTATAGTGGAAAGACTAAAGTGGACAGACTAAAGTGGAAAGTCTAAAGTGGAAAGACTAAAGTGGACAGACTATAGTGGAAAGACTATAGTGGAAAGACTGTAGTGGACAGAATAAAGTGGAGACTAAAGTGGAAAGACTAAAGTGGACAGAGACTAGTGGAAAGACTAAAGTGGACAGCCTATAGTGGAAATGACTAAAGTGGAAAGACTAAAGTGGACAGACTAAAGTGGACAGACTATAGTGGAAAGACTATAGTGGAAAGACTGTAGTGGACAGAATAAAGTGTAGACTATAGTGGAAAGACTAAAGTGGAAAGATTGTAGTGGACAGAATAAAGCGGACAGACTATAGTGGAAAGACTATAGTGGAAAGACTGTAGTGGACAGAATAAAGTGGAAACTATAGTGGAAAGACTAAAGTGGACAGAGAATAGTGGAAAGACTAAAGTGGACAGACTAAAGTGGAAATACTAAAGTGGAAAGACTCTAGTGGAAAGACTAAGTGGACAGACTAAAGCGGAAAGACTAAAGTGGAAAGACTAAAGTGGACAGACTATAGTGGAAAGACAAAAGTGGACAGACTAAAGTGGAAAGTCTAAAGTGGAAAGACTAAAGTGGACAGACTATAGTGGAAAGACTATAGTGGAAAGACTGTAGTGGACAGAATAAAGTGGAGACTAAAGTGGAAAGACTAAAGTGGACAGAGACTAGTGGAAAGACTAAAGTGTAAAGACTAAAGTGGAAAGACTAAAGTGGACAGACTAAAGTGGAAAGACTAAAGTGGAAAGACTAAAGTGGACAAACTATAGTGGAAAGACTATAGTGGAAAGCCTGTAGTGGACAGAATAAAGTGGAGACTATAGTGGAAAGACTAAAGTGGAAAGACTAAAGTGGAAAGACTATAGTGGACAGACTAAAGTGGAAAAACTAAAGTGGAAAGACTAAAGTGTACAGACTATAGTGTACAGACTATAGTGGAAAGACTGTAGTGGACAGAATAAAGTGTAGACTATAGTGGAAAGACTAAAGTGTACAGACTAAAGTGGAAAGACTAAAGTGGAAAGACTAAAGTGGAAAGACTAAAGTGGACAGCCTATAGTGGAAATGACTAAAGTGGAAAGACTAAAGTGGACAGACTAAAGTGGACAGACTATAGTGGAAAGACTATAGTGGAAAGACTGTAGTGGACAGAATAAAGTGTAGACTATAGTGGAAAGACTAAAGTGTAGAGACTAAAGTGGAAAGACTAAAGTGGAAAGACTAAAGTGGACAGCCTATAGTGGAAATGACTAAAGTGGAAAGACTAAAATGGACAGACTAAAGTGGACAGACTAAAGTGGAAATACTAAAGTGGACAGACTCTAGTGGAAAGACTAAGTGAACAGACTAAAGCGGAAAGACTAAAGTGGAAAGACTAAAGTGGACAGACTATAGTGGAAAGACTAAAGAGGTCAGACTAGAGTGGAAAGTCTAAAGTGGAAAGACTAAAGTGGACAGACTATAGCGGAAAGACTATAGTGGAAAGACTGTAGTGGACAGAATAAAGTGGAGACTATAGTGGAAAGACTAAAGTGGACAGAGAATAGTGGAAAGACTAAAGTGGAAAGACTGTAGTGGAAAGAATAAAGTGGAGACTATAGTGGAAAGACTAAAATGGAAAGACTAAAGTGGACAGACTATAGTGGAAAGACTGTAGTGGAAAGACTGTAGTGGACAGAATAAAGTGGAGACTATAGTGGAAAGACTAAAGTGGACAGAGAATATTGGAAAGACTTTAGTGGACAGACTTTAGTGGACAGACTATATTGGAAAGACTATAGTGGAAAGACTAAAGTGGAAAGAATAAAGTGGACAGACTAAAGTGGACAGAGAATAGTGGAAAGACTAAAGTGGAAAGACTAAAGTGGACAAACTATAGTGGAAAGACTATAGTGGAAAGCCTGTAGTGGACAGAATAAAGTGGAGACTATAGTGGAAAGACTAAAGTGGAAAGACTAAAGTGGAAAGACTAAAGTGGACAGACTATAGTGGAAAGACTAAAGTGGACAGACTATAGTGGAAAGACTAAAGTGGACAGACTAAAGTGGAAAGACTAAAGAGGACAGACTAAAGTGGAAAGACTAAAGTGGACAGACTCTAGTGGAAAGACTGAAGTGGAAAGACTAAGTGGAAAGACTAAAGTGGACAGACTATAGTGGAAAGACTATAGTGGAAAGACTGTAGTGGACAGAATAAAGTAAGACTAAAGTGGACAAACTATAGTGGAAAGACTAAAGTGGAAAGACTAAAGTGGAAAGAATAATTCGGAAAGACTAAACTGGACAGTGAATAGTGGAAAGACTCAAGTGGAAAGACTAAAGTGGAAAGACTAAAGTGGACAGACTAAAGTGGAAAGACTAAAGTGGAAAGACTAAAGTGGACAAACTATAGTGGAAAGACTATAGTGGAAAGCCTGTCGTGGACAGAATAAAGTGGAGACTATAGTGGAAAGACTAAAGTGGAAAGACTAAAGTGGAAAGACTAAAGTGGACAGACTATAGTGGAAAGACTAAAGTGGACAGACTATAGTGGAAAGACTAAAGTGGACAGACTAAAGTTGAAAGACTAAAGAGGACAGACTAAAGTGGAAAGACTAAAGTGGACAGACTCTAGTGGAAAGACTGAAGTGGAAAGACTAAGTTGAAAGACTAAAGTGGACAGACTATAGTGGAAAGACTATAGTGGAAAGACTGTAGTGGACAGAATAAAGTAAGACTAAAGTGGACAAACTATAGTGGAAAGACTAAAGTGGAAAGACTAAAGTGGAAAGAATAATTCGGAAAGACTAAAGTGGACAGTGAATAGTGGAAAGACTCAAGTGGAAAGACTAAAGAGGAAAGACTAAAGTGGACAGACTAAAGTGGAAAGACTAAAGTGGAAAGACTAAAGTGGAAAGACTAAAGTGCACAGACTATAGTGGAAAGATTAAAGTGGACAGACTATAGTGGAAAGACTAAAGTGGACAGACTAAAGTGGAAAGACTAAAGTGGACAAACTATAGTGGAAAGACTATAGTGGAAAGCCTGTCGTGGACAGAATAAAGTGGAGACTATAGTGGAAAGACTAAAGTGGACAGACTATAGTGGAAAGACTAAAGTGGACAGACTATAGTGGAAAGACTAAAGTGGACAGACTAAAGTGGAAAGACTAAAGAGGACAGACTAAAGTGGAAAGACTAAAGTGGACAGACTCTAGTGGAAAGACTGAAGTGGAAAGACTAAGTGGAAAGACTAAAGTGGACAGACTATAGTGGAAAGACTATAGTGGAAAGACTGTAGTGGACAGAATAAAGTAAGACTAAAGTGGACAAACTATAGTGGAAAGACTAAAGTGGAAAGACTAAAGTGGAAAGAATAATTCGGAAAGACTAAAGTGGACAGTGAATAGTGGAAAGACTCAAGTGGAAAGACTAAAGTGGAAAGACTAAAGTGGACAGACTAAAGTGGAAAGACTAAAGTGGAAAGACTAAAGTGGACAGACTATAGTGGAAAGACTAAAGTGGACAGACTATAGTGGAAAGACTAAAGTGGACAGACTAAAGTGGAAAGACTAAAGAGGACAGACTAAAGTGGAAAGACTAAAGTGGACAGACTCTAGTGGAAAGAATGAAGTGGAAAGACTAAAGTGCACAGACTATAGTGGAAAGACTAAAGTGGACAGACTATAGTGGAAAGACTATAGTGGAAAGACTGTAGTGGACAGAATAAAGTAAGACTAAAGTGGACAAACTATAGTGGAAAGACTAAAGTGGAAAGAATAATTCGGAAAGACTAAAGTGGACAGTGAATAGCGGAAAGACTCAAGTGGAAAGACTAAAGTGGAAAGACTAAAGTGGACAGACTAAAGTGGAAAGACTAAAGTGGAAAGACTAAAGTGGAAAGACTAAAGTGCACAGACTATAGTGGAAAGACTAAAGTGGACAGACTATAGTGGAAAGACTAAAGTGGACAGACTAAAGTGGAAAGACTAAAGTGGACAGACTAAAGTGGAAAGACTAAAGTGGACAGACTCTAGTGGAAAGACTAAAGTGGACAGACTAAAGTGGAAAGACTAAAGTGGACAGACTATAGTGGAAAGACTAAAGTGGACAGACTATAGTGGAAAGACTATAGTGGAAAGACTGTAGTGGACAGAATAAAGTGGAGACTATAGTGGAAAGACTAAAGTCGACAGAGAATAGTGGAAAGACTAAAGTGGACAGACTATAGTTGAAAGACTAAAGTGGACAGACTAAAGTGGAAAGACTAAAGTGGACAGACTATAGTGGAAAGACTGTAGTGGAAAGAATAAAGTGGAGAGTATAGTGGAAAGAATAAAGTGGACAGAGAATAGTGGAAAGACTAAAGTGGACAGACTATAGTGGAAAGACTATAGTGGAGAGACTGTAGTGGGCAGAATAAAGTGGAGACTATAGTGGAAAGACTAAAGTGGAAAGACTAAAGTGGACAGAGAATAGTGGAAAGACTAAAGTGGAAAGATTGTAGTGGACAGAATAAAGTGGAGACTATAGTGGAAAGACTAAAGTGGAAAGAATAAAGTGGACAGACTATAGTGGAAAGACTATAGTGGAAAGACTGTAGTGGACAGAATAAAGTGGAGACTATAGTGGAAAGACTAAAGTGGACAGAGAATAGTGGAAAGACTAAAGTGGACAGACTATAGTGGACAGACTATAGTGGAAAGACTGTAGTGGACAGAATAAAGTGGAGACTATATTGGAAAGACTAAAGTGGAACGACTAAAGTGGACAGACTATAGTGGAAAGACTGAAGTGGACAGACTAAAGTGGAAAAACTAAAGTGGAAAGGCTAAAGTGGGCAAACTATAGTGGAAAGACTATACTGGAAAGACTGTAGTGGACAGAATAAAGTGCAGACTATAGTGGAAAGACTAAAGTGTACAGACTAAAGTGGAAAGACTAAAGTGGACAGCCTATAGTGGAAATGACTAAAGTGGAAAGACTAAAGTGGACGGACTAAAGTGGACCGATTAAAGTGGAACTACTAAAGTGGACAGACTCTAGTGGAAAGACTAAGTGGACAGACTAAAGCGGAAAGACTAAAGTGGAAAGACTAAAGTGGACAGACTATAGTGGAAAGACTAAAGTGGACAGACTAAAGTGGAAAGTCTAAAGTGGAAAGACTAAAGTGGACAGACTAAAGTGGACAGAGAATAGTGGAAAGACTAAAGTGGAAAGACTAAAGTGGACAAACTATAGTGGAAAGACTATAGTGGAAAGCCTGTAGTGGACAGAATAAAGTGCAGACTATAGTGGAAAGACTAAAGTGTACAGACTAAAGTGGAAAGACTAAAGTGGACAGCCTATAGTGGAAATGACTAAAGTGGAAAGACTAAAGTGGACAGACTAAAGTGGACCGACTAAAGTGGAACTACTAAAGTGGACAGACTCTAGTGGAAAGACTAAGTGGACAGACTAAAGCGGAAAGACTAAAGTGGAAAGACTAAAGTGGACAGACTATAGTGGAAAGACTAAAGTGGACAGACTAAAGTGGAAAGTCTAAAGTGGAAAGACTAAAGTGGAAAGAATAAAGTGGACAGACTAAAGTGGACAGAGAATAGTGGAAAGACTAAAGTGGAAAGACTAAAGTGGACAAACTATAGTGGAAAGACTATAGTGGAAAGCCTGTAGTGGACAGAATAAAGTGGAGACTATAGTGGAAAGACTAAATTGGAAAGACTAAAGTGGACAGACTATAGTGGAAAGACTAAAGTGGACAGACTATAGTGGACAGACTAAAGTGGACAGACTAAAGTGGAAAGACTAAAGTGCACAGACTATAGTGGAAAGACTAAAGTGGACAGACTATAGTGGAAAGCCTGTAGTGGACAGAATAAAGTGGAGACTATATTGGAAAGACTAAAGTGGAACGACTAAAGTGGACAGACTATAGTGGAAAGACTGAAGTGGACAGACTAAAGTGGAAAAACTAAAGTGGAAAGGCTAAAGTGGAAATGACTAAAGTGGAAAGACTAAAGTGGACAGACTAAAGTGGACCGACTAAAGTGGAACTACTAAAGTGGACAGACTCTAGTGGAAAGACTAAGTGGACAGACTAAATCGGAAAGACTAAAGTGGAAAGACTAAAGTGGACAGACTATAGTGGAAAGACTAAAGTGGACAGACTAAAGTGGAAAGTCTAAAGTGGAAAGACTAAAGTGGAAAGAATAAAGTGGACAGACTAAAGTGGACAGAGAATAGTGGAAAGACTAAAGTGGAAAGACTAAAATGGATAAACTATAGTGGAAAGACTATAGTGGAAAGCCTGTAGTGGACAGAATAAAGTGGAGACTATAGTGGAAAGACTAAAGTGGAAAGACTAAAGTGGAAAGACTAAAGTGGACAGACTATAGTGGAAAGACTAAAGTGGACAGACTATAGTGGACAGACTAAAGTGGACAGACTAAAGTGGAAAGACTAAAGTGCACAGACTAGAGTGGAAAGACTAAAGTGGACAGACTATAGTGGAAAGACTAAAGTGGACAGACTAAAGTGGAAAGACTAAAGTGGACAGACTAAAGTGGAAAGACTATAGTGGACAGACTCTAGTGGAAAGACTGAAGTGGAAAGACTAAGTGGACAGACTAAAGCGGAAAAACAGACTAAAGTGGACAGACTAAAGTGGAAAGACTAAAGTGGACAGACTATAGTGGAAAGACTAAAGTGGACAGACTATAGTGGAAAGACTATAGTGGAAAGACTGTAGTGGACAGAATAAAGTGGAGACTATAGTGGAAAGACTAAAGTGGAAAGACTAAAGTGGACAGAGAATAGTGGAAAGACTAAAGTGGACAGACTATAGTTGAAAGACTAAAGTGGACAGACTAAAGTGGAAAGACTAAAGTGGACAGACTATAGTGGAAAGACTGTAGTGGAAAGAATAAAGTGGAGAGTATAGTGGAAAGAATAAAGTGGACAGAGAATAGTGGAAAGACTAAAGTGGACAGACTATAGTGGAAAGACTATAGTGGAGAGACTGTAGTGGGCAGAATAAAGTGGAGACTATAGTGGAAAGACTAAAGTGGAAAGACTAAAGTGGACAGAGAATAGTGGAAAGACTAAAGTGGAAAGATTGTAGTGGACAGAATAAAGTGGAGACTATAGTGGAAAGACTAAAGTGGAAAGAATAAAGTGGACACACTATAGTGGAAAGACTATAGTGGAAAGACTGTAGTGGACAGAATAAAGTGGAGACTATAGTGGAAAGACTAAAGTGGACAGAGAATAGTGGAAAGACTAAAGTGGACAGACTATAGTTGACAGACTATAGTGGAAAGACTGTAGTGGACAGAATAAAGTGGAGACTATATTTGAAAGACTAAAGTGGAACGACTAAAGTGGACAGACTATAGTGGAAAGACTGAAGTGGAGAGACTAAAGTGGAAAAACTAAAGTGGAAAGGCTAAAGTGGGCAAACTATAGTGGAAAGACTATACTGGAAAGACTGTAGTGGACAGAATAAAGTGCAGACTATAGTGGAAAGACTAAAGTGTACAGACTAAAGTGGAAAGACTAAAGTGGACAGCCTATAGTGGAAATGACTAAAGTGGAAAGACTAAAGTGGACAGACTAAAGTGGACCGACTAAAGTGGAACTACTAAAGTGGACAGACTCTAGTGGAAAGACTAAGTGGACAGACTAAAGCGGAAAGACTAAAGTGGAGAGACTAAAGTGGACAGACTATAGTGGAAAGACTAAAGTGGACAGACTAAAGTGGAAAGTCTAAAGTGGAAAGACTAAAGTGGACAGACTATAGTGGAAAGACTATAGTGGAAAGACTGTAGTGGACAGAATAAAGTGGAGACTATAGTGGAAAGACTAAAGTGGACAGAGAATAGTGGAAAGACTCAAGTGGAAAGACTAAAGTGGAAAGACTAAAGTGGACAGACTAAAGTGGAACGACTAAAGTGGACAGACTATAGTGGAAAGACTATAGTGGAAAAACTGTAGTGGACAGAATAAAGTGTAGACTATAGTGGAAAGACTAAAGTGGACAGAGAATAGTGGAAAGACTAAAGTGGAAAGACTAAAGTGGAAAGACTAAAGTGGACAGACTAAAGTGGAAAGACTAAAGTGGAAAGACTAAAGTGGACAAACTATAGTGGAAATACTATAGTGGAAAGCCTGTAGTGGACAGAATAAAGTGGAGACTATAGTGGAAAGACTAAAGTGGAAAGACTAAAGTGGAAAGACTATAGTGGACAGACTAAAGTGGAAAAACTAAAGTGGAAAGACTAAAGTGGACAGACTATAGTGGAAAGACTATAGTGGAAAGACTGTAGTGGACAGAATAAAGTGTAGACTATAGTGGAAAGACTAAAGTGTACAGACTAAAGTGGAAAGACTAAAGTGGACAGCCTATAGTGGAAATGACTAAAGTGGAAAGACTAAAGTGGACAGACTAAAGTGGACAGACTATAGTGGAAAGACTATAGTGGAAAGACTGTAGTGGACAGAATAAAGTGTAGACTATAGTGGAAAGACTAAAGTGTAGAGACTAAAGTGGAAAGACTAAAGTGGAAAGACTAAAGTGGACAGCCTATAGTGGAAATGACTAAAGTGGAAAGACTAAAATGGACAGACTAAAGTGGACAGACTAAAGTGGAAATACTAAAGTGGACAGACTCTAGTGGAAAGACTAAGTGGACAGACTAAAGCGGAAAGACTAAAGTGGAAAGACTAAAGTGGACAGACTATAGTGGAAAGACTAAAGTGGTCAGACTAAAGTGGAAAGTCTAAAGTGGAAAGACTAAAGTGGACAGACTATAGCGGAAAGACTATAGTGGAGAGACTGTAGTGGACAGAATAAAGTGGAGACTATAGTGGAAAGACTAAAGTGGACAGAGAATAGTGGAAAGACTAAAGTGGAGAGTATAGTGGAAAGAATAGAGTGGACAGAGAATAGTGGAAAGACTAAAGTGGACAGACTATAGTGGAAAGACTGTAGTGGAAAGAATAAAGTGGAGAGTATAGTGGAAAGAATAAAGTGGACAGAGAATAGTGGAAAGACTAAAGTGGACAGACTATAGTGGAAAGACTATAGTGGAGAGACTGTAGTGGGCAGAATAAAGTGGAGACTATAGTGGAAAGACTAAAGTGGAAAGACTAAAGTGGACAGAGAATAGTGGAAAGACTAAAGTGGAAAGATTGTAGTGGACAGAATAAAGTGGAGACTATAGTGGAAAGACTAAAGTGGAAAGAATGAAGTGGACAGACTATAGTGGAAAGACTATAGTGGAAAGACTGTAGTGGACAGAATAAAGTGGAGACTATAGTGGAAAGACTAAAGTGGACAGAGAATAGTGGAAAGACTAAAGTGGACAGACTATAGTGGACAGACTATAGTGGAAAGACTGTAGTGGACAGAATAAAGTGGAGACTATATTGGAAAGACTAAAGTGGAACGACTAAAGTGGACAGACTATAGTGGAAAGACTGAAGTGGACAGACTAAAGTGGAAAAACTAAAGTGGAAAGGCTAAAGTGGGCAAACTATAGTGGAAAGACTATACTGGAAAGACTGTAGTGGACAGAATAAAGTGCAGACTATAGTGGAAAGACTAAAGTGTACAGACTAAAGTGGAAAGACTAAAGTGGACAGCCTATAGTGGAAATGACTAAAGTGGAAAGACTAAAGTGGACAGACTAAAGTGGACTGACTAAAGTGGAACTAGTAAAGTGGACAGACTCTAGTGGAAAGACTAAGTGGACAGACTAAAGCGGAAAGACTAAAGTGGAAAGACTAAAGTGGACAGAGAATAGTGGAAAGACTAAAGTGGAAAGACTAAAGTGGACAAACTATAGTGGACAGACTAAAGTGGATAGACTAAAGTGGAAAGACTAAAGTGCACAGACTATAGTGGAAAGACTAAAGTGGACAGACTATAGTGGAAAGACTAAAGTGGACAGACTAAAGTGGAAAGACTAAAGTGGACAGAGAATAGTGGAAAGACTAAAGTGGACAGACTATAGTGGACAGACTAAAGTGGACAGACTAAAGTGGAAAGTCTAAAGTGGAAAGACTAAAGTGGAAAGAATAAAGTGGACAGACTAAAGTGGACAGAGAATAGTGGAAAGACTAAAGTGGAAAGACTAAAGTGGACAAACTATAGTGGAAAGACTATAGTGGAAAGCCTGTAGTGGACAGAATAAAGTGGAGACTATAGTGGAAAGACTAAAGTGGAAAGACTAAAGTGGAAAGACTAAAGTGGACAGACTATAGTGGAAAGACTAAAGTGGACAGACTATAGTGGACAGACTAAAGTGGATGGACTAAAGTGGAAAGACTAAAGTGCACAGACTATAGTGGAAAGACTAAAGTGGACAGACTATAGTGGAAAGACTAAAGTGGACAGACTAAAGTGGAAAGACTAAAGTGGACAGAGAATAGTGGAAAGACTAAAGTGGACAGACTATAGTGGACAGACTATAGTGGAAAGACTGTAGTGGACAGAATAAAGTGGAGACTATATTGGAAAGACTAAAGTGGAACGACTAAAGTGGACAGACTATAGTGGAAAGACTGAAGTGGACAGACTAAAGTGGAAAAACTAAAGTGGAAAGGCTAAAGTGGGCAAACTATAGTGGAAAGACTATACTGGAATGACTGTAGTGGACAGAATAAAGTGCAGACTATAGTGGAAAGACTAAAGTGTACAGACAAAAGTGGAAAGACTAAAGTGGACAGCCTATAGTGGAAATGACTAAAGTGGAAAGACTAAAGTGGACAGACTAAAGTGGACCGACTAAAGTGGAACTACTAAAGTGGACAGACTCTAGTGGAAAGACTAAGTGGACAGACTAAAGCGGAAAGACTAAAGTGGAAAGACTAAAGTGGACAGACTATAGTGGAAAGACTAAAGTGGAAAGACTAAAGTGGAAAGTCTAAAGTGGAAAGACTAAAGTGGAAAGAATAAAGTGGACAGACTAAAGTGGACAGAGAATAGTGGAAAGACTAAAGTGGAAAGACTAAAGTGGACAAACTATAGTGGAAAGACTAAAGTGGAAAGCCTGTAGTGGACAGAATAAAGTGGAGACTATAGTGGACAGACTCTAGTGGAAAGACTGAAGTGGAAAGACTAAGTGGACAGACTAAAGCGGAAAAACAGACTAAAGTGGACAGACTAAAGTGGAAAGACTAAAGTGGACAGACTATAGTGGAAAGACTAAAGTGGACAGACTATAGTGGAAAGACTAAAGTGGACAGACTATAGTGGAAAGACTAAAGTGGACAGACTAAAGTGGAAAGACTAAAGTGGACAGACTAAAGTGGAAAGACTAAAGTGGACAGACTCTAGTGGAAAGACTGAAGTGGAAAGACTAAGTGGACAGACTAAAGCGGAAAAACAGACTAAAGTGGACAGACTAAAGTGGAAAGACTATAGTGGAAAGACTAAAGTGGACAGACTATAGTGGACAGACTAAAGTGGATGGACTAAAGTGGAAAGACTAAAGTGCACAGACTATAGTGGAAAGACTAAAGTGGACAGACTATAGTGGAAAGACTAAAGTGGACAGACTAAAGTGGAAAGACTAAAGTGGACAGAGAATAGTGGAAAGACTAAAGTGGACAGACTATAGTGGACAGACTATAGTGGAAAGACTGTAGTGGACAGAATAAAGTGGAGACTATATTGGAAAGACTAAAGTGGAACGACTAAAGTGGACAGACTATAGTGGAAAGACTGAAGTGGACAGACTAAAGTGGAAAAACTAAAGTGGAAAGGCTAAAGTGGGCAAACTATAGTGGAAAGACTATACTGGAAAGACTGTAGTGGACAGAATAAAGTGCAGACTATAGTGGAAAGACTAAAGTGTACAGACTAAAGTGGAAAGACTAAAGTGGACAGCCTATAGTGGAAATGACTAAAGTGGAAAGACTAAAGTGGACAGACTAAAGTGGACCGACTAAAGTGGAACTACTAAAGTGGACAGACTCTAGTGGAAAGACTAAGTGGACAGACTAAAGCGGAAAGACTAAAGTGGAAAGACTAAAGTGGACAGACTATAGTGGAAAGACTAAAGTGGACAGACTAAAGTGGAAAGTCTAAAGTGGAAAGACTAAAGTGGAAAGAATAAAGTGGACAGACTAAAGTGGACAGAGAATAGTGGAAAGACTAAAGTGGAAAGACTAAAGTGGACAAACTATAGTGGAAAGACTATAGTGGAAAGCCTGTAGTGGACAGAATAAAGTGGAGACTATAGTGGAAAGACTAAAGTGGAAAGACTAAAGTGGACAGACTATAGTGGAAAGACTAAAGTGGACAGACTATAGTGGACAGACTAAAGTGGACAGACTAAAGTGGAAAGACTAAAGTGCACAGACTATAGTGGAAAGACTAAAGTGGACAGACTATAGTGGAAAGACTAAAGTGGACAGACTAAAGTGGAAAGACTAAAGTGGACAGACTAAAGTGGAAAGACTAAAGTGGACAGACTCTAGTGGAAAGACTGAAGTGGAAAGACTAAGTGGACAGACTAAAGCGGAAAAACAGACTAAAGTGGACAGACTAAAGTGGAAAGACTAAAGTGGACAGACTATAGTGGAAAGACTAAAGTGGACAGACTATAGTGGAAAGACTAAAGTGGACAGACTATAGTGGAAAGACTAAAGTGGACAGACTAAAGTGGAAAGACTAAAGTGGACAGACTAAAGTGGAAAGACTAAAGTGGACAGACTCTAGTGGAAAGACTGAAGTGGAAAGACTAAGTGGACAGACTAAAGCGGAAAAACAGACTAAAGTGGACAGACTAAAGTGGAAAGACTAAAGTGGACAGACTATAGTGGAAAGACTAAAGTGGACAGACTATAGTGGAAAGACTATAGTGGAAAGACTGTAGTGGACAGAATAAAGTGGAGACTATAGTGGAAAGACTAAAGTGGACAGAGAATAGTGGAAAGACTAAAGTGGACAGACTATAGTTGAAAGACTAAAGTGGACAGACTAAAGTGGAAAGACTAAAGTGGACAGACTATAGTGGAAAGACTGTAGTGGAAAGAATAAAGTGGAGAGTATAGTGGAAAGAATAAAGTGGACAGAGAATAGTGGAAAGACTAAAGTGGACAGACTATAGTGGAAAGACTATAGTGGAGAGACTGTAGTGGGCAGAATAAAGTGGAGACTATAGTGGAAAGACTAAAGTGGAAAGACTAAAGTGGACAGAGAATAGTGGAAAGACTAAAGTGGAAAGATTGTAGTGGACAGAATAAAGTGGAGACTATAGTGGAAAGACTAAAGTGGAAAGAATAAAGTGGACAGACTATAGTGGAAAGACTATAGTGGAAAGACTGTAGTGGACAGAATAAAGTGGAGACTATAGTGGAAAGACTAAAGTGGACAGAGAATAGTGGAAAGACTAAAGTGGACAGACTATAGTGGACAGACTATAGTGGAAAGACTGTAGTGGACAGAATAAAGTGGAGACTATATTGGAAAGACTAAAGTGGAACGACTAAAGTGGACAGACTATAGTGGAAAGACTGAAGTGGACAGAATAAAGTGGAAAAACTAAAGTGGAAAGGCTAAAGTGGGCAAACTATAGTGGAAAGACTATACTGGAAAGACTGTAGTGGACAGAATAAAGTGCAAACTACAGTGGAAAGACTAAAGTGTACAGACTAAAGTGGAAAGACTAAAGTGGACAGCCTATAGTGGAAATGACTAAAGTGGAAAGACTAAAGTGGACAGACTAAAGTGGACCGACTAAAGTGGAACTACTAAAGTGGACAGACTCTAGTGGAAAGACTAAGTGGACAGACTAAAGCGGAAAGACTAAAGTGGAAAGACTAAAGTGGACAGACTATAGTGGAAAGACTAAAGTGGACAGACTAAAGTGGAAAGTCTAAAGTGGAAAGACTAAAGTGGAAAGAATAAAGTGGACAGACTAAAGTGGACAGAGAATAGTGGAAAGACTAAAGTGGAAAGACTAAAGTGGACAAACTATAGTGGAAAGACTATAGTGGAAAGCCTGTAGTGGACAGAATAAAGTGGAGACTATAGTGGAAAGACTAAAGTGGAAAGACTAAAGTGGACAGACTATAGTGGAAAGACTATAGTGGAAAGCCTGTAGTGGACAGAATAAAGTGGAGACTATAGTGGACAGACTCTAGTGGAAAGACTGAAGTGGAAAGACTAAGTGGACAGACTAAAGCGGAAAAACAGACTAAAGTGGACAGACTAAAGTGGAAAGACTAAAGTGGACAGACTATAGTGGAAAGACTAAAGTGGACAGACTATAGTGGAAAGACTAAAGTGGACAGACTATAGTGGAAAGACTAAAGTGGACAGACTAAAGTGGAAAGACTAAAGTGGACAGACTAAAGTGGAAAGACTAAAGTGGACAGACTCTAGTGGAAAGACTGAAGTGGAAAGACTAAGTGGACAGACTAAAGCGGAAAAACAGACTAAAGTGGACAGACTAAAGTGGAAAGACTATAGTGGAAAGACTAAAGTGGACAGACTATAGTTGAAAGACTAAAGTGGACAGACTAAAGTGGAAAGACTAAAGTGGACAGACTATAGTGGAAAGGCTGTAGTGGAAAGAATAAAGTGGAGAGTATAGTGGAAAGAATAAAGTGGACAGAGAATAGTGGAAAGACTAAAGTGGACAGACTATAGTGGAAAGACTATAGTGGAGAGACTGTAGTGGGCAGAATAAGGTGGAGACTATAGTGGAAAGACTAAAGTGGAAAGACTAAAGTGGACAGAGAATAGTGGAAAGACTAAAGTGGAAAGATTGTAGTGGACAGAATAAAGTGGAGACTATAGTGGAAAGACTAAAGTGGAAAGAATAAAGTGGACAGACTATAGTGGAAAGACTATAGTGGAAAGACTGTAGTGGACAGAATAAAGTGGAGACTATAGTGGAAAGACTAAAGTGGACAGAGAATAGTGGAAAGACTAAAGTGGACAGACTATAGTGGACAGACTATAGTGGAAAGACTGTAGTGGACAGAATAAAGTGGAGACTATATTGGAAAGACTAAAGTGGAACGACTAAAGTGGACAGACTATAGTGGAAAGACTAAAGTGGACAGACTATAGTGGAAAGACTAAAGTGGACAGACTAAAGTGGAAAGTCTAAAGTGGAAAGACTAAAGTGGAAAGAATAAAGTGGACAGACTAAAGTGGACAGAGAATAGTGGAAAGACTAAAGTGGAAAGACTAAAGTGGACAAACTATAGTGGAAAGACTAGTGGAAAGACTAAAGTGGACAGAGAATAGTGGAAAGACTAAAGTGGACAGACTATAGTTGAAAGACTAAAGTGGACAGACTAAAGTGGAAAGACTAAAGTGGACAGACTATAGTGGAAAGACTGTAGTGGAAAGAATAAAGTGGAGAGTATAGTGGAAAGAATAAAGTGGACAGAGAATAGTGGAAAGACTAAAGTGGACAGACTATAGTGGAAAGACTATAGTGGAGAGACTGTAGTGGGCAGAATAAAGTGGAGACTATAGTGGAAAGACTAAAGTGGAAAGACTAAAGTGGACAGAGAATAGTGGAAAGACTAAAGTGGAAAGATTGTAGTGGACAGAATAAAGTGGAGACTATAGTGGAAAGACTAAAGTGGAAAGAATAAAGTGGACAGACTATAGTGGAAAGACTATAGTGGAAAGACTGTAGTGGACAGAATAAAGTGGAGACTATAGTGGAAAGACTAAAGTGGACAGAGAATAGTGGAAAGACTAAAGTGGACAGACTATAGTGGACAGACTATAGTGGAAAGACTGTAGTGGACAGAATAAAGTGGAGACTATATTGGAAAGACTAAAGTGGAACGACTAAAGTGGACAGACTATAGTGGAAAGACTGAAGTGGACAGACTAAAGTGGAAAAACTAAAGTGGAAAGGCTAAAGTGGGCAAACTATAGTGGAAAGACTATACTGGAAAGACTGTAGTGGACAGAATAAAGTGCAGACTACAGTGGAAAGACTAAAGTGTACAGACTAAAGTGGAAAGACTAAAGTGGACAGCCTATAGTGGAAATGACTAAAGTGGAAAGACTAAAGTGGACAGACTAAAGTGGACCGACTAAAGTGGAACTACTAAAGTGGACAGACTCTAGTGGAAAGACTAAGTGGACAGACTAAAGCGGAAAGACTAAAGTGGAAAGACTAAAGTGGACAGACTATAGTGGAAAGACTAAAGTGGACAGACTAAAGTGGAAAGTCTAAAGTGGAAAGACTAAAGTGGAAAGAATAAAGTGGACAGACTAAAGTGGACAGAGAATAGTGGAAAGACTAAAGTGGAAAGACTAAAGTGGACAAACTATAGTGGAAAGACTATAGTGGAAAGCCTGTAGTGGACAGAATAAAGTGGAGACTATAGTGGAAAGACTAAAGTGGAAAGACTAAAGTGGACAGACTATAGTGGAAAGACTATAGTGGAAAGCCTGTAGTGGACAGAATAAAGTGGAGACTATAGTGGACAGACTCTAGTGGAAAGACTGAAGTGGAAAGACTAAGTGGACAGACTAAAGCGGAAAAACAGACTAAAGTGGACAGACTAAAGTGGAAAGACTAAAGTGGACAAACTATAGTGGAAAGACTAAAGTGGACAGACTATAGTGGAAAGACTAAAGTGGACAGACTATAGTGGAAAGACTAAAGTGGACAGACTAAAGTGGAAAGACTAAAGTGGACAGACTAAAGTGGAAAGACTAAAGTGGACAGACTCTAGTGGAAAGACTGAAGTGGAAAGACTAAGTGGACAGACTAAAGCGGAAAAACAGACTAAAGTGGACAGACTAAAGTGGAAAGACTATAGTGGAAAGACTAAAGTGGACAGACTATAGTGGACAGACTAAAGTGGATGGACTAAAGTGGAAAGACTAAAGTGCACAGACTATAGTGGAAAGACTAAAGTGGACAGACTATAGTGGAAAGACTAAAGTGGACAGACTAAAGTGGAAAGACTAAAGTGGACAGAGAATAGTGGAAAGACTAAAGTGGACAGACTATAGTGGACAGACTATAGTGGAAAGACTGTAGTGGACAGAATAAAGTGGAGACTATATTGGAAAGACTAAAGTGGAACGACTAAAGTGGACAGACTATAGTGGAAAGACTGAAGTGGACAGACTAAAGTGGAAAAACTAAAGTGGAAAGGCTAAAGTGGGCAAACTATAGTGGAAAGACTATACTGGAAAGACTGTAGTGGACAGAATAAAGTGCAGACTATAGTGGAAAGACTAAAGTGTACAGACTAAAGTGGAAAGACTAAAGTGGACAGCCTATAGTGGAAATGACTAAAGTGGAAAGACTAAAGTGGACAGACTAAAGTGGACCGACTAAAGTGGAACTACTAAAGTGGACAGACTCTAGTGGGAAGACTAAGTGGACAGACTAAAGCGGAAAGACTAAAGTGGAAAGACTAAAGTGGACAGACTATAGTGGAAAGACTAAAGTGGACAGACTAAAGTGGAAAGTCTAAAGTGGAAAGACTAAAGTGGAAAGAATAAAGTGGACAGACTAAAGTGGACAGAGAATAGTGGAAAGACTAAAGTGGAAAGACTAAAGTGGACAAACTATAGTGGAAAGACTATAGTGGAAAGCCTGTAGTGGACAGAATAAAGTGGAGACTATAGTGGAAAGACTAAATTGGAAAGACTAAAGTGGACAGACTATAGTGGAAAGACTAAAGTGGACAGACTATAGTGGACAGACTAAAGTGGACAGACTAAAGTGGAAAGACTAAAGTGCACAGACTATAGTGGAAAGACTAAAGTGGACAGACTATAGTGGAAAGCCTGTAGTGGACAGAATAAAGTGGAGACTATATTGGAAAGACTAAAGTGGAACGACTAAAGTGGACAGACTATAGTGGAAAGACTGAAGTGGACAGACTAAAGTGGAAAAACTAAAGTGGAAAGGCTAAAGTGGAAATGACTAAAGTGGAAAGACTAAAGTGGACAGACTAAAGTGGACCGACTAAAGTGGAACTACTAAAGTGGACAGACTCTAGTGGAAAGACTAAGTGGACAGACTAAAGCGGAAAGACTAAAGTGGAAAGACTAAAGTGGACAGACTATAGTGGAAAGACTAAAGTGGACAGACTAAAGTGGAAAGTCTAAAGTGGAAAGACTAAAGTGGAAAGAATAAAGTGGACAGACTAAAGTGGACAGAGAATAGTGGAAAGACTAAAGTGGAAAGACTAAAGTGGATAAACTATAGTGGAAAGACTATAGTGGAAAGCCTGTAGTGGACAGAATAAAGTGGAGACTATAGTGGAAAGACTAAAGTGGAAAGACTAAAGTGGAAAGACTAAAGTGGACAGACTATAGTGGAAAGACTAAAGTGGACAGACTATAGTGGACAGACTAAAGTGGACAGACTAAAGTGGAAAGACTAAAGTGCACAGACTAGAGTGGAAAGACTAAAGTGGACAGACTATAGTGGAAAGAATAAAGTGGACAGAGAATAGTGGAAAGACTAAAGTGGACAGACTATAGTGGAAAGACTATAGTGGAGAGACTGTAGTGGGCAGAATAAAGTGGAGACTATAGTGGAAAGACTAAAGTGGAAAGACTAAAGTGGACAGAGAATAGTGGAAAGACTAAAGTGGAAAGATTGTAGTGGACAGAATAAAGTGGAGACTATAGTGGAAAGACTAAAGTGGAAAGAATAAAGTGGACAGACTATAGTGGAAAGACTATAGTGGAAAGACTGTAGTGGACAGAATAAAGTGGAGACTATAGTGGAAAGACTAAAGTGGACAGAGAATAGTGGAAAGACTAAAGTGGACAGACTATAGTGGACAGACTATAGTGGAAAGACTGTCGTGGACAGAATAAAGTGGAGACTATATTGGAAAGACTAAAGTGGAACGACTAAAGTGGACAGACTATAGTGGAAAGACTGAAGTGGACAGACTAAAGTGGAAAAACTAAAGTGGAAAGGCTAAAGTGGGCAAACTATAGTGGAAAGACTATACTGGAAAGACTGTAGTGGACAGAATAAAGTGCAGACTATAGTGGAAAGACTAAAGTGTACAGACTAAAGTGGAAAGACTAAAGTGGACAGCCTATAGTGGAAATGACTAAAGTGGAAAGACTAAAGTGGACAGACTAAAGTGGACCGACTAAAGTGGAACTACTAAAGTGGACAGACTCTAGTGGAAAGACTAAGTGGACAGACTAAAGCGGAAAGACTAAAGTGGAAAGACTAAAGTGGACAGACTATAGTGGAAAGACTAAAGTGGACAGACTAAAGTGGAAAGTCTAAAGTGGAAAGACTAAAGTGGAAAGAATAAAGTGGACAGACTAAAGTGGACAGAGAATAGTGGAAAGACTAAAGTGGAAAGACTAAAGTGGACAAACTATAGTGGAAAGACTATAGTGGAAAGCCTGTAGTGGACAGAATAAAGTGGAGACTATAGTGGAAAGACTAAAGTGGAAAGACTAAAGTGGACAGACTATAGTGGACAGACTAAAGTGGACAGACTAAAGTGGAAAGACTAAAGTGCACAGACTATAGTGGAAAGACTAAAGTGGACAGACTCTAGTGGAAAGACTGAAGTGGAAAGACTAAGTGGACAGACTAAAGCGGAAAAACAGACTAAAGTGGACAGACTAAAGTGGAAAGACTAAAGTGGACAGACTCTAGTGGAAAGACTGAAGTGGAAAGACTAAGTGGACAGACTAAAGCGGAAAAACAGACTAAAGTGGACAGACTAAAGTGGAAAGACTAAAGTGGACAGACTATAGTGGAAAGACTAAAGTGGACAGACTATAGTGGAAAGACTAAAGTGGACAGACTATAGTGGAAAGACTAAAGTGGACAGACTAAAGTGGAAAGACTAAAGTGGACAGACTAAAGTGGAAAGACTAAAGTGGACAGACTCTAGTGGAAAGACTGAAGTGGAAAGACTAAGTGGACAGACTAAAGCGGAAAAACAGACTAAAGTGGACAGACTAAAGTGGAAAGACTAAAGTGGACAGACTATAGTGGAAAGACTAAAGTGGACAGACTATAGTGGAAAGACTATAGTGGAAAGACTGTAGTGGACAGAATAAAGTGGAGACTATAGTGGAAAGACTAAAGTGGACAGAGAATAGTGGAAAGACTAAAGTGGACAGACTATAGTTGAAAGACTAAAGTGGACAGACTAAAGTGGAAAGACTAAAGTGGACAGACTATAGTGGAAAGACTGTAGTGGAAAGAATAAAGTGGAGAGTATAGTGGAAAGAATAAAGTGGACAGAGAATAGTGGAAAGACTAAAGTGGACAGACTATAGTGGAAAGACTATAGTGGAGAGACTGTAGTGGGCAGAATAAAGTGGAAAGACTAAAGTGGACAGACTCTAGTGGAAAGACTGAAGTGGAAAGACTAAGTGGACAGACTAAAGCGGAAAAACAGACTAAAGTGGACAGACTAAAGTGGAAAGACTATAGTGGAAAGACTAAAGTGGACAGACTATAGTGGACAGACTAAAGTGGATGGACTAAAGTGGAAAGACTAAAGTGCACAGACTATAGTGGAAAGACTAAAGTGGACAGACTATAGTGGAAAGACTAAAGTGGACAGACTAAAGTGGAAAGACTAAAGTGGACAGAGAATAGTGGAAAGACTAAAGTGGACAGACTCTAGTGGAAAGACTGAAGTGGAAAGACTAAGTGGACAGACTAAAGCGGAAAAACAGACTAAAGTGGACAGACTAAAGTGGAAAGACTATAGTGGAAAGACTAAAGTGGACAGACTAAAGTGGAAAGACTAAAGTGGACAGACTCTAGTGGAAAGACTGAAGTGGAAAGACTAAGTGGACAGACTAAAGCGGAAAAACAGACTAAAGTGGACAGACTAAAGTGGAAAGACTATAGTGGAAAGACTAAAGTGGACAGACTATAGTGGACAGACTAAAGTGGATGGACTAAAGTGGATGGACTAAAGTGGAAAGACTAAAGTGCACAGACTATAGTGGAAAGACTAAAGTGGACAGACTATAGTGGAAAGACTAAAGTGGACAGACTAAAGTGGAAAGACTAAAGTGGACAGAGAATAGTGGAAAGACTAAAGTGGACAGACTATAGTGGACAGACTATAGTGGAAAGACTGTAGTGGACAGAATAAAGTGGAGACTATATTGGAAAGACTAAAGTGGAACGACTAAAGTGGACAGACTATAGTGGAAAGACTGAAGTGGACAGACTAAAGTGGAAAAACTAAAGTGGAAAGGCTAAAGTGGGCAAACTATAGTGGAAAGACTATACTGGAAAGACTGTAGTGGACAGAATAAAGTGCAGACTATAGTGGAAAGACTAAAGTGTACAGACTAAAGTGGAAAGACTAAAGTGGACAGCCTATAGTGGAAATGACTAAAGTGGAAAGACTAAAGTGGACAGACTAAAGTGGACCGACTAAAGTGGAACTACTAAAGTGGACAGACTCTAGTGGGAAGACTAAGTGGACAGACTAAAGCGGAAAGACTAAAGTGGAAAGACTAAAGTGGACAGACTATAGTGGAAAGACTAAAGTGGACAGACTAAAGTGGAAAGTCTAAAGTGGAAAGACTAAAGTGGAAAGAATAAAGTGGACAGACTAAAGTGGACAGAGAATAGTGGAAAGACTAAAGTGGAAAGACTAAAGTGGACAAACTATAGTGGAAAGACTATAGTGGAAAGCCTGTAGTGGACAGAATAAAGTGGAGACTATAGTGGAAAGACTAAATTGGAAAGACTAAAGTGGACAGACTATAGTGGAAAGACTAAAGTGGACAGACTATAGTGGACAGACTAAAGTGGACAGACTAAAGTGGAAAGACTAAAGTGCACAGACTATAGTGGAAAGACTAAAGTGGACAGACTATAGTGGAAAGCCTGTAGTGGACAGAATAAAGTGGAGACTATATTGGAAAGACTAAAGTGGAACGACTAAAGTGGACAGACTATAGTGGAAAGACTGAAGTGGACAGACTAAAGTGGAAAAACTAAAGTGGAAAGGCTAAAGTGGAAATGACTAAAGTGGAAAGACTAAAGTGGACAGACTAAAGTGGACCGACTAAAGTGGAACTACTAAAGTGGACAGACTCTAGTGGAAAGACTAAGTGGACAGACTAAAGCGGAAAGACTAAAGTGGAAAGACTAAAGTGGACAGACTATAGTGGAAAGACTAAAGTGGACAGACTAAAGTGGAAAGTCTAAAGTGGAAAGACTAAAGTGGAAAGAATAAAGTGGACAGACTAAAGTGGACAGAGAATAGTGGAAAGACTAAAGTGGAAAGACTAAAGTGGATAAACTATAGTGGAAAGACTATAGTGGAAAGCCTGTAGTGGACAGAATAAAGTGGAGACTATAGTGGAAAGACTAAAGTGGAAAGACTAAAGTGGAAAGACTAAAGTGGACAGACTATAGTGGAAAGACTAAAGTGGACAGACTATAGTGGACAGACTAAAGTGGACAGACTAAAGTGGAAAGACTAAAGTGCACAGACTAGAGTGGAAAGACTAAAGTGGACAGACTATAGTGGAAAGAATAAAGTGGACAGAGAATAGTGGAAAGACTAAAGTGGACAGACTATAGTGGAAAGACTATAGTGGAGAGACTGTAGTGGGCAGAATAAAGTGGAGACTATAGTGGAAAGACTAAAGTGGAAAGACTAAAGTGGACAGAGAATAGTGGAAAGACTAAAGTGGAAAGATTGTAGTGGACAGAATAAAGTGGAGACTATAGTGGAAAGACTAAAGTGGAAAGAATAAAGTGGACAGACTATAGTGGAAAGACTATAGTGGAAAGACTGTAGTGGACAGAATAAAGTGGAGACTATAGTGGAAAGACTAAAGTGGACAGAGAATAGTGGAAAGACTAAAGTGGACAGACTATAGTGGACAGACTATAGTGGAAAGACTGTCGTGGACAGAATAAAGTGGAGACTATATTGGAAAGACTAAAGTGGAACGACTAAAGTGGACAGACTATAGTGGAAAGACTGAAGTGGACAGACTAAAGTGGAAAAACTAAAGTGGAAAGGCTAAAGTGGGCAAACTATAGTGGAAAGACTATACTGGAAAGACTGTAGTGGACAGAATAAAGTGCAGACTATAGTGGAAAGACTAAAGTGTACAGACTAAAGTGGAAAGACTAAAGTGGACAGCCTATAGTGGAAATGACTAAAGTGGAAAGACTAAAGTGGACAGACTAAAGTGGACCGACTAAAGTGGAACTACTAAAGTGGACAGACTCTAGTGGAAAGACTAAGTGGACAGACTAAAGCGGAAAGACTAAAGTGGAAAGACTAAAGTGGACAGACTATAGTGGAAAGACTAAAGTGGACAGACTAAAGTGGAAAGTCTAAAGTGGAAAGACTAAAGTGGAAAGAATAAAGTGGACAGACTAAAGTGGACAGAGAATAGTGGAAAGACTAAAGTGGAAAGACTAAAGTGGACAAACTATAGTGGAAAGACTATAGTGGAAAGCCTGTAGTGGACAGAATAAAGTGGAGACTATAGTGGAAAGACTAAAGTGGAAAGACTAAAGTGGACAGACTATAGTGGACAGACTAAAGTGGACAGACTAAAGTGGAAAGACTAAAGTGCACAGACTATAGTGGAAAGACTAAAGTGGACAGACTCTAGTGGAAAGACTGAAGTGGAAAGACTAAGTGGACAGACTAAAGCGGAAAAACAGACTAAAGTGGACAGACTAAAGTGGAAAGACTAAAGTGGACAGACTCTAGTGGAAAGACTGAAGTGGAAAGACTAAGTGGACAGACTAAAGCGGAAAAACAGACTAAAGTGGACAGACTAAAGTGGAAAGACTAAAGTGGACAGACTATAGTGGAAAGACTAAAGTGGACAGACTATAGTGGAAAGACTAAAGTGGACAGACTATAGTGGAAAGACTAAAGTGGACAGACTAAAGTGGAAAGACTAAAGTGGACAGACTAAAGTGGAAAGACTAAAGTGGACAGACTCTAGTGGAAAGACTGAAGTGGAAAGACTAAGTGGACAGACTAAAGCGGAAAAACAGACTAAAGTGGACAGACTAAAGTGGAAAGACTAAAGTGGACAGACTATAGTGGAAAGACTAAAGTGGACAGACTATAGTGGAAAGACTATAGTGGAAAGACTGTAGTGGACAGAATAAAGTGGAGACTATAGTGGAAAGACTAAAGTGGACAGAGAATAGTGGAAAGACTAAAGTGGACAGACTATAGTTGAAAGACTAAAGTGGACAGACTAAAGTGGAAAGACTAAAGTGGACAGACTATAGTGGAAAGACTGTAGTGGAAAGAATAAAGTGGAGAGTATAGTGGAAAGAATAAAGTGGACAGAGAATAGTGGAAAGACTAAAGTGGACAGACTATAGTGGAAAGACTATAGTGGAGAGACTGTAGTGGGCAGAATAAAGTGGAAAGACTAAAGTGGACAGACTCTAGTGGAAAGACTGAAGTGGAAAGACTAAGTGGACAGACTAAAGCGGAAAAACAGACTAAAGTGGACAGACTAAAGTGGAAAGACTAAAGTGGACAGACTCTAGTGGAAAGACTGAAGTGGAAAGACTAAATGGACAGACTAAAGCGGAAAAACAGACTAAAGTGGACAGACTAAAGTGGAAAGACTATAGTGGAAAGACTAAAGTGGACAGACTATAGTTGAAAGACTAAAGTGGACAGACTAAAGTGGAAAGACTAAAGTGGACAGACTATAGTGGAAAGACTGTAGTGGAAAGAATAAAGTGGAGAGTATAGTGGAAAGAATAAAGTGGACAGAGAATAGTGGAAAGACTAAAGTGGACAGACTATAGTGGAAAGACTATAGTGGAGAGACTGTAGTGGGCAGAATAAAGTGGAGACTATAGTGGAAAGACTAAAGTGGAAAGACTAAAGTGGACAGAGAATAGTGGAAAGACTAAAGTGGAAAGATTGTAGTGGACAGAATAAAGTGGAGACTATAGTGGAAAGACTAAAGTGGAAAGAATAAAGTGGACAGACTATAGTGGAAAGACTATAGTGGAAAGACTGTAGTGGACAGAATAAAGTGGAGACTATAGTGGAAAGACTAAAGTGGACAGAGAATAGTGGAAAGACTAAAGTGGACAGACTATAGTGGACAGACTATAGTGGAAAGACTGTAGTGGACAGAATAAAGTGGAGACTATAGTGGAAAGACTAAAGTGTACAGACTAAAGTGGAAAGACTAAAGTGGACAGACTATAGTCGAAAGACTGAAGTGGACAGACTAAAGTGGAAAAACTAAAGTGGAAAGGCTAAAGTGGGCAAACTATAGTGGAAAGACTATACTGGAAAGACTGTAGTGGACAGAATAAAGTGCAGACTATAGTGGAAAGACTAAAGTGTACAGACTAAAGTGGAAAGACTAAAGTGGACAGCCTATAGTGGAAATGACTAAAGTGGAAAGACTAAAGTGGACAGACTAAAGTGGACCGACTAAAGTGGAACTACTAAAGTGGACAGACTCTAGTGGAAAGACTAAGTGGACAGACTAAAGCGGAAAGACTAAAGTGGAAAGACTAAAGTGGACAGACTATAGTGGAAAGACTAAAGTGGACAGACTAAAGTGGAAAGTCTAAAGTGGAAAGACTAAAGTGGAAAGAATAAAGTGGACAGACTAAAGTGGACAGAGAATAGTGGAAAGACTAAAGTGGAAAGACTAAAGTGGATAAACTATAGTGGAAAGACTATAGTGGAAAGCCTGTAGTGGACAGAATAAAGTGGAGACTATAGTGGAAAGACTAAAGTGGAAAGACTAAAGTGGAAAGACTAAAGTGGACAGACTATAGTGGAAAGACTAAAGTGGACAGACTATAGTGGACAGACTAAAGTGGACAGACTAAAGTGGAAAGACTAAAGTGCACAGACTATAGTGGAAAGACTAAAGTGGACAGACTATAGTGGAAAGACTAAAGTGGACAGACTAAAGTGGAAAGACTAAAGTGGACAGACTAAAGTGGAAAGACTAAAGTGGACAGACTCTAGTGGAAAGACTGAAGTGGAAAGACTAAGTGGACAGACTAAAGCGGAAAAACAGACTAAAGTGGACAGACTAAAGTGGAAAGACTAAAGTGGACAGACTATAGTGGAAAGACTAAAGTGGACAGACTATAGTGGAAAGACTATAGTGGAAAGACTGTAGTGGACAGAATAAAGTGGAGACTATAGTGGAAAGACTAAAGTGGAAAGACTAAAGTGGACAGAGAATAGTGGAAAGACTAAAGTGGACAGACTATAGTTGAAAGACTAAAGTGGACAGACTAAAGTGGAAAGACTAAAGTGGACAGACTATAGTGGAAAGACTGTAGTGGAAAGAATAAAGTGGAGAGTATAGTGGAAAGAATAAAGTGGACAGAGAATAGTGGAAAGACTAAAGTGGACAGACTATAGTGGAAAGACTATAGTGGAGAGACTGTAGTGGGCAGAATAAAGTGGAGACTATAGTGGAAAGACTAAAGTGGAAAGACTAAAGTGGACAGAGAATAGTGGAAAGACTAAAGTGGAAAGATTGTAGTGGACAGAATAAAGTGGAGACTATAGTGGAAAGACTAAAGTGGAAAGAATAAAGTGGACAGACTATAGTGGAAAGACTATAGTGGAAAGACTGTAGTGGACAGAATAAAGTGGAGACTATAGTGGAAAGACTAAAGTGGACAGAGAATAGTGGAAAGACTAAAGTGGACAGACTATAGTGGACAGACTATAGTGGAAAGACTGTAGTGGACAGAATAAAGTGGAGACTATATTGGAAAGACTAAAGTGGAACGACTAAAGTGGACAGACTATAGTGGAAAGACTGAAGTGGACAGACTAAAGTGGAAAAACTAAAGTGGAAAGGCTAAAGTGGGCAAACTATAGTGGAAAGACTATACTGGAAAGACTGTAGTGGACAGAATAAAGTGCAGACTATAGTGGAAAGACTAAAGTGTACAGACTAAAGTGGAAAGACTAAAGTGGACAGCCTATAGTGGAAATGACTAAAGTGGAAAGACTAAAGTGGACAGACTAAAGTGGACCGACTAAAGTAGAACTACTAAAGTGGACAGACTCTAGTGGAAAGACTAAGTGGACAGACTAAAGCGGAAAGACTAAAGTGGAAAGACTAAAGTGGACAGACTATAGTGGAAAGACTAAAGTGGACAGACTAAAGTGGAAAGTCTAAATTGGAAAGACTAAAGTGGACAGACTATAGTGGAAAGACTATAGTGGAAAGACTGTAGTGGACAGAATAAAGTGGAGACTATAGTGGAAAGACTAAAGTGGACAGAGAATAGTGGAAAGACTCAAGTGGAAAGACTAAAGTGGAAAGACTAAAGTGGACAGACTAAAGTGGAACGACTAAAGTGGACAGACTATAGTGGAAAGACTATAGTGGAAAAACTGTAGTGGACAGAATAAAGTGTAGACTATAGTGGAAAGACTAAGGTGGACAGAGAATAGTGGAAAGACTAAAGTGGACAGACTAAAGTGGAAAGACTAAAGTGGAAAGACGAAAGTGGACAAACTATAGTGGAAATACTATAGTGGAAAGCCTGTAGTGGACAGAATAAAGTGGAGACTATAGTGGAAAGACTAAAGTGGAAAGACTAAAGTGGAAAGACTATAGTGGACAGACTAAAGTGGAAAAACTAAAGTGGAAAGACTAAAGTGGACAGACTATAGTGGAAAGACTATAGTGGAAAGACTGTAGTGGACAGAATAAAGTGTAGACTATAGTGGAAAGACTAAAGTGTAGAGACTAAAGTGGAAAGACTAAAGTGGAAAGACTAAAGTGGAAAGACTAAAGTGGACAGACTAAAATGGACAGACTATAGTGGAAAGACTTTAGTGGAAAGACTGTAGTGGACAGAATAAAGTGTAGACTATAGTGGAAAGACTAAAGTGTAGAGACTAAAGTGGAAAGACTAAAGTGGAAAGACTAAAGTGGACAGCCTATAGTGGAAATGACTAAAGTGGAAAGACTAAAATGGACAGACTAAAGTGGACAGACTAAAGTGGAAATACTAAAGTGGACAGACTCTAGTGGAAAGACTAAGTGGACAGACTAAAGCGGAAAGACTAAAGTGGAAAGACTAAAGTGGACAGACTATAGTGGAAAGACTAAAGTGGTCAGACTAAAGTGGAAAGTCTAAAGTGGAAAGACTAAAGTGGACAGACTATAGCGGAAAGACTATAGTGGAGAGACTGTAGTGGACAGAATAAAGTGGAGACTATAGTGGAAAGACTAAAGTGGACAGAGAATAGTGGAAAGACTAAAGTGGAGAGTATAGTGGAAATAATAAAGTGGACAGAGAATAGCGGAAAGACTAAAGTGGACAGACTATAGTGGAAAGACTGTAGTGGAAAGAATAAAGTGGAGAGTATAGTGGAAAGAATAAAGTGGACAGAGAATAGTGGAAAGACTAAAGTGGACAGACTATAGTGGAAAGACTATAGTGGAGAGACTGTAGTGGACAGAATAAAGTGGAGACTATAGTGGAAAGACTAAAGTGGAAAGACTAAAGTGGACAGAGAATAGTGGAAAGACTAAAGTGGAAAGATTTTAGTGGACAGAATAAAGTGGAGACTATAGTGGAAAGACTAAAGTGGAAAGAATAAAGTGGACAGACTATAGTGGAAAGACTATAGTGGAAAGACTGTAGTGGACAGAATAAAGTGGAGACTATAGTGGAAAGACTAAAGTGGACAGAAAATAGTGGAAAGACTAAAGTGGACAGACTATAGTGGACAGACTATAGTGGAAAGACTGTAGTGGACAGAATAAAGTGGAGACTATATTGGAAAGACTAAAGTGGAACGACTAAAGTGGACAGAATATAGTGGAAAGACTGAAGTGGACAGACTAAAGTGGAAAAACTAAAGTGGAAAGGCTAAAGTGGGCAAACTATAGTGGAAAGACTATACTGGAAAGACTATAGTGGACAGAATAAAGTGCAGACTATAGTGGAAAGACTAAAGTGTACAGACTAAAGTGGAAAGACTAAAGTGGACAGCCTATAGTGGAAATGACTAAAGTGGAAAGACTAAAGTGGACAGACTAAAGTGGACCGACTAAAGTGGAACTAGTAAAGTGGACAGACTCTAGTGGAAAGACTAAGTGGACAGACTAAAGCGGAAAGACTAAAGTGGAAAGACTAAAGTGGACAGACTTTAGTGGAAAGACTAAAGTGGACAGACTAAAGTGGAAAGTCTAAAGTGGAAAGACTAAAGTGGAAAGAATAAAGTGGACAGACTAAATTGGACAGAGAATAGTGGAAAGACTAAAGTGGAAAGACTAAAGTGGACAAACTATAGCTGAAAGACTATAGTGGAAAGCCTGTAGTGGACAGAATAAAGTGGAGACTATAGTGGAAAGACTAAAGTGGAAAGACTAAAGTGGAAAGACTAAAGTGGACAGACTATAGTGGAAAGACTAAAGTGGACAGACTATAGTGGACAGACTAAAGTGGACAGACTAAAGTGGAAAGACTAAAGTGCACAGACTATAGTGGAAAGACTAAAGTGGACAGACTATAGTGGAAAGACTAAAGCGGACAGACTAAAGTGGAAAGACTAAAGTGGACAGACTAAAGTGGAAAGACTAAAGTGGACAGACTCTAGTGGAAAGACTGAAGTGGAAAGACTAAGTGGACAGACTAAAGCGGAAAAACAGACTAAAGTGGACAGACTAAAGTGGAAAGACTAAAGTGGACAGACTATAGTGGAAAGACAAAAGTGGACAGACTATAGTGGAAAGACTATAGTGGAAAGACTGTAGTGGACAGAATAAAGTGGAGACTATAGTGGAAAGACTAAAGTGGAAAGACTGAAGTGGACAGAGAATAGTGGAAAGACTAAAGTGGACAGACTATAGTTGAAAGACTAAAGTGGACAGACTAAAGTGGAAAGACTAAAGTGGACAGACTATAGTGGAAAGACTGTAGTGGAAAGAATAAAGTGGAGAGTATAGTGGAAAGAATAAAGTGGACAGAGAATAGTGGAAAGACTAAAGTGGACAGACTATAGTGGAAAGACTATAGTGGAGAGACTGTAGTGGGCAGAATAAAGTGGAGACTATAGTGGAAAGACTAAAGTGGAAAGACTAAAGTGGACAGAGAATAGTGGAAAGACTAAAGTGGAAAGATTGTAGTGGACAGAATAAAGTGGAGACTATAGTGGAAAGACTAAAGTGGAAAGAATAAAGTGGACAGACTATAGTGGAAAGACTATAGTGGAAAGACTGTAGTGGACAGAATAAAGTGGAGACTATAGTGGAAAGACTAAAGTGGACAGAGAATAGTGGAAAAACTAAAGTGGACAGACTATAGTGGACAGACTATAGTGGAAAGACTGTAGTGGACAGAATAAAGTGGAGACTATATTGGAAAGACTAAAGTGGAACGACTAAAGTGGACAGACTATAGTGGAAAGACTGAAGTGGACAGACTAAAGTGGAAAAACTAAAGTGGAAAGGCTAAAGTGGGCAAACTATAGTGGAAAGACTATACTGGAAAGACTGTAGTGGACAGAATAAAGTGCAGACTATAGTGGAAAGACTAAAGTGTACAGACTAAAGTGGAAAGACTAAAGTGGACAGCCTATAGTGGAAATGACTAAAGTGGAAAGACTAAAGTGGACAGACTAAAGTGGACCGACTAAAGTGGAACTACTAAAGTGGACAGACTCTAGTGGAAAGACTAAGTGGACAGACTAAAGCGGAAAGACTAAAGTGGAAAGACTAAAGTGGACAGACTATAGTGGAAAGATTAAAGTGGACAGACTAAAGTGGAAAGTCTAAAGTGGAAAGACTAAAGTGGACAGACTATAGTGGAAAGACTATAGTGGAAAGACTGTAGTGGACAGAATAAAGTGGAGACTATAGTGGAAAGACTAAGTGGACAGAGAATAGTGGAAAGACTCAAGTGGAAAGACTAAAGTGGAAAGACTAAAGTGGACAGACTAAAGTGGAACGACTAAAGTGGACAGACTATAGTGGAAAGACTATAGTGGAAAAACTGTAGTGGACAGAATAAAGTGTAGACTATAGTGGAAAGACTAAAGTGGACAGAGAATAGTGGAAAGACTAAAGTGGAAAGACTAAAGTGGAAGGACTAAAGTGGACAGACTAAAGTGGAAAGACTAAAGTGGAAAGACTAAAGTGGACAAACTATAGTGGAAAGACTATAGTGGAAAGCCTGTAGTGGACAGAATAAAGTGGAGACTATAGTGGAAAGACTAAAGTGGAAAGACTAAAGTGGAAAGACTATAGTGGACAGACTAAAGTGGAAAAACTAAAGTGGAAAGATTAAGTGGACAGACTATAGTGGAAAGACTATAGTGGAAAGACTGTAGTGGACAGAATAAAGTGTAGACTATAGTGGAAAGACTAAAGTGTACAGACTAAAGTGGAAAGACTAAAGTGGACAGCCTATAGTGGAAATGACTAAAGTGGAAAGACTAAAGTGGACAGACTAAATTGGACAGACTATAGTGGAAAGACTATAGTGGAAAGACTGTAGTGGACAGAATAAAGTGTAGATTATAGTGGAAAGACTAAAGTGTAGAGACTAAAGTGGAAAGACTAAAGTGGAAAGACTAAAGTGGACAGACTATAGCGGAAAGACTAAAGTGGTCAGACTAAAGTGGAAAGTCTAAAGTGGAAAGACTAAAGTGGACAGACTATAGCGGAAAGACTATAGTGGAGAGACTGTAGTGGACAGAATAAAGTGGAGACTATAGTGGAAAGACTAGAATAAAGAATAAAGTGTAGACTATAGTGGAAAGACTAAAGTGTAGAGACTAAAGTGGAAAGACTAAAGTGGAAAGACTAAAGTGGACAGACTATAGCGGAAAGACTAAAGTGGTCAGACTAAAGTGGAAAGTCTAAAGTGGAAATACTAAAGTGGACAGACTCTAGTGGAAAGACTAAGTGGACAGACTAAAGCGGAAAGACTAAAGTGGAAAGACTAAAGTGGACAGACTATAGTGGAAAGACTAAAGTGGTCAGACTAAAGTGGAAAGTCTAAAGTGGAAAGACTAAAGTGGACAGACTATAGCGGAAAGACTATAGTGGAGAGACTGTAGTGGACAGAATAAAGTGGAGACTATAGTGGAAAGACTAAAGTGGACAGAGAATAGTGGAAAGACTAAAGTGGAGAGTATAGTGGAAAGAATAAAGTGGACAGAGAATAGTGGAAAGACTAAAGTGGACAGACTATAGTGGAAAGACTAAAGTGGACAGACTATAGTGGAAAGACTGTAGTGGACAGAATAAAGTGGAGAGTATAGTGGAAAGAATAAAGTGGACAGAGAATAGTGGAAAGACTAAAGTGGACAGACTATAGTGGAAAGACTAAAGTGGACAGACTAAAGTGGAAAGACTAAAGTGGAAAGACTAAAGTGGACAGACTATAATGGAAAGACTGTAGTGGACAGAATAAAGTGGAGAGTATAGTGGAAAGAATAAAGTGGACAGAGAATAGTGGAAAGACTAAAGTGGACAGACTATAGTGGAAAGACTATAGTGGAGAGACTGTAGTGGACAGGATAAAGTGGAGACTATAGTGGAAAGACTAAAGTGGACAGAGAATATTGGAAAGACTTTAGTGGACAGACTTTAGTGGACAGACTATATTGGAAAGACTATAGTGGAAAGACTAAAGTGGAACGAATAACGTGGACAGACTAAAGTGGACAGAGAATAGTGGAAAGACTAAAGTGGAAAGACTAAAGTGGACAAACTATAGTGGAAAGACTATAGTGGAAAGCCTGTAGTGGACAGAATAAAGTGGAGACTATAGTGGAAAGACTAAAGTGGAAAGACTAAAGTGGAAAGACTAAAGTGGACGGACTATAGTGGAAAGACTAAAGTGGACAGACTATAGTGGAAAGACTAAAGTGGACAGACTAAAGTGGAAAGACTAAAGTGGACAGACTAAAGTGGAAAGACTAAAGTGGACAGACTCTAGTGGAAAGACTGAAGTGGAAAGACTAAGTTGAAAGACTAAAGTGGACAGACTATAGTGGAAAGACTGTAGTGGACAGAATAAAGTAAGACTAAAGTGGACAGACTATAGTGGAAAGACTAAAGTGGACAGACTATAGTGGAAAGACTAAAGTGGACAGACTAAAGTGGAAAGAATAAAGTGGAAAGACTAAAGTGAACAGACTATAGTGGAAAGACCATAGTGGAAAGACTGTAGTGGACAGAATAAAGTAGAGACTATAGTGGAAAGACTAAAGTAGAAGACTAAAGTGGACAGAGAATAGTGGAAAGACTAAAGTGGACAGACTATAGTGGAAAGACTAAAGTGGACAGACTAAAGTGGAAAGACTAAAGTGGAAAGACTAAAGTGGACAGACTATAGTGGAAAGACTGTAGTGGACAGAATAAAGTGGAGAGTGTAGTGGAAAGAATAAAGTGGACAGAGAATAGTGGAAAGACTAAAGTGGACAGACTATAGTGGAAAGACTATAGTGGAGAGACTGTAGTGGACAGAATAAAGTGGAGACTATAGTGGAAAGACTAAAGTGGAAAGACTAAAGTGGACAGAGAATAGTGGAAAGACTAAAGTGGAAAGACTGTAGTGGACAGAATAAAGTGGAGACTATAGTGGAAAGACTATAGTGGAAAGACTATAGTGGACAGAATAAAGTGGAGACTATATTGGAAAGACTAAAGTGGAACGACTAAAGTGGACAGACTATATCGGAAAGACTGAAGTTGACAGACTAAAGTGGAAAAACTAAAGTGGAAAGGCTAAAGTGGGCAGACTATAGTGGGAAGACTATACTGGAAAGACTGTAGTGGACAGAATAAAGTGCAGACTATAGTGGAAAGACTAAAGTGTACAGACTAAAGTGGAAAGACTAAAGTGGACAGCCTATAGTGGAAATGACTAAAGTGGAAAGACTAAAGTGGACAGACTAAAGTGGACAGACTAAAGTGGAACTACTAAAGTGGACAGACTCTAGTGGAAAGACTAAGTGGACAGACTAAAGCGGAAAGACTAAAGTGGAAAGACTAAAGTGGACAGACTATAGTGGAAAGACTAAAGTGGACAGACTAAAGTGGAAAGACTAAAGTGGACAGACTAAAGTGGAAAGACTAAAGTGGACAGACTCTAGTGGAAAGACTGAAGTGGAAAGACTAAGTGGACAGACTAAAGCGGAAAAACAGACTAAAGTGGACAGACTAAAGTGGAAAGACTAAAGTGGACAGACTATAGTGGAAAGACTAAAGTGGACAGACTATAGTGGAAAGACTATAGTGGAAAGACTGTAGTGGACAGAATAAAGTGGAGACTATAGTGGAAAGACTAAAGTGGACAGAGAATAGTGGAAAGACTAAAGTTGACAGACTATAGTTGAAAGACTAAAGTGGACAGACTAAAGTGGAAAGACTAAAGTGGACAGACTATAGTGGAAAGACTGTAGTGGAAAGAATAAAGTGGAGAGTATAGTGGAAAGAATAAAGTGGACAGAGAATAGTGGAAAGACTAAAGTGGACATACTATAGTGGAAAGACTATAGTGGAGAGACTGTAGTGGGCAGAATAAAGTGGAGACTATAGTGGAAAGACTAAAGTGGAAAGACTAAAGTGGACAGAGAATAGTGGAAAGACTAAAGTGGAAAGATTGTAGTGGACAGAATAAAGTGGAGACTATAGTGGAAAGACTAAAGTGGAAAGAATAAAGTGGACAGACTATAGTGGAAATACTATAGTGGAAAGACTGTAGTGGACAGAATAAAGTGGAGACTATAGTGGAAAGACTAAAGTGGACAGAGAATAGTGGAAAGACTAAAGTGGACAGACTATAGTGGACAGACTATAGTGGAAAGACTGTAGTGGACAGAATAAAGTGGAGACTATATTGGAAAGACTAAAGTGGAACGACTAAAGTGGACAGACTATAGTGGAAAGACTGAAGTGGACAGACTAAAGTGGAAAAACTAAAGTGGAAAGGCTAAAGTGGGCAAACTATAGTGGAAAGACTATACTGGAAAGACTGTAGTGGACAGAATAAAGTGCAGACTATAGTGGAAAGACTAAAGTATACAGACTAAAGTGGAAAGACTAAAGTGCACAGCCTATAGTGGAAATGACTAAAGTGGAAAGACTAAAGTGGACAGACTAAAGTGGACCGACTAAAGTGGAACTACTAAAGTGGACAGACTCTAGTGGAAAGACTAAGTGGACAGACTAAAGCGGAAAGACTAAAGTGGAAAGACTAAAGTGGACAGACTATAGTGGAAAGACTAAAGTGGACAGACTAAAGTGGAAAGTCTAAAGTGGAAAGACTAAAGTGGAAAGAATAAAGTGGACAGACTAAAGTGGACAGAGAATAGTGGAGAGACTAAAGTGGAAAGACTAAAGTGGACAAACTATAGTGGAAAGACTATAGTGGAGAGCCTGTAGTGGACAGAATAAAGTGGAGACTATAGTGGAAAGACTAAAGTGGAAAGACTAAAGTGGAAACACTAAAGTGGACAGACTATAGTGGAAAGACTAAAGTGGACAGACTATAGTGGACAGACTAAAGTGGACAGACTAAAGTGGAAAGACTAAAGTGCACAGACTATAGTGGAAAGACTAAAGTGGACAGACTGTAGTGGAAAGACTAAAGTGGACAGACTAAAGTGGACAGACTAAAGTGGAAAGACTAAAGTGGACAGACTCTAGTGGAAAGACTGAAGTGGAAAGACTAAGTGGACAGACTAAAGCGGAAAAACAGACTAAAGTGGACAGACTAAAGTGGAAAGACTAAAGTGGACAGACTATAGTGGAAAGACTAAAGTGGACAGACTATAGTGGAAAGACTATAGTGGAAAGACTGTAGTGGACAGAATAAAGTGGAGACTATAGTGGAAAGACTAAAGTGGAAAGACTAAAGTGGACAGAGAATAGTGGAAAGACTAAAGTGGACAGACTATAGTTGAAAGACTAAAGTGGACAGACTAAAGTGGAAAGACTAAAGTGGACAAACTATAGTGGAAAGACTGTAGTGGAAAGAATAAAGTGGAGAGTATAGTGGAAAGAATAAAGTGGACAGAGAATAGTGGAAAGACTAAAGTGGACAGACTATAGTGGAAAGACTATAGTGGAGAGACTGTAGTGGGCAGAATAAAGTGGAGACTATAGTGGAAAGACTAAAGTGGAAAGACTAAAGTGGACAGAGAATAGTGGAAAGACTAAAGTGGAAAGATTGTAGTGGACAGAATAAAGTGGAGACTATAGTGGAAAGACTAAAGTGGAAAGAATAAAGTGGACAGACTATAGTGGAAAGACTATAGTGGAAAGACTGTAGTGGACAGAATAAAGTGGAGACTATAGTGGAAAGACTAAAGTGGACAGAGAATAGTGGAAAGACTAAAGTGGACAGACTATAGTGGACAGACTATAGTGGAAAGACTGTAGTGGACAGAATAAAGTGGAGACTATATTGGAAAGACTAAAGTGGAACGACTAAAGTGGACAGACTATAGTGGAAAGACTGAAGTGGACAGACTAAAGTGGAAAAACTAAAGTGGAAAGGCTAAAGTGGGCAAACTATAGTGGAAAGACTATACTGGAAAGACTGTAGTGGACAGAATAAAGTGCAGACTATAGTGGAAAGACTAAAGTGTACAGACTAAAGTGGAAAGACTAAAGTGGACAGACTAAAGTGGATCGACTAAAGTGGAACTACTAAAGTGGACAGACTCTAGTGGAAAGACTAAGTGGACAGACTAAAGCGGAAAGACTAAAGTGGAAAGACTAAAGTGGACAGACTATAGTGGAAAGACTAAAGTGGACAGACTAAAGTGGAAAGTCTAAAGTGGAAAGACTAAAGTGGACAGACTATAGTGGAAAGACTATAGTGGAAAGACTGTAGTGGACAGAATAAAGTGGAGACCATAGTGGAAAGACTAAAGTGGACAGAGAATAGTGGAAAGACTCAAGTGGAAAGACTAAAGTGAACAGACTAAAGTGGAACGACTAAAATGGACAGACTATAGTGGAAAGACTATAGTGGAAAAACTGTAGTGGACAGAATAAAGTGTAGACTATAGTGGAAAGACTAAAGTGGACAGAGAATAGTGGAAAGACTAAAGTGGAAAGACTAAAGTGGAAAGACTAAAGTGGACAGACTAAAGTGGAAAGACTAAAGTGGAAAGACTAAAGTGGACAAACTATAGTGGAAAGACTATAGTGGAAAGCCTGTAGTGGACAGAATAAAGTGGAGACTATAGTGGAAAGACTAAAGTGGAAAGACTAAAGTGGAAAGACTATTGTGGACAGACTAAAGTGGAAAAACTAAAGTGGAAAGACTAAAGTGGACAGACTATAGTGGAAAGACTATAGTGGAAAGACTGTAGTGGACAGAATAAAGTGTAGACTATAGTGGAAAGACTAAAGTGTACAGACTAAAGTGGAAAGACTAAAGTGGAAAGACTAAAGTGGACAGACTATAGCGGAAAGACTATAGTGGAGAGACTGTAGTGGACAGAATAAAGTGGAGACTATAGTGGAAAGACTAAAGTGGACAGAGAATAGTGGAAAGACTAAAGTGGAGAGTGTAGTGGAAAGAATAAAGTGGACAGAGAATAGTGGAAAGACTAAAGTGGACAGACTATAGTGGAAAGACTAAAGTGGACAGACTATAGTGGAAAGACTGTAGTGGACAGAATAAAGTGGAGAGTATAGTGGAAAGAATAAAGTGGACAGAGAATAGTGGAAAGACTAAAGTGGACAGACTATAGTGGAAAGACTAAAGTGGACAGACTAAAGTGGAAAGACTAAAGTGGAAAGACTAAAGTGGACAGACTATAATGGAAAGACTGTAGTGGACAGAATAAAGTGGAGAGTATAGTGGAAAGAATAAAGTGGACAGAGAATAGTGGAAAGACTAAAGTGGACAGACTATAGTGGAAAGACTATAGTGGAGAGACTGTAGTGGACAGAATAAAGTGGAGACTATAGTGGAAAGACTAAAGTGGACAGAGAATATTGGAAAGACTTTAGTGGACAGACTTTAGTGGACAGACTATATTGGAAAGACTATAGTGGAAAGACTAAAGTGGAACGAATAAAGTGGACAGACTAAAGTGGACAGAGAATAGTGGAAAGACTAAAGTGGAAAGACTAAAGTGGACAAACTATAGTGGAAAGACTATAGTGGAAAGCCTGTAGTGGACAGAATAAAGTGGAGACTATAGTGGAAAGACTAAAGTGGAAAGACTAAAGTGGAAAGACTAAAGTGGACGGACTATAGTGGAAAGACTAAAGTGGACAGACTATAGTGGAAAGACTAAAGTGGACAGACTAAAGTGGAAAGACTAAAGTGGACAGACTAAAGTGGAAAGACTAAAGTGGACAGACTCTAGTGGAAAGACTGAAGTATAAAGACTAAGTTGAAAGACTAAAGTGGACAGACTATAGTGGAAAGACTGTAGTGGACAGAATAAAGTAAGACTAAAGTGGACAGACTGTAGTGGAAAGACTAAAGTGGACAGACTATAGTGGAAAGACTAAAGTGGACAGACTAAAGTGGAAAGAATAAAGTGGAAAGACTAAAGTGAACAGACTATAGTGGAAAGACTATAGTGGAAAGACTGTAGTGGACAGAATAAAGTAGAGACTATAGTGGAAAGACTAAAGTAGAAGACTAAAGTGGACAGAGAATAGTGGAAAGACTAAAGTGGACAGACTATAGTGGAAAGACTAAAGTGGACAGACTAAAGTGGAAAGACAACAGTGGAAAGACTAAAGTGGACAGACTATAGTGGACAGACTATAGTGGAAAGACTGTACTGGACAGAATAAAGTGGAGAGTGTAGTGGAAAGAATAAAGTGGACAGAGAATAGTGGACAGACTAAAGTGGAAAGACTAAAGTGGACAGACTAAAGTGGAAAGACTAAAGTGGACAGACTCTAGTGGAAAGACTGAAGTGGAAAGACTAAGTTGAAAGACTAAAGTGGACAGACTATAGTGGAAAGACTGAAGTGGACAGAATAAGTAAGACTAAAGTGGACAGACTATAGTGGAAAGACTAAAGTGGACAGACTATAGTGGAAAGACTAAAGTGGACAGACTAAAGTGGAAAGAATAAAGTGGAAAGACTAAAGTGAACAGACTATAGTGGAAAGACTATAGTGGAAAGACTGTAGTGGACAGAATAAAGTAGAGACTATAGTGGAAAGACTAAAGTAGAAGACTAAAGTGGACAGAGAATAGTGGAAAGACTAAAGTGGACAGACTATAGTGGAAAGACTAAAGTGGACAGACTAAAGTGGAAAGACTAAAGTGGAAAGACTAAAGTGGACAGACTATAGTGGAAAGACTGTAGTGGACAGAATAAAGTGGAGAGTGTAGTGGAAAGAATAAAGTGGACAGAGAATAGTGGAAAGACTAAAGTGGACAGACTATAGTGGAAAGACTATAGTGGAGAGACTGTAGTGGACAGAATAAAGTGGAGACTATAGTGGAAAGACTAAAGTGGAAAGACTAAAGTGGACAGAGAATAGTGGAAAGACTAAAGTGGAAAGACTGTAGTGGACAGAATAAAGTGGAGACTATAGTGGAAAGACTATAGTGGAAAGACTATAGTGGACAGAATAAAGTGGAGACTATATTGGAAAGACTAAAGTGGAACGACTAAAGTGGACAGACTATATCGGAAAGACTGAAGTTGACAGACTAAAGTGGAAAAACTAAAGTGGAAAGGCTAAAGTGGGCAGACTATAGTGGAAAGACTATACTGGAAAGACTGTAGTGGACAGAATAAAGTGCAGACTATAGTGGAAAGACTAAAGTGTACAGACTAAAGTGGAAAGACTAAAGTGGACAGCCTATAGTGGAAATGACTAAAGTGGAAAGACTAAAGTGGACAGACTAAAGTGGACAGACTAAAGTGGAACTACTAAAGTGGACAGACTCTAGTGGAAAGACTAAGTGGACAGACTAAAGCGGAAAGACTAAAGTGGAAAGACTAAAGTGGACAGACTATAGTGGAAAGACTAAAGTGGACAGACTAAAGTGGAAAGACTAAAGTGGACAGACTAAAGTGGAAAGACTAAAGTGGACAGACTCTAGTGGAAAGACTGAAGTGGAAAGACTAAGTGGACAGACTAAAGCGGAAAAACAGACTAAAGTGGACTGACTAAAGTGGAAAGACTAAAGTGGACAGACTATAGTGGAAAGACTAAAGTGGACAGACTATAGTGGAAAGACTATAGTGGAAAGACTGTAGTGGACAGAATAAAGTGGAGACTATAGTGGAAAGACTAAAGTGGACAGAGAATAGTGGAAAGACTAAAGTTGACAGACTATAGTTGAAAGACTAAAGTGGACAGACTAAAGTGGACAGAGAATAGTGGAAAGACTAAAGTGGAAAGATTGTAGTGGAAAGACTATAGTGGAGAGACTGTAGTGGGCAGAATAAAGTGGAGACTATAGTGGAAAGACTAAAGTGGAAAGACTAAAGTGGACAGAGAATAGTGGAAAGACTAAAGTGGAAAGATTGTAGTGGACAGAATAAAGTGGAGACTATAGTGGAAAGACTAAAGTGGAAAGAATAAAGTGGACAGACTATAGTGGAAAGACTATAGTGGAAAGACTGTAGTGGACAGAATAAAGTGGAGACTATAGTGGAAAGACTAAAGTGGACAGAGAATAGTGGAAAGACTAAAGTGGACAGACTATAGTGGACAGACTATAGTGGAAAGACTGTAGTGGACAGAATAAAGTGGAGACTATATTGGAAAGACTAAAGTGGAACGACTAAAGTGGACAGACTATAGTGGAAAGACTGAAGTGGACAGACTAAAGTGGAAAAACTAAAGTGGAAAGGCTAAAGTGGGCAAACTATAGTGGAAAGACTATACTGGAAAGACTGTAGTGGACAGAATAAAGTGCAGACTATAGTGGAAAGACTAAAGTGGAAAGACTAAAGTGGAAAGACTAAAGTGGACAGCCTATAGTGGAAATGACTAAAGTGGAAAGACTAAAGTGGACAGACTAAAGTGGACCGACTAAAGTGGAACTACTAAAGTGGACAGACTCTAGTGGAAAGACTAAGTGGACAGACTAAAGCGGAAAGACTAAAGTGGAAAGACTAAAGTGGACAGACTATAGTGGAAAGACTAAAGTGGACAGACTAAAGTGGAAAGTCTAAAGTGGAAAGACTAAAGTGGAAAGAATAAAGTGGACAGACTAAAGTGGACAGAGAATAGTGGAGAGACTAAAGTGGAAAGACTAAAGTGGACAAACTATAGTGGAAAGACTATAGTGGAGAGCCTGTAGTGGACAGAATAAAGTGGAGACTATAGTGGAAAGACTAAAGTGGAAAGACTAAAGTGGAAAGACTAAAGTGGACAGACTATAGTGGAAAGACTAAAGTGGACAGACTATAGTGGACAGACTAAAGTGGACAGACTAAAGTGGAAAGACTAAAGTGCACAGACTATAGTGGAAAGACTAAAGTGGACAGACTGTAGTGGAAAGACTAAAGTGGACAGACTAAAGTGGACAGACTAAAGTGGAAAGACTAAAGTGGACAGACTCTAGTGGAAAGACTGAAGTGGAAAGACTAAGTGGACAGACTAAAGCGGAAAAACAGACTAAAGTGGACAGACTAAAGTGGAAAGACTAAAGTGGACAGACTATAGTGGAAAGACTAAAGTGGACAGACTATAGTGGAAAGACTATAGTGGAAAGACTGTAGTGGACAGAATAAAGTGGAGACTATAGTGGAAAGACTAAAGTGGAAAGACTAAAGTGGACAGAGAATAGTGGAAAGACTAAAGTGGACAGACTATAGTTGAAAGACTAAAGTGGACAGACTAAAGTGGAAAGACTAAAGTGGACAAACTATAGTGGAAAGACTGTAGTGGAAAGAATAAAGTGGAGAGTATAGTGGAAAGAATAAAGTGGACAGAGAATAGTGGAAAGACTAAAGTGGACAGACTATAGTGGAAAGACTATAGTGGAGAGACTGTAGTGGGCAGAATAAAGTGGAGACTATAGTGGAAAGACTAAAGTGGAAAGACTAAAGTGGACAGAGAATAGTGGAAAGACTAAAGTGGAAAGATTGTAGTGGACAGAATAAAGTGGAGACTAGAGTGGAAAGACTAAAGTGGAAAGAATAAAGTGGACAGACTATAGTGGAAAGACTATAGTGGAAAGACTGTAGTGGACAGAATAAAGTGGAGACTATAGTGGAAAGACTAAAGTGGACAGAGAATAGTGGAAAGACTAAAGTGGACAGACTATAGTGGACAGACTATAGTGGAAAGACTGTAGTGGACAGAATAAAGTGGAGACTATATTGGAAAGACTAAAGTGGAACGACTAAAGTGGACAGACTATAGTGGAAAGACTGAAGTGGACAGACTAAAGTGGAAAAACTAAAGTGGAAAGGCTAAAGTGGGCAAACTATAGTGGAAAGACTATACTGGAAAGACTGTAGTGGACAGAATAAAGTGCAGACTATAGTGGAAAGACTAAAGTGTACAGACTAAAGTGGAAAGACTAAAGTGGACAGCCTATAGTGGAAATGACTAAAGTGGAAAGACTAAAGTGGACAGACTAAAGTGGACAGACTCTAGTGGAAAGACTAAGTGGACAGACTAAAGCGGAAAGACTAAAGTGGAAAGACTAAAGTGGACAGACTATAGTGGAAAGACTAAAGTGGACAGACTAAAGTGGAAAGTCTAAAGTGGAAAGACTAAAGTGGACAGACTATAGTGGAAAGACTATAGTGGAAAGACTGTAGTGGACAGAATAAAGTGGAGACTATAGTGGAAAGACTAAAGTGGACAGAGAATAGTGGAAAGACTCAAGTGGAAAGACTAAAGTGGAAAGACTAAAGTGAACAGACTAAAGTGGAACGACTAAAGTGGACAGACTATAGTGGAAAGACTATAGTGGAAAAACTGTAGTGGACAGAATAAAGTGTAGACTATAGTGGAAAGACTAAAGTGGACAGAGAATAGTGGAAAGACTAAAGTGGAAAGACTAAAGTGGAAAGACTAAAGTGGACAGACTAAAGTGGAAAGACTAAAGTGGAAAGACTAAAGTGGACAAACTATAGTGGAAAGACTATAGTGGAAAGCCTGTAGTGGACAGAATAAAGTGGAGACTATAGTGGAAAGACTAAAGTGGAAAGACTAAAGTGGAAAGACTATTGTGGACAGACTAAAGTGGAAAAACTAAAGTGGAAAGACTAAAGTGGACAGACTATAGTGGAAAGACTATAGTGGAAAGACTGTAGTGGACAGAATAAAGTGTAGACTATAGTGGAAAGACTAAAGTGTACAGACTAAAGTGGAAAGACTAAAGTGGAAAGACTAAAGTGGACAGCCTATAGTGGAAATGACTAAAGTGGAAAGACTAAAGTGGACAGCCTATAGTGGAAATGACTAAAGTGGAAAGACTAAAATGGACAGACTAAAGTGGACAGACTAAAGTGGAAATACTAAAGTGGACAGACTCTAGTGGAAAGACTAAGTGGACAGACTAAAGCGGAAAGACTAAAGTGGAAAGACTAAAGTGGACAGACTATAGTGGAAAGACTAAAGTGGTCAGACTAAAGTGGAAAGTCTAAAGTGGAAAGACTGTAGTGGACAGAATAAAGTGTAGACTATAGTGGAAAGACTAAAGTGTAGAGACTAAAGTGGAAAGACTAAAGTGGAAAGACTAAAGTGGACAGCCTATAGTGGAAATGACTAAAGTGGAAAGACTAAAATGGACAGACTAAAGTGGACAGACTAAAGTGGAAATACTAAAGTGGACAGACTCTAGTGGAAAGACTAAGTGGACAGACTAAAGCGGAAAGACTAAAGTGGAAAGACTAAAGTGGACAGACTATAGTGGAAAGACTAAAGTGGTCAGACTAAAGTGGAAAGACTATAGTGGAAAGACTGTAGTGGACAGAATAAAGTGTAGACTATAGTGGAAAGACTAAAGTGTAGAGACTAAAGTGGAAAGACTAAAGTGGAAAGACTAAAGTGGACAGCCTATAGTGGAAATGACTAAAGTGGAAAGACTAAAATGGACAGACTAAAGTGGACAGACTAAAGTGGAAATACTAAAGTGGACAGACTCTAGTGGAAAGACTAAGTGGACAGACTAAAGCGGAAAGACTAAAGTGGAAAGACTAAAGTGGACAGACTATAGTGGAAAGACTAAAGTGGTCAGACTAAAGTGGAAAGTCTAAAGTGGAAAGACTAAAGTGGACAGACTATAGCGGAAAGACTATAGTGGAGAGACTGTAGTGGACAGAATAAAGTGGAGACTATAGTGGAAAGACTAAAGTGGACAGAGAATAGTGGAAAGACTAAAGTGGAGAGTATAGTGGAAAGAATAAAGTGGACAGAGAATAGTGGAAAGACTAAAGTGGACAGACTATAGTGGAAAGACTAAAGTGGACAGACTATAGTGGAAAGACTGTAGTGGACAGAATAAAGTGGAGAGTATAGTGGAAAGAATAAAGTGGACAGAGAATAGTGGAAAGACTAAAGTGGACAGACTATAGTGGAAAGACTAAAGTGGACAGACTAAAGTGGAAAGACTAAAGTGGAAAGACTAAAGTGGACAGACTATAATGGAAAGACTGTAGTGGACAGAATAAAGTGGAGAGTATAGTGGAAAGAATAAAGTGGACAGAGAATAGTGGAAAGACTAAAGTGGACAGACTATAGTGGAAAGACTATAGTGGAGAGACTGTAGTGGACAGAATAAAGTGGAGACTATAGTGGAAAGACTAAAGTGGACAGAGAATATTGGAAAGACTTTAGTGGACAGACTTTAGTGGACAGACTATATTGGAAAGACTATAGTGGAAAGACTAAAGTGGAAAGAATAAAGTGGACCGACTAAAGTGGACAGAGAATAGTGGAAAGACTAAAGTGGACAAACTATAGTGGAAAGACTATAGTGGAAAGCCTGTAGTGGACAGAATAAAGTGGAGACTATAGTGGAAAGACTAAAGTGGAAAGACTAAAGTGGAAAGACTAAAGTGGACAGACTATAGTGGAAAGACTAAAGTGGACAGACTATAGTGGAAAGACTAAAGTGGACAGACTAAAGTGGAAAGACTAAAGTGGACAGACTAAAGTGGAAAGACTAAAGTGGACAGACTCTAGTGGAAAGACTGAAGTGGAAAAACTAAGTTGAAAGACTAAAGTGGACAGACTATAGTGGAAAGACTGTAGTGGACAGAATAAAGTAAGACTAAAGTGGACAGACTGTAGTGGAAAGACTAAAGTGGACAGACTATAGTGGAAAGACTAAAGTGGACAGACTAAAGTGGAAAGAATAAAGTGGAAAGACTAAAGTGAACAGACTATAGTGGAAAGACTATAGTGGAAAGACTGTAGTGGACAGAATAAAGTAGAGACTATAGTGGAAAGACTAAAGTAGAAGACTAAAGTGGACAGACTAAAGTGGAACTACTAAAGTGGACAGACTCTAGTGGAAAGACTAAGTGGACAGACTAAAGCGGAAAGACTAAAGTGGAAAGACTAAAGTGGACAGACTATAGTGGAAAGACTAAAGTGGACAGACTAAAGTGGAAAGACTAAAGTGGACAGACTAAAGTGGAAAGACTAAAGTGGACAGACTCTAGTGGAAAGACTGAAGTGGAAAGACTAAGTGGACAGACTAAAGCGGAAAAACAGACTAAAGTGGACAGACTAAAGTGGAAAGACTAAAGTGGACAGACTATAGTGGAAAGACTAAAGTGGACAGACTATAGTGGAAAGACTATAGTGGAAAGACTGTAGTGGACAGAATAAAGTGGAGACTATAGTGGAAAGACTAAAGTGGACAGAGAATAGTGGAAAGACTAAAGTGGACAGACTATAGTTGAAAGACTAAAGTGGACAGACTAAAGTGGAAAGACTAAAGTGGACAGACTATAGTGGAAAGACTGTAGTGGAAAGAATAAAGTGGAGAGTATAGTGGAAAGAATAAAGTGGACAGAGAATAGCGGAAAGACTAAAGTGGACAGACTATAGTGGAAAGACTATAGTGGAGAGACTGTAGTGGGCAGAATAAAGTGGAGACTATAGTGGAAAGACTCAAGTGGAAAGACTAAAGTGGACAGAGAATAGTGGAAAGACTAAAGTGGAAAGATTGTAGTGGACAGAATAAAGTGGAGACTATAGTGGAAAGACTAAAGTCGAAAGAATAAAGTGGACAGACTATAGTGGAAAGACTATAGTGGAAAGACTGTAGTGGACAGAATAAAGTGGAGACTATAGTGGAAAGACTAAAGTGGACAGAGAATCGTGGAAAGACTAAAGTGGACAGACTATAGTGGACAGACTATAGTGGAAAGACTGTAGTGGACAGAATAAAGTGGAGACTATATTGGAAAGACTAAAGTGGAACGACTAAAGTGGACAGACTATAGTGGAAAGACTGAAGTGGACAGACTAAAGTGAAAAAACTAAAGTGGAAAGGCTAAAGTGGGCAAACTATAGTGGAAAGACTATACTGGAAAGACTGTAGTGGACAGAATAAAGTGCAGACTATAGTGGAAAGACTAAAGTGTACAGACTAACGTGGAAAGACTAAAGTGGACAGCCTATAGTGGAAATGACTAAAGTGGAAAGACTAAAGTGGACAGACTAAAGTGGACCGACTAAAGTGGAACTACTAAAGTGGACAGACTCTAGTGGAAAGACTAAGTGGACAGACTAAAGCGGAAAGACTAAAGTGGAAAGACTAAAGTGGACAGACTATAGTGGAAAAACTAAAATGGACAGACTAAAGTGGAAAGTCTAAAGTGGAAAGACTAAAGTGGAAAGAATAAAGTGGAAAGACTAAAGTGGAAAGACTAAAGTGGACAAACTATAGTGGAAAGACTATAGTGGAGAGCCTGTAGTGGACAGAATAAAGTGGAGACTATAGTGGAAAGACTAAAGTGGAAAGACTAAAGTGGAAAGACTAAAGTGGACAGACTATAGTGGAAAGACTAAAGTGGACAGACTATAGTGGACAGACTAAAGTGGACAGACTAAAGTGGAAAGACAAAAGTGCACAGACTATAGTGGAAAGACTAAAGTGGACAGACTATAGTGGAAAGACTAAAGTGGACAGACTAAAGTGGACAGACTAAAGTGGAAAGACTAAAGTGGACAGACTCTAGTGGAAAGACTGAAGTGGAAAGACTAAGTGGACAGACTAAAGCGGAAAAACAGACTAAAGTGGACAGACTAAAGTGGAAAGACTAAAGTGGACAGACTATAGTGGAAAGACTAAAGTGGACAGACTATAGTGGAAAGACTATAGTGGAAAGACTGTAGTGGACAGAATAAAGTGGAGATTATAGTGGAAAGACTAAAGTGGACAGAGAATAGTGGAAAGACTAAAGTGGACAGACTATAGTTGAAAGACTAAAGTGGACAGACTAAAGTGGAAAGACTAAAGTGGACAAACTATAGTGGAAAGACTGTAGTGGAAAGAATAAAGTGGAGAGTATAGTGGAAAGAATAAAGTGGACAGAGAATAGTGGAAAGACTAAAGTGGACAGACTATAGTGGAAAGACTATAGTGGAGAGACTGTAGTGGGCAGAATAAAGTGGAGACTATAGTGGAAAGACTAAAGTGGAAAGACTAAAGTGGACAGAGAATAGTGGAAAGACTAAAGTGGAAAGATTGTAGTGGACAGAATAAAGTGGAGACTATAGTGGAAAGACTAAAGTGGAAAGAATAAATTGGACAGACTATAGTGGAAAGACTATAGTGGAAAGACTGTAGTGGACAGAATAAAGTGGAGACTATAGTGGAAAGACTAAAGTGGACAGAGAATAGTGGAAAGACTAAAGTGGACAGACTATAGTGGACAGACTATAGTGGAAGGACTGTAGTGGACAGAATAAAGTGGAGACTATATTGGAAAGACTAAAGTGGAACGACTAAAGTGGACAGACTATAGTGGAAAGACTGAAGTGGACAGACTAAAGTGGAAAAACTAAAGTGGAAAGGCTAAAGTGGGCAAACTATAGTGGAAAGACTATACTGGAAAGACTGTAGTGGACAGAATAAAGTGCAGACTATAGTGGAAAGATTAATGTGTACAGACTAAAGTGGAAAGACTAAAGTGGACAGCCTATAGTGGAAATGACTAAAGTGGAAAGACTAAAGTGGACAGACTAAAGTGGACCGACTAAAGTGGAACTACTAAAGTGGACAGACTCTAGTGGAAAGACTAAGTGGACAGACTAAAGCGGAAAGACTAAAGTGGAAAGACTAAAGTGGACAGACTATAGTGGAAAGACTAAAGTGGACAGACTAAAGTGGAAAGTATAAAGTGGAAAGACTAAAGTGGACAGACTATAGTGGAAAGACTATAGTGGAAAGACTGTAGTGGACAGAATAAAGTGGAGACTATAGTGGAAAGACTAAAGTGGACAGAGAATAGTGGAAAGACTCAAGTGGAAAGACTAAAGTGGAAAGACTAAAGTGAACAGACTAAAGTGGAACGACTAAAGTGGACAGACTATAGTGGAAAGACTATAGTGGAAAAACTGTAGTGGACAGAATAAAGTGTAGACTATAGTGGAAAGACTAAAGTGGACAGAGAATAGTGGAAAGACTAAAGTGGAAAGACTAAAGTGGAAAGACTAAAGTGGACAGACTAAAGTGGAAAGACTAAAGTGGAAAGACTAAAGTGGAAAGACTAAAGTGGACAAACTATAGTGGAAAGACTATAGTGGAAAGCCTGTAGTGGACAGAATAAAGTGGAGACTATAGTGGAAAGACTAAAGTGGAAAGACTAAAGTGGAAAGACTTTTGTGGACAGACTAAAGTGGAAAAACTAAAGTGGAAAGACTAAAGTGGACAGACTATAGTGGAAAGACTATAGTGGAAAGACTGTAGTGGACAGAATAAAGTGTAGACTATAGTGGAAAGACTAAAGTGTACAGACTAAAGTGGAAAGACTAAAGTGGAAAGACTAAAGTGGACAGACTAAAGTGGACAGACTATAGTGGAAAGACTATAGTGGAAAGACTGTAGTGGACAGAATAAAGTGTAGACTATAGTGGAAAGACTAAAGTGTAGAGACTAAAGTGGAAAGACTAAAGTGGAAAGACTAAAGTGGACAGCCTATAGTGGAAATGACTAAAGTGGAAAGACAAAATTGGACAGACTAAAGTGGACAGACTAAAGTGGAAATACTAAAGTGGACAGACTCTAGTGGAAAGACTAAGTGGACAGACTAAAGCGGAAAGACTAAAGTGGAAAGACTAAAGTGGACAGACTATAGTGGAAAGACTAAAGTGGTCAGACTAAAGTGGAAAGTCTAAAGTGGAAAGACTAAAGTGGACAGACTATAGCGGAAAGACAATAGTAGAGAGACTGTAGTGGACAGAATAAAGTGGAGACTATAGTGGAAAGACTAAAGTGGACAGAGAATAGTGGAAAGACTAAAGTGGAGAGTATAGTGGAAAGAATAAAGTGGACAGAGAATAGTGGAAAGACTAAAGTGGACAGACTATAGTGGAAAGACTAAAGTGGACAGACTATAGTGGAAAGACTGTAGTGGACAGAATAAAGTGGAGAGTATAGTGGAAAGAATAAAGTGGACAGAGAATAGTGGAAAGACTAAAGTGGACAGACTATAGTGGAAAGACTAAAGTGGACAGACTAAAGTGGAAAGACTAAAGTGGAAAGACTAAAGTGGACAGACTATAATGGAAAGACTGTAGTGGACAGAATAAAGTGGAGAGTATAGTGGAAAGAATAAAGTGGACAGAGAATAGTGGAAAGACTAAAGTGGACAGACTATAGTGGAAAGACTATAGTGGAGAGACTGTAGTGGACAGAATAAAGTGGAGACTATAGTGGAAAGACTAAAGTGGACAGAGAATATTGGAAAGACTTTAGTGGACAGACTTTAGTGGACAGACTATATTGGAAAGACTATAGTGGAAAGACTAAAGTGGAAAGAATAAAGTGGACTGACTAAAGTGGACAGAGAATAGTGGAAAGACTAAAGTGGACAAACTATAGTGGAAAGACTATAGTGGAAAGCCTGTAGTGGACAGAATAAAGTGGAGACTATAGTGGAAAGACTAAAGTTGAAAGACTAAAGTGGAAAGACTAAAGTGGACAGACTATAGTGGAAAGACTAAAGTTGACAGACTATAGTGGAAAGACTAAAGTGGACAGACTAAAGTGGAAAGACTAAAGTGGACAGACTAAAGTGGAAAGACTAAAGTGGACAGACTCTAGTGGAAAGACTGAAGTGGAAAGACTAAGTTGAAAGACTAAAGTGGACAGACTATAGTGGAAAGACTGTAGTGGACAGAATAAAGTAAGACTAAAGTGGACAGACTGTAGTGGAAAGACTAAAGTGGACAGACTATAGTGGAAAGACTAAAGTGGACAGACTAAAGTGGAAAGAATAAAGTGGAAAGACTAAAGTGAACAGACTATAGTGGAAAGACTATAGTGGAAAGACTGTAGTGGACAGAATAAAGTAGAGACTATAGTTGAAAGACTAAAGTAGAAGACTAAAGTGGACAGAGAATAGTGGAAAGACTAAAGTGGACAGACTATAGTGGAAAGACTAAAGTGGACAGACTAAAGTGGAAAGACTAAAGTGGAAAGACTAAAGTGGACAGACTATAGTGGAAAGATTGTAGTGGACAGAATAAAGTGGAGAGTGTAGTGGAAAGAATAAAGTGGACAGAGAATAGTGGACAGACTAAAGTGGAAAGACTAAAGTGGACAGACTAAAGTGGAAAGACTAAAGTGGACAGACTCTAGTGGAAAGACTGAAGTGGAAAGACTAAGTTGAAAGACTAAAGTGGACAGACTATAGTGGAAAGACTGTAGTGGACAGAATAAAGTAAGACTAAAGTGGACAGACTATAGTGGAAAGACTAAAGTGGACAGACTATAGTGGAAAGACTAACGTGGACAGACTAAAGTGGAAAGAATAAAGTGGAAAGACTAAAGTGAACAGACTATAGTGGAAAGACTATAGTGGAAAGACTGTAGTGGACAGAATAAAGTAGAGACTATAGTGGAAAGACTAAAGTAGAAGACTAAAGTGGACAGAGAATAGTGGAAAGACTAAAGTGGACAGACTATAGTGGAAAGACTAAAGTGGACAGACTAAAGTGGAAAGACTAAAGTGGAAAGACTAAAGTGGACAGACTATAGTGGAAAGACTGTAGTGGACAGAATAAAGTGGAGAGTGTAGTGGAAAGAATAAAGTGGACAGAGAATAGTGGAAAGACTAAAGTGGATAGACTATAGTGGAAAGACTATAGTGGAGAGACTGTAGTGGACAGAATAAAGTGGAGACTATAGTGGAAAGACTAAAGTGGAAAGACTAAAGTGGACAGAGAATAGTGGAAAGACTAAAGTGCAAAGACTGTAGTGGACAGAATAAAGTGGAGACTATAGTGGAAAGACTATAGTGGACAGAATAAAGTGGAGACTATATTGGAAAGACTAAAGTGGAACGACTAAAGTGGACAGACTATATCGGAAAGACTGAAGTTGACAGACTAAAGTGGAAAAACTAAAGTGGAAAGGCTAAAGTGGGCAGACTATAGTGGAAAGACTATACTGGAAAGACTGTAGTGGACAGAATAAAGTGCAGACTATAGTGGAAAGGCTAAAGTGTACAGACTAAAGTGGAAAGACTAAAGTGGACAGCCTATAGTGGAAATGACTAAAGTGGACAGACTAAAGTGGAAAGACTAAAGTGGAAAGACTAAAGTGGACAGACTATAATGGAAAGACTGTAGTGGACAGAATAAAGTGGAGAGTATAGTGGAAAGAATAAAGTGGACAGAGAATAGTGGAAAGACTAAAGTGGACAGACTATAGTGGAAAGACTATAGTGGAGAGACTGTAGTGGACAGAATAAAGTGGAGACTATAGTGGAAAGACTAAAGTGGACAGAGAATATTGGAAAGACTTTAGTGGACAGACTTTAGTGGACAGACTATATTGGAAAGACTATAGTGGAAAGACTAAAGTGGAAAGAATAAAGTGGACTGACTAAAGTGGACAGAGAATAGTGGAAAGACTAAAGTGGACAAACTATAGTGGAAAGACTATAGTGGAAAGCCTGTAGTGGACAGAATAAAGTGGAGACTATAGTGGAAAGACTAAAGTGGAAAGACTAAAGTGGAAAGACTAAAGTGGACAGACTATAGTGGAAAGACTAAAGTTGACAGACTATAGTGGAAAGACTAAAGTGGACAGACTAAAGTGGAAAGACTAAAGTGGACAGACTAAAGTGGAAAGACTAAAGTGGACAGACTCTAGTGGAAAGACTGAAGTGGAAAGACTAAGTTGAAAGACTAAAGTGGACAGACTATAGTGGAAAGACTGTAGTGGACAGAATAAAGTAAGACTAAAGTGGACAGACTGTAGTGGAAAGACTAAAGTGGACAGACTATAGTGGAAAGACTAAAGTGGACAGACTATAGTGGAAAGACTGTAGTGGACAGAATAAAGTGGAGAGTATAGTGGAAAGAATAAAGTGGACAGAGAATAGTGGAAAGACTAAAGTGGACAGACTATAGTGGAAAGACTAAAGTGGACAGACTAAAGTGGAAAGACTAAAGTGGAAAGACTAAAGTGGACAGACTATAATGGAAAGACTGTAGTGGACAGAATAAAGTGGAGAGTATAGTGGAAAGAATAAAGTGGACAGAGAATAGTGGAAAGACTAAAGTGGACAGACTATAGTGGAAAGACTATAGTGGAGAGACTGTAGTGGACAGAATAAAGTGGAGACTATAGTGGAAAGACTAAAGTGGACAGAGAATATTGGAAAGACTTTAGTGGACAGACTTTAGTGGACAGACTATATTGGAAAGACTATAGTGGAAAGACTAAAGTGGAAAGAATAAAGTGGACTGACTAAAGTGGACAGAGAATAGTGGAAAGACTAAAGTGGACAAACTATAGTGGAAAGACTATAGTGGAAAGCCTGTAGTGGACAGAATAAAGTGGAGACTATAGTGGAAAGACTAAAGTGGAAAGACTAAAGTGGAAAGACTAAAGTGGACAGACTATAGTGGAAAGACTAAAGTTGACAGACTATAGTGGAAAGACTAAAGTGGACAGACTAAAGTGGAAAGACTAAAGTGGACAGACTAAAGTGGAAAGACTAAAGTGGACAGACTCTAGTGGAAAGACTGAAGTGGAAAGACTAAGTTGAAAGACTAAAGTGGACAGACTATAGTGGAAAGACTGTAGTGGACAGAATAAAGTAAGACTAAAGTGGACAGACTGTAGTGGAAAGACTAAAGTGGACAGACTATAGTGGAAAGACTAAAGTGGACAGACTAAAGTGGAAAGAATAAAGTGGAAAGACTAAAGTGAACAGACTATAGTGGAAAGACTATAGTGGAAAGACTGTAGTGGACAGAATAAAGTAGAGACTATAGTTGAAAGACTAAAGTAGAAGACTAAAGTGGACAGAGAATAGTGGAAAGACTAAAGTGGACAGACTATAGTGGAAAGACTAAAGTGGACAGACTAAAGTGGAAAGACTAAAGTGGAAAGACTAAAGTGGACAGACTATAGTGGAAAGATTGTAGTGGACAGAATAAAGTGGAGAGTGTAGTGGAAAGAATAAAGTGGACAGAGAATAGTGGACAGACTAAAGTGGAAAGACTAAAGTGGACAGACTAAAGTGGAAAGACTAAAGTGGACAGACTCTAGTGGAAAGACTGAAGTGGAAAGACTAAGTTGAAAGACTAAAGTGGACAGACTATAGTGGAAAGACTGTAGTGGACAGAATAAAGTAAGACTAAAGTGGACAGACTATAGTGGAAAGACTAAAGTGGACAGACTATAGTGGAAAGACTAACGTAGACAGACTAAAGTGGAAAGAATAAAGTGGAAAGACTAAAGTGAACAGACTATAGTGGAAAGACTATAGTGGAAAGACTGTAGTGGACAGAATAAAGTAGAGACTATAGTGGAAAGACTAAAGTAGAAGACTAAAGTGGACAGAGAATAGTGGAAAGACTAAAGTGGACAGACTATAGTGGAAAGACTAAAGTGGACAGACTAAAGTGGAAAGACTAAAGTGGAAAGACTAAAGTGGACAGACTATAGTGGAAAGACTGTAGTGGACAGAATAAAGTGGAGAGTGTAGTGGAAAGAATAAAGTGGACAGAGAATAGTGGAAAGACTAAAGTGGATAGACTATAGTGGAAAGACTATAGTGGAGAGACTGTAGTGGACAGAATAAAGTGGAGACTATAGTGGAAAGACTAAAGTGGAAAGACTAAAGTGGACAGAGAATAGTGGAAAGACTAAAGTGCAAAGACTGTAGTGGACAGAATAAAGTGGAGACTATAGTGGAAAGACTATAGTGGACAGAATAAAGTGGAGACTATATTGGAAAGACTAAAGTGGAACGACTAAAGTGGACAGACTATATCGGAAAGACTGAAGTTGACAGACTAAAGTGGAAAAACTAAAGTGGAAAGGCTAAAGTGGGCAGACTATAGTGGAAAGACTATACTGGAAAGACTGTAGTGGACAGAATAAAGTGCAGACTATAGTGGAAAGGCTAAAGTGTACAGACTAAAGTGGAAAGACTAAAGTGGACAGCCTATAGTGGAAATGACTAAAGTGGAAAGACTAAAGTGGACAGACTAAAGTGGACAGACTAAAGTGGAACTACTAAAGTGGACAGACTCTAGTGGAAAGACTAAGTGGACAGACTAAAGCGGAAAGACTAAAGTGGAAAGACTAAAGTGGACAGACTATAGTGGAAAGACTAAAGTGGACAGACTAAAGTGGAAAGTCTAAAGTGAAAGACTAAAGTGGACAGACTAAAGTGGAAAGACTACAGTGGAAAGACTGTAGTGGACAGAATAAAGTGGAGACTATAGTGGAAAGACTAAAGTGGACAGAGAATAGTGGAAAGACTCAAGTGGAAAGACTAAAGTGGAAATATTAAAGTGGACAGACTAAAGTGGAACGACTAAAGTGGACAGACTATAGTGGAAAGACTATAGTGGAAAAACTGTAGTGGACAGAATAAAGTGTAGACTATAGTGGAAAGACTAAAGTGGACAGAGAATAGTGGAAAGACTAAAGTGGACCGACTATAGTGGAAAGACTAAAGTGGAAAGACTAAAGTGGACAGACTATAGTGGAAAGACTGTAGTGGACAGAATAAAGTGGAGAGTATAGTGGAAAGAATAAAGTGGACAGAGAATAGTGGAAAGACTAAATTGGACAGACTATAGTGGAAAGACTAAAGTGGACAGACTATAGTGGAAAGACTGTAGTGGACAGAATAAAGTGGAGAGTATAGTGGAAAGAATAAAGTGGACAGAGAATAGTGGAAAGACTAAAGTGGACAGACTATAGTGGAAAGACTAAAGTGGACAGACTAAAGTGGAAAGACTAAAGTGGAAAGACTAAAGTGGACAGACTATAATGGAAAGACTGTAGTGGACAGAATAAAGTGGAGAGTATAGTGGAAAGAATAAAGTGGACAGACTATAGTGGGAAGACTAAAGTGGACAGACTATAGTGGAAAGACTAAAGTGGAAAGAATAAAGTGGAAAGAATAAAGTGGACAGACTAAAGTGGACAGAGAATAGTGGAAAGACTAAAGTGGAAAGACTAAAGTGGACAAACTATAGAGGAAAGACTATAGTGGAAAGCATGTAGTGGACAGAATAAAGTGGAGACTATAGTGGAAAGACTAAAGTGGAAAGACTAAAGTGGAAAGAATAAAGTGGACAGACTAAAGTGGACAGAGAATAGTGGAAAGACTAAAGTGGAAAGACTAAAGTGGACAAAGTATAGTGGAAAGACTATAGTGGAGAGACTGTAGTGGACAGAATAAAGTGGAGACTATAGTGGAAAGACTAAAGTGGACAGAGAATATTGGAAAGACTTTAGTGGACAGACTTTAGTGGACGGACTATATTGGAAAGACTATAGTGGAAAGACTAAAGTGGAAAGAATAAAGTGGACAGACTAAAGTGGACAGAGAATAGTGGAAAGACTAAAGTGGAAAGACTAAAGTGGACAAACTATAGTGGAAAGACTATAGTGGAAAGCCTGTAGTGGACAGAATAAAGTGGAGACTACAGTGGAAAGACTAAAGTGGAAAGACTAAAGTGGAAAAACTAAAGTGGACAGACTATAGTGGAAAGACTAAAGTGGACAGACTATAGTGGAAAGACTAAAGTGGACAGACTAAAGTGGAAAGACTAAAGTGGACAGACTAAAGTGGAAAGACTAAAGTGGACAGACTCTAGTGGAAAGACTGAAGTGGAAAGACTAAGTGGAAAGACTAAAGTGGACAGACTATAGTGGAAAGACTATAGTGGAAAGACTGTAGTGGACAGAATAAAGTAAGACTAAAGTGGACAGACTATAGTGGAAAGACTAAAGTGGACAGACTATAGTGGAAAGACTAAAGTGGACAGACTAAAGTGGAAAGAATAAAGTGGAAAGACTAAAGTTAACAGACTATAGTGGAAAGACTATAGTGGAAAGACTGTAGTGGACAGAATAAAGTAGAGACTATAGTGGAAAGACTAAAGTAGAAGACTAAAGTGGACAGAGAATAGTGGAAAGACTAAAGTGGACAGACTATAGTGGAAAGACTAAAGTGGACAGACTAAAGTGGAAAGACTAAAGTGGAAAGACTAAAGTGGACAGACTATAGTGGAAAGACTGTAGTGGACATAATAAAGTGGAGAGTGTAGTGGAAAGAATAAAGTGGACAGAGAATAGTGGAAAGACTAAAGTGGACAGACTATAGTGGAAAGACAATAGTGGAGAGACTGTAGTGGACAGAATAAAGTGGAGACTATAGTGGAAAGACTAAAGTGGACAGAAAATAGTGGAAAGACTAAAGTGGAAAGACTGTAGTGGACAGAATAAAGTAAGACTAAAGTGGACAAACTATAGTGGAAAGACTAAAGTGGAAAGACTAAAGTGGAAAGAATAATTCGGAAAGACTAAAGTGGACAGTGAAGAGTGGAAAGACTCAAGTGGAAAGACTAAAGTGGAAAGACTAAAGTGGACAGACTAAAGTGGAAAGACTAAAGTGGAAAGACTAAAGTGGAAAGACTAAAGTGCACAGACTATAGTGGAAAGACTAAAGTGGACAGACTATAGTGGAAAGACTAAAGTGGACAGACTAAAGTGGAAAGACTAAAGTGGACAGACTAAAGTGGAAAGACTAAAGTGGACAGACTCTAGTGGAAAGACTGAAGTGGAAAGACTAAGTGGACAGACTAAAGCGGAAAAACAGACTAAAGTGGACAGACTAAAGTGGAAAGACTAAAGTGGACAGACTATAGTGGAAAGACTAAAGTGGACAGACTATAGTGGAAAGACTATAGTGGAAAGACTGTAGTGGACAGAATAAAGTGGAGACTGTAGTGGAAAGACTAAAGTGGAAAGACTAAAGTGGACAGAGAATAGTGGAAAGACTAAAGTGGACAGACTATAGTTGAAAGACTAAAGTGGACAGACTAAAGTGGAAAGACTAAAGTGGACAGACTATAGTGGAAAGACTGTAGTGGAAAGAATAAAGTGGAGAGTATAGTGGAAAGAATAAAGTGGACAGAGAATAGTTGAAAGACTAAAGTGGACAGACTATAGTGGAAAGACTATAGTGGAGAGACTGTAGTAGGCAGAATAAAGTGGAGACTATAGTGGAAAGACTAAAGTGGAAAGACTAAAGTGGACAGAGAATAGTGGAAAGACTAAAGTCGAAAGATTGTAGTGGACAGAATAAAGTGGAGATTATAGTGGAAAGACTAAAGTGGAAAGAATAAAGTGGACAGACTATAGTGGAAAGACTATAGTGGAAAGACTGTAGTGGACAGAATAAAGTGGAGACTATAGTGGAAAGACTAAAGTGGACAGAGAATAGTGGAAAGACTAAAGTGGACAGACTATAGTGGACAGACTATAGTGGAAAGACTGTAGTGGACACAATAAAGTGGAGACTATATTGGAAAGACTAAAGTGGAACGACTAAAGTGGACAGACTATAGTGGAAAGACTGAAGTGGACAGACTAAAGTGGAAAAACTAAAGTGGAAAGGCTAAAGTGGGCAAACTATAGTGGAAAGACTATACTGGAAAGACTGTAGTGGACAGAATAAAGTGCAGACTATAGTGGAAAGACTAAAGTGTACAGACTAAAGTGGAAAGACTAAAGTGGACAGCCTATAGTGGAAATGACTAAAGTGGAAAGACTAAAGTGGACAGACTAAAGTGGACCGACTAAAGTGGAACTACTAAAGTGGACAGACTCTAGTGGAAAGACTAAGTGGACAGACTAAAGCGGAAAGACTAAAGTGGAAAGACTAAAGTGGACAGACTATAGTGGAAAGACTAAAGTGGACAGAATAAAGTGGAAAGTCTAAAGTGGAAAGACTAAAGTGGACAGACTATAGTGGAAAGACTATAGTGGAAAGACTGTAGTGGACAGAATAAAGTGGAGACTATAGTGGAAAGACTAAAGTGGACAGAGAATAGTGGAAAGACTCAAGTGGAAAGACTAAAGTGGAAAGACTAAAGTGGACAGACTAAAGTGGAACGACTAAAGTGGACAGACTATAGTGAAAAGACTATAATGGAAAAACTGTAGTGGACAGAATAAAGTGTAGACTATAGTGGAAAGACTAAAGTGGACAGAGAATAGTGGAAAGACTAAAGTGGAAAGACTAAAGTGGAAAGACTAAAGTGGACAGACTAAAGTGGAAAGACTAAAGTGGAAAGACTAAAGTGGACAAACTATAGTGGAAAGACTATAGTGGAAAGCCTGTAGTGGACAGAATAAAGTGGAGACTATAGTGGAAAGACTAAAGTGGAAAGACTAAAGTGGAAAGACTATAGTGGACAGACTAAAGTGGAAAAACTAAAGTGGAAAGACTAAAGTGGACAGACTATAGTGGAAAGACTATAGTGGAAAGACTGTAGTGGACAGAATAAAGTGTAGACTATAGTGGAAAGACTAAAGTGTACAGACTAAAGTGGAAAGACTAAAGTGGAAAGACTAAAGTGGACAGCCTATAGTGGAAATGACTAAAGTGGAAAGACTAAAGTGGACAGACTAAAGTGGACAGACTATAGTGGAAATACTAAAGTGGACAGACTCTAGTGGACAGAATAAAGTGTAGACTATAGTGGAAAGACTAAAGTGTAGAGACTAAAGTGGAAAGACTAAAGTGGAAAGACTAAAGTGGACAGCCTATAGTGGAAATGACTAAAGTGGAAAGACTAAAATGGACAGACTAAAGTGGAAATACTAAAGTGGACAGACTCTAGTGGAAAGACTAAGTGGACAGACTAAAGTGGAAAGACTAAAGTGGAAAGACTAAAGTGGAAAGACTAAAGTGGACAGACTATAATGGAAAGACTAAAGTGGACAGACTATAATGGAAAGACTGTAGTGGACAGAATAAAGTGGAGAGTATAGTGGAAAGAATAAAGTGGACAGAGAATAGTGGAAAGACTAAAGTGGACAGACTATAGTGGAAAGACTGTAGTGGACAGAATAAAGTGGAGAGTATAGTGGAAAGAATAAAGTGGACAGAGAATAGTGGAAAGACTAAAGTGGACAGACTATAGTGGAAAGACTAAAGTGGACAGACTAAAGTGGAAAGACTAAAGTGGAAAGACTAAAGTGGACAGACTAAAGTGGAAAGACTAAAGTGGAAAGACTAAAGTGGACAAACTATAGTGGAAAGACTATAGTGGAAAGCCTGTAGTGGACAGAATAAAGTGGAGACTATAGTGGAAAGACTAAAGTGGAAAGACTAAAGTGGAAAGACTATAGTGGACAGACTAAAGTGGAAAAACTAAAGTGGAAAGACTAAAGTGGACAGACTATAGTGGAAAGACTATAGTGGAAAGACTGTAGTGGACAGAATAAAGTGTAGACTATAGTGGAAAGACTAAAGTGTACAGACTAAAGTGGAAAGACTAAAGTGGAAAGACTAAAGTGGACAGCCTATATTGGAAATGACTAAAGTGGAAAGACTAAAGTGGACAGACTAAAGTGGACAGACTATAGTGGAAAGACTATAGTGGAAAGACTGTAGTGGACAGAATAAAGTGTAGACTATAGTGGAAAGACTAAAGTGTAGAGACTAAAGTGGAAAGACTAAAGTGGAAAGACTAAAGTGGACAGCCTATAGTGGAAATGACTAAAGTGGAAAGACTAAAATGGACAGACTAAAGTGGACAGACTAAAGTGGAAATACTAAAGTGGACAGACTCTAGTGGAAAGACTAAGTGGACAGACTAAAGTGGAAAGACTAAAGTGGAAAGACTAAAGTGGACAGACTATAATGGAAAGACTAAAGTGGACAGACTATAATGGAAAGACTGTAGTGGACAGAATAAAGTGGAGAGTATAGTGGAAAGAATAAAGTGGACAGAGAATAGTGGAAAGACTAAAGTGGACAGACTATAGTGGAAAGACTGTAGTGGACAGAATAAAGTGGAGAATATAGTGGAAAGAATAAAGTGGACAGAGAATAGTGGAAAGACTAAAGTGGACAGACTATAGTTGAAAGACTAAAGTGGACAGACTAAAGTGGAAAGACTAAAGTGGAAAGACTAAAGTGGACAGACTATAATGGAAAGACTGTAGTGGACAGAATAAAGTGGAGAGTATAGTGGAAAGAATAAAGTGGACAGAGAATAGTGGAAAGACTAAAGTGGATAGAGAATATTGGAAAGACTTTAGTGGACAGACTTTAGTGGACAGACTATATTGGAAAGACTATAGTGGAAAGACTAAAGTGGAAAGAATAAAGTGGACAGACTAAAGTGGACAGAGAATAGTGGAAAGACTAAAGTGGAAAGACTAAAGTGGACAAACTATAGTGGAAAGACTATAGTGGAAAGCCTGTAGTGGACAGAATAAAGTGGAGACTATAGTGGAAAGACTAAAGTGGAAAGACTAAAGTGGAAAGACTAAAGTGGACAGACTATAGTGGAAAGACTAAAGTGGACAGACTATAGTGGAAAGACTAAAGTGGACAGACTAAAGTGGAAAGACTAAAGTGGACAGACTAAAGTGGACAGACTATAGTGGAAAGACTATAGTGGAAAGACTGTAGTGGACAGAATAAAGTGTAGACTATAGTGGAAAGACTAAAGTGTAGAGACTAAAGTGGAAAGACTAAAGTGGACAGACTATAGTGGAAAGACTAAAGTGGACAGACTATAGTGGAAAGACTGTAGTGGACAGAATAAAGTGGAGAGTATAGTGGAAAGAATAAAGTGGACAGAGAATAGTGGAAAGACTAAAGTGGACAGACTATAGTGGAAAGACTAAAGTGGACAGACTAAAGTGGAAAGACTAAAGTGGAAAGACTAAAGTGGACAGACTATAATGGAAAGACTGTAGTGGACAGAATAAAGTGGAGAGTATAGTGGAAAGAATAAAGTGGACAGAGAATAGTGGAAAGACTAAAGTGGACAGAGAATATTGGAAAGACTTTAGTGGACAGACTTTAGTGGACAGACTATATTGGAAAGACTATAGTGGAAAGACTAAAGTGGAAAGAATAAAGTGGACAGACTAAAGTGGACAGAGAATAGTGGAAAGACTAAAGTGGAAAGACTAAAGTGGACAAACTATAGTGGAAAGACTATAGTGGAAAGCCTGTAGTGGACAGAATAAAGTGGAGACTATAGTGGAAAGACTAAAGTGGAAAGACTAAAGTGGAAAGACTAAAGTGGACAGACTATAGTGGAAAGACTGTAGTGGACAGAATAAAGTGGAGACTATAGTGGAAAGACTAAAGTGGACAGAGAATAGTGGAAAGACTAAAGTGGACAGACTATAGTGGACAGACTATAGTGGAAAGACTGTAGTGGACAGAATAAAGTGGAGACTATATTGGAAAGACTAAAGTGTAACGACTAAAGTGGACAGACTATAGTGTAAAGACTGAAGTGGACAGACTAAAGTGGAAAAACTAAAGTGGAAAGGGTAAAGTGGGCAAACTATAGTGGAAAGACTATACTGGAAAGACTGTAGTGGACAGAATAAAGTGCAGACTATAGTGGAAAGACTAAAGTGTACAGACTAAAGTGGAAAGACTAAAGTGGACAGCCTATAGTGGAAATGACTAAAGTGGAAAGACTAAAGTGGACAGACTAAAGTGGACCGACTAAAGTGGAACTACTAAAGTGGACAGACTCTAGTGGAAAGACTAAGTGGACAGACTAAAGCGGAAAGACTAAAGTGGAAAGACTAAAGTGGACAGACTATAGTGGAAAGACTAAAGTGGACAGACTAAAGTGGAAAGTCTAAAGTGGAAAGACTAAAGTGGACAGACTATAGTGGAAAGACTATAGTGGAAAGACTGTAGTGGACAGAATAAAGTGGAGACTATAGTGGAAAGACTAAAGTGGACAGAGAATAGTGGAAAGACTCAAGTGGAAAGACTAAAGTGGAAAGACTAAAGTGGACAGACTAAAGTGGAACGACTAAAGTGGACAGACTATAGTGAAAAGACTATAATGGAAAAACTGTAGTGGACAGAATAAAGTGTAGACTATAGTGGAAAGACTAAAGTGGACAGAGAATAGTGGAAAGACTAAAGTGGAAAGACTAAAGTGGAAAGACTAAAGTGGACAGACTAAAGTGGAAAGACTAAAGTTGAAAGACTAAAGTGGACAAACTATAGTGGAAAGACTATAGTGGAAAGCCTGTAGTGGACAGAATAAAGTGGAGACTATAGTGGAAAGACTAAAGTGGAAAGACTAAAGTGGAAAGACTATAGTGGACAGACTAAAGTGGAAAAACTAAAGTGGAAAGACTAAAGTGGACAGACTATAGTGGAAAGACTATAGTGGAAAGACTGTAGTGGACAGAATAAAGTGTAGACTATAGTGGAAAGACTAAAGTGTACAGACTAAAGTGGAAAGACTAAAGTGGAAAGACTAAAGTGGACAGCCTATAGTGGAAATGACTAAAGTGGAAAGACTAAAGTTCACAGACTAAAGTGGACAGACTATAGTGGAAATACTAAAGTGGACAGACTCTAGTGGACAGAATAAAGTGTAGACTATAGTGGAAAGACTAAAGTGTAGAGACTAAAGTGGAAAGACTAAAGTGGAAAGACTAAAGTGGACAGCCTATAGTGGAAATGACTAAAGTGGAAAGACTAGAATGGACAGACTAAAGTGGAAATACTAAAGTGGACAGACTCTAGTGGAAAGACTAAGTGGACAGACTAAAGTGGAAAGACTAAAGTGGAAAGACTAAAGTGGAAAGACTAAAGTGGACAGACTATAATGGAAAGACTAAAGTGGACAGACTATAATGGAAAGACTGTAGTGGACAGAATAAAGTGGAGAGTATAGTGGAAAGAATAAAGTGGACAGAGAATAGTGGAAAGACTAAAGTGGACAGACTATAGTGGAAAGACTGTAGTGGACAGAATAAAGTGGAGAGTATAGTGGAAAGACTAAAGTGGAAAAACTAAAGTGGAAAGACTAAAGTGGACAAACTATAGTGGAAAGACTATAGTGGAAAGCCTGTAGTGGACAGAATAAAGTGGAGACTATAGTGGAAAGACTAAAGTGGAAAGACTAAAGTGGAAAGACTATAGTGGACAGACTAAAGTGGAAAAACTAAAGTGGAAAGACTAAAGTGGACAGACTATAGTGGAAAGACTATAGTGGAAAGACTGTAGTGGACAGAATAAAGTGTAGACTATAGTGGAAAGACTAAAGTGTACAGACTAAAGTGGAAAGACTAAAGTGGAAAGACTAAAGTGGACAGCCTATAGTGGAAATGACTAAAGTGGAAAGACTAAAGTTCACAGACTAAAGTGGACAGACTATAGTGGAAATACTAAAGTGGACAGACTCTAGTGGACAGAATAAAGTGTAGACTATAGTGGAAAGACTAAAGTGTAGAGACTAAAGTGGAAAGACTAAAGTGGAAAGACTAAAGTGGACAGCCTATAGTGGAAATGACTAAAGTGGAAAGACTAAAATGGACAGACTAAAGTGGAAATACTAAAGTGGACAGACTCTAGTGGAAAGACTAAGTGGACAGACTAAAGTGGAAAGACTAAAGTGGAAAGACTAAAGTGGAAAGACTAAAGTGGACAGACTATAATGGAAAGACTAAAGTGGACAGACTATAATGGAAAGACTGTAGTGGACAGAATAAAGTGGAGAGTATAGTGGAAAGAATAAAGTGGACAGAGAATAGTGGAAAGACTAAAGTGGACAGACTATAGTGGAAAGACTGTAGTGGACAGAATAAAGTGGAGAGTATAGTGGAAAGAATAAAGTGGACAGAGAATAGTGGAAAGACTAAAGTGGACAGAGAATATTGGAAAGACTTTAGTGGACAGACTTTAGTGGACAGACTATATTGGAAAGACTATAGTGGAAAGACTAAAGTGGAAAGAATAAAGTGGACAGACTAAAGTGGACAGAGAATAGTGGAAAGACTAAAGTGGAAAGACTAAAGTGGACAAACTATAGTGGAAAGACTATAGTGGAAAGCCTGTAGTGGACAGAATAAAGTGGAGACTATAGTGGAAAGACTAAAGTGGAAAAACTAAAGTGGAAAGACTAAAGTGGACAGACTATAGCGGAAAGACTATAGTGGAAAGACTGTAGTGGACAGAATAAAGTGTAGACTATAGTGGAAAGACTAAAGTGTACAGACTAAAGTGGAAAGACTAAAGTGGAAAGACTAAAGTGGACAGCCTATATTGGAAATGACTAAAGTGGAAAGACTAAAGTGGACAGACTAAAGTGGACAGACTATAGTGGAAAGACTATAGTGGAAAGACTGTAGTGGACAGAATAAAGTGTAGACTATAGTGGAAAGACTAAAGTGTAGAGACTAAAGTGGAAAGACTAAAGTGGAAAGACTAAAGTGGACAGCCTATAGTGGAAATGACTAAAGTGGAAAGACTAAAATGGACAGACTAAAGTGGACAGACTAAAGTGGAAATACTAAAGTGGACAGACTCTAGTGGAAAGACTAAGTGGACAGACTAAAGTGGAAAGACTAAAGTGGAAAGACTAAAGTGGACAGACTATAATGGAAAGACTAAAGTGGACAGACTATAATGGAAAGACTGTAGTGGACAGAATAAAGTGGAGAGTATAGTGGAAAGAATAAAGTGGACAGAGAATAGTGGAAAGACTAAAGTGGACAGACTATAGTGGAAAGACTGTAGTGGACAGAATAAAGTGGAGAATATAGTGGAAAGAATAAAGTGGACAGAGAATAGTGGAAAGACTAAAGTGGACAGACTATAGTTGAAAGACTAAAGTGGACAGACTAAAGTGGAAAGACTAAAGTGGAAAGACTAAAGTGGACAGACTATAATGGAAAGACTGTAGTGGACAGAATAAAGTGGAGAGTATAGTGGAAAGAATAAAGTGGACAGAGAATAGTGGAAAGACTAAAGTGGACAGAGAATATTGGAAAGACTTTAGTGGACAGACTTTAGTGGACAGACTATATTGGAAAGACTATAGTGGAAAGACTAAAGTGGAAAGAATAAAGTGGACAGACTAAAGTGGACAGAGAATAGTGGAAAGACTAAAGTGGAAAGACTAAAGTGGACAAACTATAGTGGAAAGACTAAAGTGGAAAGACTAAAGTGGACAGCCTATATTGGAAATGACTAAAGTGGAAAGACTAAAGTGGACAGACTAAAGTGGACAGACTATAGTGGAAAGACTATAGTGGAAAGACTGTAGTGGACAGAATAAAGTGTAGACTATAGTGGAAAGACTAAAGTGTAGAGACTAAAGTGGAAAGACTAAAGTGGAAAGACTAAAGTAGACAGCCTATAGTGGAAATGACTAAAGTGGAAAGACTAAAATGGACAGACTAAAGTGGACAGACTAAAGTGGAAATACTAAAGTGGACAGACTCTAGTGGAAAGACTAAGTGGACAGACTAAAGTGGAAAGACTAAAGTGGAAAGACTAAAGTGGACAGACTATAATGGAAAGACTAAAGTGGACAGACTATAATGGAAAGACTGTAGTGGACAGAATAAAGTGGAGAGTATAGTGGAAAGAATAAAGTGGACAGAGAATAGTGGAAAGACTAAAGTGGACAGACTATAGTGGAAAGACTGTAGTGGACAGAATAAAGTGGAGAATATAGTGGAAAGAATAAAGTGGACAGAGAATAGTGGAAAGACTAAAGTGGACAGACTATAGTTGAAAGACTAAAGTGGACAGACTAAAGTGGAAAGACTAAAGTGGAAAGACTAAAGTGGACAGACTATAATGGAAAGACTGTAGTGGACAGAATAAAGTGGAGAGTATAGTGGAAAGAATAAAGTGGACAGAGAATAGTGGAAAGACTAAAGTGGACAGAGAATATTGGAAAGACTTTAGTGGACAGACTTTAGTGGACAGACTATATTGGAAAGACTATAGTGGAAAGACTAAAGTGGACAAACTATAGTGGAAAGACTATAGTGGAAAGCCTGTAGTGGACAGAATAAAGTGGAGACTATAGTGGAAAGACTAAAGTGGAAAGACTAAAGTGGAAAGACTATAGTGGACAGACTAAAGTGGAAAAACTAAAGTGGAAAGACTAAAGTGGACAGACTATAGTGGAAAGACTATAGTGGAAAGACTGTAGTGGACAGAATAAAGTGTAGACTATAGTGGAAAGACTAAAGTGTACAGACTAAAGTGGAAAGACTAAAGTGGAAAGACTAAAGTGGACAGCCTATAGTGGAAATGACTAAAGTGGAAAGACTAAAGTTCACAGACTAAAGTGGACAGACTATAGTGGAAAGACTAAAGTGGACAGACTCTAGTGGACAGAATAAAGTGTAGACTATAGTGGAAAGACTAAAGTGTAGAGACTAAAGTGGAAAGACTAAAGTGGAAAGACTAAAGTGGACAGCCTATAGTGGAAATGACTAAAGTGGAAAGACTAAAATGGACAGACTAAAGTGGAAATACTAAAGTGGACAGACTCTAGTGGAAAGACTAAGTGGACAGACTAAAGTGGAAAGACTAAAGTGGAAAGACTAAAGTGGAAAGACTAAAGTGGACAGACTATAATGGAAAGACTAAAGTGGACAGACTATAATGGAAAGACTGTAGTGGACAGAATAAAGTGGAGAGTATAGTGGAAAGAATAAAGTGGACAGAGAATAGTGGAAAGACTAAAGTGGACAGACTATAGTGGAAAGACTGTAGTGGACAGAATAAAGTGGAGAGTATAGTGGAAAGAATAAAGTGGACAGAGAATAGTGGAAAGACTAAAGTGGACAGAGAATATTGGAAAGACTTTAGTGGACAGACTTTAGTGGACAGACTATATTGGAAAGACTATAGTGGAAAGACTAAAGTGGAAAGAATAAAGTGGACAGACTAAAGTGGACAGAGAATAGTGGAAAGACTAAAGTGGAAAGACTAAAGTGGACAAACTATAGTGGAAAGACTATAGTGGAAAGCCTGTAGTGGACAGAATAAAGTGGAGACTATAGTGGAAAGACTAAAGTGGAAAAACTAAAGTGGAAAGACTAAAGTGGACAGACTATAGCGGAAAGACTATAGTGGAAAGACTGTAGTGGACAGAATAAAGTGTAGACTATAGTGGAAAGACTAAAGTGTACAGACTAAAGTGGAAAGACTAAAGTGGAAAGACTAAAGTGGACAGCCTGTATTGGAAATGACTAAAGTGGAAAGACTAAAGTGGACAGACTAAAGTGGACAGACTATAGTGGAAAGACTATAGTGGAAAGACTGTAGTGGACAGAATAAAGTGTAGACTATAGTGGAAAGACTAAAGTGTAGAGACTAAAGTGGAAAGACTAAAGTGGAAAGACTAAAGTGGACAGCCTATAGTGGAAATGACTAAAGTGGAAAGACTAAAATGGACAGACTAAAGTGGACAGACTAAAGTGGAAATACTAAAGTGGACAGACTCTAGTGGAAAGACTAAGTGGACAGACTAAAGTGGAAAGACTAAAGTGGAAAGACTAAAGTGGACAGACTATAATGGAAAGACTAAAGTGGACAGACTATAATGGAAAGACTGTAGTGGACAGAATAAAGTGGAGAGTATAGTGGAAAGAATAAAGTGGACAGAGAATAGTTGAAAGACTAAAGTGGACAGACTATAGTGGAAAGACTGTAGTGGACAGAATAAAGTGGAGAATATAGTGGAAAGAATAAAGTGGACAGAGAATAGTGGAAAGACTAAAGTGGACAGACTATAGTTGAAAGACTAAAGTGGACAGACTAAAGTGGAAAGACTAAAGTGGAAAGACTAAAGTGGACAGACTATAATGGAAAGACTGTAGTGGACAGAATAAAGTGGAGAGTATAGTGGAAAGAATAAAGTGGACAGAGAATAGTGGAAAGACTAAAGTGGACAGAGAATATTGGAAAGACTTTAGTGGACAGACTTTAGTGGACAGACTATATTGGAAAGACTATAGTGGAAAGACTAAAGTGGAAAGAATAAAGTGGACAGACTAAAGTGGACAGAGAATAGTGGAAAGACTAAAGTGGAAAGACTAAAGTGGACAAACTATAGTGGAAAGACTAAAGTGGAAAGACTAAAGTGGACAGCCTATATTGGAAATGACTAAAGTGGAAAGACTAAAGTGGACAGACTAAAGTGGACAGACTATAGTGGAAAGACTATAGTGGAAAGACTGTAGTGGACAGAATAAAGTGTAGACTATAGTGGAAAGACTAAAGTGTAGAGACTAAAGTGGAAAGACTAAAGTGGAAAGACTAAAGTAGACAGCCTATAGTGGAAATGACTAAAGTGGAAAGACTAAAATGGACAGACTAAAGTGGACAGACTAAAGTGGAAATACTAAAGTGGACAGACTCTAGTGGAAAGACTAAGTGGACAGACTAAAGTGGAAAGACTAAAGTGGAAAGACTAAAGTGGACAGACTATAATGGAAAGACTAAAGTGGACAGACTATAATGGAAAGACTGTAGTGGACAGAATAAAGTGGAGAGTATAGTGGAAAGAATAAAGTGGACAGAGAATAGTGGAAAGACTAAAGTGGACAGACTATAGTGGAAAGACTGTAGTGGACAGATTAAAGTGGAGAATATAGTGGAAAGAATAAAGTGGACAGAGAATAGTGGAAAGACTAAAGTGGACAGACTATAGTTGAAAGACTAAAGTGGACAGACTAAAGTGGAAAGACTAAAGTGGAAAGACTAAAGTGGACAGACTATAATGGAAAGACTGTAGTGGACAGAATAAAGTGGAGAGTATAGTGGAAAGAATAAAGTGGACAGAGAATAGTGGAAAGACTAAAGTGGACAGAGAATATTGGAAAGACTTTAGTGGACAGACTTTAGTGGACAGACTATATTGGAAAGACTATAGTGGAAAGACTAAAGTGGAAAGAATAAAGTGGACAGACTAAAGTGGACAGAGAATAGTGGAAAGACTAAAGTGGAAAGACTAAAGTGGACAAACTATAGTGGAAAGACTATAGTGGAAAGCCTGTAGTGGACAGAATAAAGTGGAGACTATAGTGGAAAGACTAAAGTGGAAAGACTAAAGTGGAAAGACTAAAGTGGACAGACTATAGTGGAAAGACTAAAGTGGACAGACTAAAGTGGAAAGACTAAAGTGGACAGACTAAAGTGGACAGACTATAGTGGAAAGACTATAGTGGAAAGACTGTAGTGGACAGAATAAAGTGTAGACTATAGTGGAAAGACTAAAGTGTAGAGACTAAAGTGGAAAGACTAAAGTGGACAGACTATAGTGGAAAGACTAAAGTGGACAGACTATAGTGGAAAGACTGTAGTGGACAGAATAAAGTGGAGAGTATAGTGGAAAGAATAAAGTGGACAGAGAATAGTGGAAAGACTAAAGTGGACAGACTATAGTGGAAAGACTAAAGTGGACAGACTGAAGTGGAAAGACTAAAGTGGAAAGACTAAAGTGGACAGACTATAATGGAAAGACTGTAGTGGACAGAATAAAGTGGAGAGTATAGTGGAAAGAATAAAGTGGACAGAGAATAGTGGAAAGACTAAAGTGGACAGAGAATATTGGAAAGACTTTAGTGGACAGACTTTAGTGGACAGACTATATTGGAAAGACTATAGTGGAAAGACTAAAGTGGAAAGAATAAAGTGGACAGACTAAAGTGGACAGAGAATAGTGGAAAGACTAAAGTGGAAAGACTAAAGTGGACAAACTATAGTGGAAAGACTATAGTGGAAAGCCTGTAGTGGACAGAATAAAGTGGAGACTATAGTGGAAAGACTAAAGTGGAAAGACTAAAGTGGAAAGACTAAAGTGGACAGACTATAGTGGAAAGACTGTAGTGGACAGAATAAAGTGGAGACTATAGTGGAAAGACTAAAGTGGACAGAGAATAGTGGAAAGACTAAAGTGGACAGACTATAGTGGACAGACTATAGTGGAAAGACTGTAGTGGACAGAATAAAGTGGAGACTATATTGGAAAGACTAAAGTGTAACGACTAAAGTGGACAGACTATAGTGTAAAGACTGAAGTGGACAGACTAAAGTGGAAAAACTAAAGTGGAAAGGGTAAAGTGGGCAAACTATAGTGGAAAGACTATACTGGAAAGACTGTAGTGGACAGAATAAAGTGCAGACTATAGTGGAAAGACTAAAGTGTACAGACTAAAGTGGAAAGACTAAAGTGGACAGCCTATAGTGGAAATGACTAAAGTGGAAAGACTAAAGTGGACAGACTAAAGTGGAACTACTAAAGTGGACAGACTCTAGTGGAAAGACTAAGTGGACAGACTAAAGCGGAAAGACTAAAGTGGAAAGACTAAAGTGGACAGACTATAGTGGAAAGACTAAAGTGGACAGACTAAAGTGGAAAGTCTAAAGTGGAAAGACTAAAGTGGACAGACTATAGTGGAAAGACTATAGTGGAAAGACTGTAGTGGACAGAATAAAGTGGAGACTATAGTGGAAAGACTAAAGTGGACAGAGAATAGTGGAAAGACTCAAGTGGAAAGACTAAAGTGGAAAGACTAAAGTGGAAAGACTAAAGTGGACAGACTATAATGGAAAGACTAAAGTGGACAGACTATAATGGAAAGACTGTAGTGGACAGAATAAAGTGGAGAGTATAGTGGAAAGAATAAAGTGGACAGAGAATAGTGGAAAGACTAAAGTGGACAGACTATAGTGGAAAGACTGTAGTGGACAGAATAAAGTGGAGAGTATAGTGGAAAGACTAAAGTGGAAAAACTAAAGTGGAAAGACTAAAGTGGACAAACTATAGTGGAAAGACTATAGTGGAAAGCCTGTAGTGGACAGAATAAAGTGGAGACTATAGTGGAAAGACTAAAGTGTAGAGACTAAAGTGGAAAGACTAAAGTGGACAGACTATAGTGGAAAGACTAAAGTGGACAGACTATAGTGGAAAGACTGTAGTGGACAGAATAAAGTGGAGAGTATAGTGGAAAGAATAAAGTGGACAGAGAATAGTGGAAAGACTAAAGTGGACAGACTATAGTGGAAAGACTAAAGTGGACAGACTGAAGTGGAAAGACTAAAGTGGAAAGACTAAAGTGGACAGACTATAATGGAAAGACTGTAGTGGACAGAATAAAGTGGAGAGTATAGTGGAAAGAATAAAGTGGACAGAGAATAGTGGAAAGACTAAAGTGGACAGAGAATATTGGAAAGACTTTAGTGGACAGACTTTAGTGGACAGACTATATTGGAAAGACTATAGTGGAAAGACTAAAGTGGAAAGAATAAAGTGGACAGACTAAAGTGGACAGAGAATAGTGGAAAGACTAAAGTGGAAAGACTAAAGTGGACAAACTATAGTGGAAAGACTATAGTGGAAAGCCTGTAGTGGACAGAATAAAGTGGAGACTATAGTGGAAAGACTAAAGTGGAAAGACTAAAGTGGAAAGACTAAAGTGGACAGACTATAGTGGAAAGACTGTAGTGGACAGAATAAAGTGGAGACTATAGTGGAAAGACTAAAGTGGACAGAGAATAGTGGAAAGACTAAAGTGGACAGACTATAGTGGACAGACTATAGTGGAAAGACTGTAGTGGACAGAATAAAGTGGAGACTATATTGGAAAGACTAAAGTGTAACGACTAAAGTGGACAGACTATAGTGTAAAGACTGAAGTGGACAGACTAAAGTGGAAAAACTAAAGTGGAAAGGGTAAAGTGGGCAAACTATAGTGGAAAGACTATACTGGAAAGACTGTAGTGGACAGAATAAAGTGCAGACTATAGTGGAAAGACTAAAGTGTACAGACTAAAGTGGAAAGACTAAAGTGGACAGCCTATAGTGGAAATGACTAAAGTGGAAAGACTAAAGTGGACAGACTAAAGTGGACCGACTAAAGTGGAACTACTAAAGTGGACAGACTCTAGTGGAAAGACTAAGTGGACAGACTAAAGCGGAAAGACTAAAGTGGAAAGACTAAAGTGGACAGACTATAGTGGAAAGACTAAAGTGGACAGACTAAAGTGGAAAGTCTAAAGTGGAAAGACTAAAGTGGACAGACTATAGTGGAAAGACTATAGTGGAAAGACTGTAGTGGACAGAATAAAGTGGAGACTATAGTGGAAAGACTAAAGTGGACAGAGAATAGTGGAAAGACTCAAGTGGAAAGACTAAAGTGGAAAGACTAAAGTGGAAAGACTAAAGTGGACAGACTATAATGGAAAGACTAAAGTGGACAGACTATAATGGAAAGACTGTAGTGGACAGAATAAAGTGGAGAGTATAGTGGAAAGAATAAAGTGGACAGAGAATAGTGGAAAGACTAAAGTGGACAGACTATAGTGGAAAGACTGTAGTGGACAGAATAAAGTGGAGAGTATAGTGGAAAGACTAAAGTGGAAAAACTAAAGTGGAAAGACTAAAGTGGACAAACTATAGTGGAAAGACTATAGTGGAAAGCCTGTAGTGGACAGAATAAAGTGGAGACTATAGTGGAAAGACTAAAGTGGAAAGACTAAAGTGGAAAGACTATAGTGGACAGACTAAAGTGGAAAAACTAAAGTGGAAAGACTAAAGTGGACAGACTATAGTGGAAAGACTATAGTGGAAAGACTGTAGTGGACAGAATAAAGTGTAGACTATAGTGGAAAGACTAAAGTGTACAGACTAAAGTGGAAAGACTAAAGTGGAAAGACTAAAGTGGACAGAGAATAGTGGAAAGACTATAGTGGAAAGACTGTAGTGGACAGAATAAAGTGGAGACTATATTGGAAAGACTAAAGTGTAACGACTAAAGTGGACAGACTATAGTGTAAAGACTGAAGTGGACAGACTAAAGTGGAAAAACTAAAGTGGAAAGACTAAAGTGGACAAACTATAGTGGAAAGACTATAGTGGAAAGCCTGTAGTGGACAGAATAAAGTGGAGACTATAGTGGAAAGACTAAAGTGGAAAGACTAAAGTGGAAAGACTAAAGTGGACAGACTATAGTGGAAAGACTAAAGTGGACAGACTAAAGTGGAAAGACTAAAGTGGACAGACTAAAGTGGACAGACTATAGTGGAAAGACTATAGTGGAAAGACTGTAGTGGACAGAATAAAGTGTAGACTATAGTGGAAAGACTAAAGTGTAGAGACTAAAGTGGAAAGACTAAAGTGGACAGACTATAGTGGAAAGACTAAAGTGGACAGACTATAGTGGAAAGACTGTAGTGGACAGAATAAAGTGGAGAGTATAGTGGAAAGAATAAAGTGGACAGAGAATAGTGGAAAGACTAAAGTGGACAGACTATAGTGGAAAGACTAAAGTGGACAGACTGAAGTGGAAAGACTAAAGTGGAAAGACTAAAGTGGACAGACTATAATGGAAAGACTGTAGTGGACAGAATAAAGTGGAGAGTATAGTGGAAAGAATAAAGTGGACAGAGAATAGTGGAAAGACTAAAGTGGACAGAGAATATTGGAAAGACTTTAGTGGACAGACTTTAGTGGACAGACTATATTGGAAAGACTATAGTGGAAAGACTAAAGTGGAAAGAATAAAGTGGACAGACTAAAGTGGACAGAGAATAGTGGAAAGACTAAAGTGGAAAGACTAAAGTGGACAAACTATAGTGGAAAGACTATAGTGGAAAGCCTGTAGTGGACAGAATAAAGTGGAGACTATAGTGGAAAGACTAAAGTGGAAAGACTAAAGTGGAAAGACTAAAGTGGACAGACTATAGTGGAAAGACTGTAGTGGACAGAATAAAGTGGAGACTATAGTGGAAAGACTAAAGTGGACAGAGAATAGTGGAAAGACTAAAGTGGACAGACTATAGTGGACAGACTATAGTGGAAAGACTGTAGTGGACAGAATAAAGTGGAGACTATATTGGAAAGACTAAAGTGTAACGACTAAAGTGGACAGACTATAGTGTAAAGACTGAAGTGGACAGACTAAAGTGGAAAAACTAAAGTGGAAAGGGTAAAGTGGGCAAACTATAGTGGAAAGACTATACTGGAAAGACTGTAGTGGACAGAATAAAGTGCAGACTATAGTGGAAAGACTAAAGTGTACAGACTAAAGTGGAAAGACTAAAGTGGACAGCCTATAGTGGAAATGACTAAAGTGGAAAGACTAAAGTGGACAGACTAAAGTGGACCGACTAAAGTGGAACTACTAAAGTGGACAGACTCTAGTGGAAAGACTAAGTGGACAGACTAAAGCGGAAAGACTAAAGTGGAAAGACTAAAGTGGACAGACTATAGTGGAAAGACTAAAGTGGACAGACTAAAGTGGAAAGTCTAAAGTGGAAAGACTAAAGTGGACAGACTATAGTGGAAAGACTATAGTGGAAAGACTGTAGTGGACAGAATAAAGTGGAGACTATAGTGGAAAGACTAAAGTGGACAGAGAATAGTGGAAAGACTCAAGTGGAAAGACTAAAGTGGAAAGACTAAAGTGGAAAGACTAAAGTGGACAGACTATAATGGAAAGACTAAAGTGGACAGACTATAATGGAAAGACTGTAGTGGACAGAATAAAGTGGAGAGTATAGTGGAAAGAATAAAGTGGACAGAGAATAGTGGAAAGACTAAAGTGGACAGACTATAGTGGAAAGACTGTAGTGGACAGAATAAAGTGGAGAGTATAGTGGAAAGACTAAAGTGGAAAAACTAAAGTGGAAAGACTAAAGTGGACAAACTATAGTGGAAAGACTATAGTGGAAAGCCTGTAGTGGACAGAATAAAGTGGAGACTATAGTGGAAAGACTAAAGTGGAAAGACTAAAGTGGAAAGACTATAGTGGACAGACTAAAGTGGAAAAACTAAAGTGGAAAGACTAAAGTGGACAGACTATAGTGGAAAGACTATAGTGGAAAGACTGTAGTGGACAGAATAAAGTGTAGACTATAGTGGAAAGACTAAAGTGTACAGACTAAAGTGGAAAGACTAAAGTGGAAAGACTAAAGTGGACAGAGAATAGTGGAAAGACTATAGTGGAAAGACTGTAGTGGACAGAATAAAGTGGAGACTATATTGGAAAGACTAAAGTGTAACGACTAAAGTGGACAGACTATAGTGTAAAGACTGAAGTGGACAGACTAAAGTGGAAAAACTAAAGTGGAAAGACTAAAGTGGACAAACTATAGTGGAAAGACTATAGTGGAAAGCCTGTAGTGGACAGAATAAAGTGGAGACTATAGTGGAAAGACTAAAGTGGAAAGACTAAAGTGGAAAGACTAAAGTGGACAGACTATAGTGGAAAGACTAAAGTGGACAGACTAAAGTGGAAAGACTAAAGTGGACAGACTAAAGTGGACAGACTATAGTGGAAAGACTATAGTGGAAAGACTGTAGTGGACAGAATAAAGTGTAGACTATAGTGGAAAGACTAAAGTGTAGAGACTAAAGTGGAAAGACTAAAGTGGACAGACTATAGTGGAAAGACTAAAGTGGACAGACTATAGTGGAAAGACTGTAGTGGACAGAATAAAGTGGAGAGTATAGTGGAAAGAATAAAGTGGACAGAGAATAGTGGAAAGACTAAAGTGGACAGACTATAGTGGACAGACTATAGTGGAAAGACTGTAGTGGACAGAATAAAGTGGAGACTATATTGGAAAGACTAAAGTGTAACGACTAAAGTGGACAGACTATAGTGTAAAGACTGAAGTGGACAGACTAAAGTGGAAAAACTAAAGTGGAAAGGGTAAAGTGGGCAAACTATAGTGGAAAGACTATACTGGAAAGACTGTAGTGGACAGAATAAAGTGCAGACTATAGTGGAAAGACTAAAGTGTACAGACTAAAGTGGAAAGACTAAAGTGGACAGCCTATAGTGGAAATGACTAAAGTGGAAAGACTAAAGTGGACAGACTAAAGTGGACCGACTAAAGTGGAACTACTAAAGTGGACAGACTCTAGTGGAAAGACTAAGTGGACAGACTAAAGCGGAAAGACCAAAGTGGAAAGACTAAAGTGGACAGACTATAGTGGAAAGACTAAAGTGGACAGACTAAAGTGGAAAGTCTAAAGTGGAAAGACTAAAGTGGACAGACTATAGTGGAAAGACTATAGTGGAAAGACTGTAGTGGACAGAATAAAGTGGAGACTATAGTGGAAAGACTAAAGTGGACAGAGAATAGTGGAAAGACTCAAGTGGAAAGACTAAAGTGGAAAGACTAAAGTGGAAAGACTAAAGTGGACAGACTATAATGGAAAGACTAAAGTGGACAGACTATAATGGAAAGACTGTAGTGGACAGAATAAAGTGGAGAGTATAGTGGAAAGAATAAAGTGGACAGAGAATAGTGGAAAGACTAAAGTGGACAGACTATAGTGGAAAGACTGTAGTGGACAGAATAAAGTGGAGAGTATAGTGGAAAGACTAAAGTGGAAAAACTAAAGTGGAAAGACTAAAGTGGACAAACTATAGTGGAAAGACTATAGTGGAAAGCCTGTAGTGGACAGAATAAAGTGGAGACTATAGTGGAAAGACTAAAGTGTAGAGACTAAAGTGGAAAGACTAAAGTGGACAGACTATAGTGGAAAGACTAAAGTGGACAGACTATAGTGGAAAGACTGTAGTGGACAGAATAAAGTGGAGAGTATAGTGGAAAGAATAAAGTGGACAGAGAATAGTGGAAAGACTAAAGTGGACAGACTATAGTGGAAAGACTAAAGTGGACAGACTGAAGTGGAAAGACTAAAGTGGAAAGACTAAAGTGGACAGACTATAATGGAAAGACTGTAGTGGACAGAATAAAGTGGAGAGTATAGTGGAAAGAATAAAGTGGACAGAGAATAGTGGAAAGACTAAAGTGGACAGAGAATATTGGAAAGACTTTAGTGGACAGACTTTAGTGGACAGACTATATTGGAAAGACTATAGTGGAAAGACTAAAGTGGAAAGAATAAAGTGGACAGACTAAAGTGGACAGAGAATAGTGGAAAGACTAAAGTGGAAAGACTAAAGTGGACAAACTATAGTGGAAAGACTATAGTGGAAAGCCTGTAGTGGACAGAATAAAGTGGAGACTATAGTGGAAAGACTAAAGTGGAAAGACTAAAGTGGAAAGACTAAAGTGGACAGACCATAGTGGAAAGACTGTAGTGGACAGAATAAAGTGGAGGCTATAGTGGAAAGACTAAAGTGGACAGAGAATAGTGGAAAGACTAAAGTGGACAGACTATAGTGGACAGACTATAGTGGAAAGACTGTAGTGGACAGAATAAAGTGGAGACTATATTGGAAAGACTAAAGTGTAACGACTAAAGTGGACAGACTATAGTGTAAAGACTGAAGTGGACAGACTAAAGTGGAAAAACTAAAGTGGAAAGGGTAAAGTGGGCAAACTATAGTGGAAAGACTATACTGGAAAGACTGTAGTGGACAGAATAAAGTGCAGACTATAGTGGAAAGACTAAAGTGTACAGACTAAAGTGGAAAGACTAAAGTGGACAGCCTATAGTGGAAATGACTAAAGTGGAAAGACTAAAGTGGACAGACTAAAGTGGACCGACTAAAGTGGAACTACTAAAGTGGACAGACTCTAGTGGAAAGACTAAGTGGACAGACTAAAGCGGAAAGACTAAAGTGGAAAGACTAAAGTGGACAGACTATAGTGGAAAGACTAAAGTGGACAGACTAAAGTGGAAAGTCTCAAGTGGAAAGACTAAAGTGGACAGACTATAGTGGAAATACTATAGTGGAAAGACTGTAGTGGACAGAATAAAGTGGAGACTATAGTGGAAAGACTAAAGTGGACAGAGAATAGTGGAAAGACTCAAGTGGAAAGACTAAAGTGGAAAGACTAAAGTGGAAAGACTAAAGTGGACAGACTATAATGGAAAGACTAAAGTGGACAGACTATAATGGAAAGACTGTAGTGGACAGAATAAAGTGGAGAGTATAGTGGAAAGAATAAAGTGGACAGAGAATAGTGGAAAGACTAAAGTGGACAGACTATAGTGGAAAGACTGTAGTGGACAGAATAAAGTGGAGAGTATAGTGGAAAGACTAAAGTGGAAAAACTAAAGTGGAAAGACTAAAGTGGACAAACTATAGTGGAAAGACTATAGTGGAAAGCCTGTAGTGGACAGAATAAAGTGGAGACTATAGTGGAAAGACTAAAGTGGAAAGACTAAAGTGGAAAGACTATAGTGGACAGACTAAAGTGGAAAAACTAAAGTGGAAAGACTAAAGTGGACAGACTATAGTGGAAAGACTATAGTGGAAAGACTGTAGTGGACAGAATAAAGTGTAGACTATAGTGGAAAGACTAAAGTGTACAGACTAAAGTGGAAAGACTAAAGTGGAAAGACTAAAGTGGACAGCCTATAGTGGAAATGACTAAAGTGGAAAGACTAAAGTTCACAGACTAAAGTGGACAGACTATAGTGGAAATACTAAAGTGGACAGACTCTAGTGGACAGAATAAAGTGTAGACTATAGTGGAAAGACTAAAGTGTAGAGACTAAAGTGGAAAGACTAAAGTGGAAAGACTAAAGTGGACAGCCTATAGTGGAAATGACTAAAGTGGAAAGACTAAAATGGACAGACTAAAGTGGAAATACTAAAGTGGACAGACTCTAGTGGAAAGACTAAGTGGACAGACTAAAGTGGAAAGACTAAAGTGGAAAGACTAAAGTGGAAAGACTAAAGTGGACAGACTATAATGGAAAGACTAAAGTGGACAGACTATAATGGAAAGACTGTAGTGGACAGAATAAAGTGGAGAGTATAGTGGAAAGAATAAAGTGGACAGAGAATAGTGGAAAGACTAAAGTGGACAGACTATAGTGGAAAGACTGTAGTGGACAGAATAAAGTGGAGAGTATAGTGGAAAGAATAAAGTGGACAGAGAATAGTGGAAAGACTAAAGTGGACAGAGAATATTGGAAAGACTTTAGTGGACAGACTTTAGTGGACAGACTATATTGGAAAGACTATAGTGGAAAGACTAAAGTGGAAAGAATAAAGTGGACAGACTAAAGTGGACAGAGAATAGTGGAAAGACTAAAGTGGAAAGACTAAAGTGGACAAACTATAGTGGAAAGACTATAGTGGAAAGCCTGTAGTGGACAGAATAAAGTGGAGACTATAGTGGAAAGACTAAAGTGGAAAAACTAAAGTGGAAAGACTAAAGTGGACAGACTATAGCGGAAAGACTATAGTGGAAAGACTGTAGTGGACAGAATAAAGTGTAGACTATAGTGGAAAGACTAAAGTGTACAGACTAAAGTGGAAAGACTAAAGTGGAAAGACTAAAGTGGACAGCCTATATTGGAAATGACTAAAGTGGAAAGACTAAAGTGGACAGACTAAAGTGGACAGACTATAGTGGAAAGACTATAGTGGAAAGACTGTAGTGGACAGAATAAAGTGTAGACTATAGTGGAAAGACTAAAGTGTAGAGACTAAAGTGGAAAGACTAAAGTGGAAAGACTAAAGTGGACAGCCTATAGTGGAAATGACTAAAGTGGAAAGACTAAAATGGACAGACTAAAGTGGACAGACTAAAGTGGAAATACTAAAGTGGACAGACTCTAGTGGAAAGACTAAGTGGACAGACTAAAGTGGAAAGACTAAAGTGGAAAGACTAAAGTGGACAGACTATAATGGAAAGACTAAAGTGGACAGACTATAATGGAAAGACTGTAGTGGACAGAATAAAGTGGAGAGTATAGTGGAAAGAATAAAGTGGACAGAGAATAGTGGAAAGACTAAAGTGGACAGACTATAGTGGAAAGACTGTAGTGGACAGAATAAAGTGGAGAATATAGTGGAAAGAATAAAGTGGACAGAGAATAGTGGAAAGACTAAAGTGGACAGACTTTAGTTGAAAGACTAAAGTGGACAGACTAAAGTGGAAAGACTAAAGTGGAAAGACTAAAGTGGACAGACTATAATGGAAAGACTGTAGTGGACAGAATAAAGTGGAGAGTATAGTGGAAAGAATAAAGTGGACAGAGAATAGTGGAAAGACTAAAGTGGACAGAGAATATTGGAAAGACTTTAGTGGACAGACTTTAGTGGACAGACTATATTGGAAAGACTATAGTGGAAAGACTAAAGTGGAAAGAATAAAGTGGACAGACTAAAGTGGACAGAGAATAGTGGAAAGACTAAAGTGGAAAGACTAAAGTGGACAAACTATAGTGGAAAGACTAAAGTGGAAAGACTAAAGTGGACAGCCTATATTGGAAATGACTAAAGTGGAAAGACTAAAGTGGACAGACTAAAGTGGACAGACTATAGTGGAAAGACTATAGTGGAAAGACTGTAGTGGACAGAATAAAGTGTAGACTATAGTGGAAAGACTAAAGTGTAGAGACTAAAGTGGAAAGACTAAAGTGGAAAGACTAAAGTAGACAGCCTATAGTGGAAATGACTAAAGTGGAAAGACTAAAATGGACAGACTAAAGTGGACAGACTAAAGTGGAAATACTAAAGTGGACAGACTCTAGTGGAAAGACTAAGTGGACAGACTAAAGTGGAAAGACTAAAGTGGAAAGACTAAAGTGGACAGACTATAATGGAAAGACTAAAGTGGACAGACTATAATGGAAAGACTGTAGTGGACAGAATAAAGTGGAGAGTATAGTGGAAAGAATAAAGTGGACAGAGAATAGTGGAAAGACTAAAGTGGACAGACTATAGTGGAAAGACTGTAGTGGACAGAATAAAGTGGAGAATATAGTGGAAAGAATAAAGTGGACAGAGAATAGTGGAAAGACTAAAGTGGACAGACTATAGTTGAAAGACTAAAGTGGACAGACTAAAGTGGAAAGACTAAAGTGGAAAGACTAAAGTGGACAGACTATAATGGAAAGACTGTAGTGGACAGAATAAAGTGGAGAGTATAGTGGAAAGAATAAAGTGGACAGAGAATAGTGGAAAGACTAAAGTGGACAGAGAATATTGGAAAGACTTTAGTGGACAGACTTTAGTGGACAGACTATATTGGAAAGACTATAGTGGAAAGACTAAAGTGGAAAGAATAAAGTGGACAGACAAAAGTGGACAGAGAATAGTGGAAAGACTAAAGTGGAAAGACTAAAGTGGACAAACTATAGTGGAAAGACTATAGTGGAAAGCCTGTAGTGGACAGAATAAAGTGGAGACTATAGTGGAAAGACTAAAGTGGAAAGACTAAAGTGGAAAGACTAAAGTGGACAGACTATAGTGGAAAGACTAAAGTGGACAGACTAAAGTGGAAAGACTAAAGTGGACAGACTAAAGTGGACAGACTATAGTGGAAAGACTATAGTGGAAAGACTGTAGTGGACAGAATAAAGTGTAGACTATAGTGGAAAGACTAAAGTGTAGAGACTAAAGTGGAAAGACTAAAGTGGACAGACTATAGTGGAAAGACTAAAGTGGACAGACTATAGTGGAAAGACTGTAGTGGACAGAATAAAGTGGAGAGTATAGTGGAAAGAATAAAGTGGACAGAGAATAGTGGAAAGACAAAAGTGGACAGACTATAGTGGAAAGACTAAAGTGGACAGACTGAAGTGGAAAGACTAAAGTGGAAAGACTAAAGTGGACAGACTATAATGGAAAGACTGTAGTGGACAGAATAAAGTGGAGAGTATAGTTGAAAGAATAAAGTGGACAGAGAATAGTGGAAAGACTAAAGTGGACAGAGAATATTGGAAAGACTTTAGTGGACAGACTTTAGTGGACAGACTATATTGGAAAGACTATAGTGGAAAGACTAAAGTGGAAAGAATAAAGTGGACAGACTAAAGTGGACAGAGAATAGTGGAAAGACTAAAGTGGAAAGACTAAAGTGGACAAACTCTAGTGGAAAGACTATAGTGGAAAGCCTGTAGTGGACAGAATAAAGTGGAGACTATAGTGGAAAGACTAAAGTGGAAAGACTAAAGTGGAAAGACTAAAGTGGACAGACTATAGTGGAAAGACTGTAGTGGACAGAATAAAGTGGAGACTATAGTGGAAAGACTAAAGTGGACAGAGAATAGTGGAAAGACTAAAGTGGACAGACTATAGTGGACAGACTATAGTGGAAAGACTGTAGTGGACAGAATAAAGTGGAGACTATATTGGAAAGACTAAAGTGTAACGACTAAAGTGGACAGACTATAGTGTAAAGACTGAAGTGGACAGACTAAAGTGGAAAAACTAAAGTGGAAAGGGTAAAGTGGGCAAACTATAGTGGAAAGACTATACTGGAAAGACTGTAGTGGACAGAATAAAGTGCAGACTATAGTGGAAAGACTAAAGTGTACAGACTAAAGTGGAAAGACTAAAGTGGACAGCCTATAGTGGAAATGACTAAAGTGGAAAGACTAAAGTGGACAGACTAAAGTGGACCGACTAAAGTGGAACTACTAAAGTGGACAGACTCTAGTGGAAAGACTAAGTGGACAGACTAAAGCGGAAAGACTAAAGTGGAAAGACTAAAGTGGACAGACTATAGTGGAAAGACTAAAGTGGACAGACTAAAGTGGAAAGTCTAAAGTGGAAAGACTAAAGTGGACAGACTATAGTGGAAAGACTATAGTGGAAAGACTGTAGTGGACAGAATAAAGTGGAGACTATAGTGGAAAGACTAAAGTGGACAGAGAATAGTGGAAAGACTCAAGTGGAAAGACTAAAGTGGAAAGACTAAAGTGGACAGACTAAAGTGGAACGACTAAAGTGGACAGACTATAGTGAAAAGACTATAATGGAAAAACTGTAGTGGACAGAATAAAGTTTAGACTATAGTGGAAAGACTAAAGTGGACAGAGAATAGTGGAAAGACTAAAGTGGAAAGACTAAAGTGGAAAGACTAAAGTGGACAGACTAAAGTGGAAAGACTAAAGTGGAAAGACTAAAGTGGACAAACTATAGTGGAAAGACTATAGTGGAAAGCCTGTAGTGGACAGAATAAAGTGGAGACTATAGTGGAAAGACTAAAGTGGAAAGACTAAAGTGGAAAGACTATAGTGGACAGACTAAAGTGGAAAAACTAAAGTGGAAAGACTAAAGTGGACAGACTATAGTGGAAAGACTATAGTGGAAAGACTGTAGTGGACAGAATAAAGTGTAGACTATAGTGGAAAGACTAAAGTGTACAGACTAAAGTGGAAAGACTAAAGTGGAAAGACTAAAGTGGACAGCCTATAGTGGAAATGACTAAAGTGGAAAGACTAAAGTTCACAGACTAAAGTGGACAGACTATAGTGGAAATACTAAAGTGGACAGACTCTAGTGGACAGAATAAAGTGTAGACTATAGTGGAAAGACTAAAGTGTAGAGACTAAAGTGGAAAGACTAAAGTGGAAAGACTAAAGTGGACAGCCTATAGTGGAAATGACTAAAGTGGAAAGACTAAAATGGACAGACTAAAGTGGAAATACTAAAGTGGACAGACTCTAGTGGAAAGACTAAGTGGACAGACTAAAGTGGAAAGACTAAAGTGGAAAGACTAAAGTGGAAAGACTAAAGTGGACAGACTATAATGGAAAGACTAAAGTGGACAGACTATAATGGAAAGACTGTAGTGGACAGAATAAAGTGGAGAGTATAGTGGAAAGAATAAAGTGGACAGAGAATAGTGGAAAGACTAAAGTGGACAGACTATAGTGGAAAGACTGTAGTAGACAGAATAAAGTGGAGAGTTTAGTGGAAAGAATAAAGTGGACAGAGAATAGTGGAAAGACTAAAGTGGACAGACTATAGTGGAAAGACTAAAGTGGACAGACTAAAGTGGAAAGACTAAAGTGGAAAGACTATAATGGAAAGACTGTAGTGGACAGAATAAAGTGGAGAGTATAGTGGAAAGAATAAAGTGGACAGAGAATAGTGGAAAGACTAAAGTGGACAGAGAATATTGGAAAGACTTTAGTGGACAAACTTTAGTGGACAGACTATATTGGAAAGACTATAGTGGAAAGACTAAAGTGGAAAGAATAAAGTGGACAGACTAAAGTGGACAGAGAATAGTGGAAAGACTAAAGTGGAAAGACTAAAGTGGACAAACTATAGTGGAAAGACTATAGTGGAAAGCCTGTAGTGGACAGAATAAAGTGGAGACTATAGTGGAAAGACTAAAGTGGAAAGACTAAAGTGGAAAGACTAAAGTGGACAGACTATAGTGGAAAGACTAAAGTGGACAGACTATGGTGGAAAGACTAAAGTGGACAGACTAAAGTGGAAAGACTAAAGTGGACAGACTAAAGTGGACAGACTATAGTGGAATGACTATAGTGGAAAGACTGTAGTGGACAGAATAAAGTGTAGACTATAGTGGAAAGACTAAAGTGTAGAGACTAAAGTGGAAAGACTAAAGTGGACAGACTATAGTGGAAAGACTAAAGTGGACAGACTATAGTGGAAAGACTGTAGTGGACAGAATAAAGTGGAGAGTATAGTGGAAAGAATAAAGTGGACAGAGAATAGTGGAAAGACTAAAGTGGACAGACTATAGTGGAAAGACTAAAGTGGACAGACTAAAGTGGAAAGACTAAAGTGGAAAGACTAAAGTGGACAGACTATAATGGAAAGACTGTAGTGGACAGAATAAAGTGGAGAGTATAGTGGAAAGAATAAAGTGGACAGAGAATAGTGGAAAGACTAAAGTGGACAGAGAATATTGGAAAGACTTTAGTGGACAGACTTTAGTGGACAGACTATATTGGAAAGACTATAGTGGAAAGACTAAAGTGGAAAGAATAAAGTGGACGGACTAAAGTGGACAGAGAATATTGGAAAGACTAAAGTGGAAAGACTAAAGTGGACAAACTATAGTGGAAAGACTATAGTGGAAAGCCTGTAGTGGACAGAATAAAGTGGAGACTATAGTGGAAAGACTAAAGTGGAAAGACTAAAGTGGAAAGACTAAAGTGGACAGACTATAGTGGAAAGACTAAAGTGGACAGACTATAGTGGAAAGACTAAAGTGGACAGACTAAAGTGGAAAGACTAAAGTGGACAGACTAAAGTGGAAAGACTAAAGTGGACAGACTCTAGTGGAAAGACTGAAGTGGAAAGACTAAGTTGAAAGACTAAAGTGGACAGACTATAGTGGAAAGACTGTAGTGGACAGAATAAAGTAAGACTAAAGTGGACAGACTGTAGTGGAAAGACTAAAGTGGACAGACCATAGTGGAAAGACTAAAGTGGACAGACTAAAGTGGAAAGAATAAAGTGGAAAGACTAAAGTGAACAGACTAAAGTGGAAAGACTATAGTGGAAAGACTGTAGTGGACAGAATAAAGTAGAGACTATAGTGGAAAGACTAAAGTAGAAGACTAAAGTGGACAGAGAATATTGGAAAGACTAAAGTGGACAGACTATAGTGGAAAGACTAAAGTGGACAGACTAAAGTGGAAAGACTAAAGTGGAAAGGCTAAAGTGGACAGACTATAGTGGAAAGACTGTAGTGGACAGAATAAAGTGGAGAGTGTAGTGGAAAGAATAAAGTGGACAGAGAATAGTGGACAGACTAAAGGGGAAAGACTAAAGTGGACAGACTAAAGTGGAAAGACTAAAGTGGACAGACTCTAGTGGAAAGACTGAAGTGGAAAGAATAAGTTGAAAGACTAAAGTGGACAGACTATAGTGGAAAGACTGTAGTGGACAGAATAAAGTAAGACTAAAGTGGACAGACTATAGTGGAAAGACTAAAGTGGACAGACTATAGTGGAAAGACTAAAGTGGACAGACTAAAGTGGAAAGAATAAAGTGGAAAGACTAAAGTGAACAGACTATAGTGGAAAGACTATAGTGGAAAGACTGTAGTGGACAGAATAAAGTGGAGACTATAGTGGAAAGACTAAAGTGGAAAGACTAAAGTGGACAGAGAATAGTGGAAAGACTAAAGTGGAAAGACTGTAGTGGACAGAATAAAGTGGAGACTATAGTGGAAAGACTATAGTGGAAAGACTATAGTGGACAGAATAAAGTGGAGACTATATTGGAAAGACTAAAGTGGAACGACTAAAGTGGACAGACTATATCGGAAAGACTGAAGTTGACAGACTAAAGTGGAAAAACTAAAGTGGAAAGGCTAAAGTGGGCAGACTATAGTGGAAAGACTATACTGGAAAGACTGTAGTGGACAGAATAAAGTGCAGACTATAGTGGAAAGACTAAAGTGGAAAGACTAAAGTGGACAGCCTATAGTGGAAATGACTAAAGTGGAAAGACTAAAGTGGACAGAGTAAAGTGGACAGACTAAAGTGGAACTACTAAAGTGGACAGACTCTAGTGGAAAGACTAAGTGGACAGACTAAAGCGGAAAGACTAAAGTGGAAAGACTAAAGTGGACAGACTATAGTGGAAAGACTAAAGTGGACAGACTAAAGTGGAAAGTCTAAAGTGGAAAGACTAAAGTGGACAGACTATAGTGGAAAGACTACAGTGGAAAGACTATAGTGGACAGAATAAAGTGGAGACTATAGTGGAAAGACTAAAGTGGACAGAGAATAGTGGAAAGACTCAAGTGGAAAGACTAAAGTGGAAAGACTAAAGTGGACAGACTAAAGTGGAACGACTAAAGTGGACAGACTATAGTGGAAAGACTATAGTGGAAAAACTGTAGTGGACAGAATAAAGTGTAGACTATAGTGGAAAGACTAAAGTGGACAGAGAATAGTGGAAAGACTAAAGTGGACCGACTATAGTGGAAAGACTAAAGTGGAAAGACTAAAGTGGACAGACTATAGTGGAAAGACTGTAGTGGACAGAATAAAGTGGAGAGTATAGTGGAAAGAATAAAGTGGACAGAGAATAGTGGAAAGACTAAAGTGGACAGACTATAGTGGAAAGACTAAAGTGGACAGACTATAGTGGAAAGACTGTAGTGGACAGAATAAAGTGGAGAGTATAGTGGAAAGAATAAAGTGGACAGAGAATAGTGGAAAGACTAAAGTGGACAGACTATAGTGGAAAGACTAAAGTGGACAGACTAAAGTGGAAAGACTAAAGTGGAAAGACTAAAGTGGAAAGACTAAAGTGGACAGACTATAATGGAAAGACTGTAGTGGACAGAATAAAGTGGAGAGTATAGTGGAAAGAATAAAGTGGACAGACTATAGTGGAAAGACTAAAGTGGACAGACTATAGTGGAAAGACTAAAGTGGAAAGAATAAAGTGGAAAGAATAAAGTGGACAGACAAAAGTGGACAGAGAATAGTGGAAAGACTAAAGTGGAAAGACTAAAGTGGACAAACTATAGTGGAAAGACTATAGTGGAGAGACTGTAGTGGACAGAATAAAGTGGAGACTACAGTGGAAAGACTAAAGTGGACAGAGAATATTGGAAAGACTTTAGTGGACAGACTTTAGTGGACAGACTATATTGGAAAGACTATAGTGGAAAGACTAAAGTGGAAAGAATAAAGTGGACAGACTAAAGTGGACAGAGAATAGTGGAAAGACTAAAGTGGAAAGACTAAAGTGGACAAACTATAGTGGAAAGACTATAGTGGAAAGCCTGTAGTGGACAGAATAAAGTGGAGACTATAGTGGAAAGACTAAAGTGGAAAGACTAAAGTGGAAAAACTAAAGTGGACAGACTATAGTGGAAAGACTAGAGTGGACAGACTATAGTGGAAAGACTAAAGTGGACAGACTAAAGTGGAAAGACTAAAGTGGACAGACTATAGTGGAAAGACTAAGTGGAAAGAGTAAAATGGACAGACTATAGTGGAAAGACTATAGTGGAAAGACTGTAGTGGACAGAATAAATTAAGACTAAAGTGGACAGACTATAGTGGAAAGACTAAAGTGGACAGACTATAGTGGAAAGACTAAAGTGGACAGACTAAAGTGGAAAGAATAAAGTGGAAAGACTAAAGTTAACAGACTATAGTGGAAAGACTATAGTGGAAAGACTGTAGTGGACAGAATAAAGTAGAGACTATAGTGGAAAGACTAAAGTAGAAGACTAAAGTGGACAGAGAATAGTGGAAAGACTAAAGTGGACAGACTATAGTGGAAAGACAAAAGTGGACAGACTAAAGTGGAAAGACTAAAGTGGAAAGACTAAAGTGGACAGACTATAGTGGAAAGACTGTAGTGGACAGAATAAAGTGGAGAGTGTAGTGGAAAGAATAAAGTGGACAGAGAATAGTGGAAAGACTAAAGTGGACAGACTATAGTGGAAAGACTATAGTGGAGAGACTGTAGTGGACAGAATAAAGTGGAGACTATATTGGAAAGACTAAAGTGGACAGAGAATAGTGGAAAGACTAAACTGGAAAGACTGTAGTGGACAGAATAAAGTGGAGACTATAGTGGAAAGACTAAAGTGGACAGAGAATAGTGGAAAGACTAAAGTGGACAGACTATAGTGGAAAGACTATAGTGGAAAGACTGTAGTGGACAGAATAAAGTGGAGACTATAGTGGAAAGACTAAAGTGGAAAGACTAAAGTGGACAGAGAATAGTGGAAAGACTAAAGTGGACAGACTATAGTGGAAAGACTGTAGTGGAAAGAATAAAGTGGAGAGTATAGTGGAAAGAATAAAGTGGACAGAGAATAGTGGAAAGACTAAAGTGGACAGACTATAGTGGAAAGACTAAAGTGGAAAGATTGTAGTGGACAGAATAAAGTGGAGACTATAGTGGAAAGACTAAAGTGGAAAGAAAAAAGTGGACAGACTATAGTGGGAAGACTATAGTGGAAAGACTGTAGTGGACAGAATTAAGTGGAGACTATAGTGGAAAGACTAAAGTGGACAGAGAATAGTGGAAAGACTAAAGTGGACAGACTATAGTGGACAGACTATAGTGGAAAGATTGTAGTGGACAGAATAAAGTGGAGACTATAGTGGAAAGACTAAAGTGGAAAGACTAAAGTGGACAGACTATAGTGGAAAGACTGAAGTGGACAGACTAAAGTGGAAAAACTAAAGTGGAAAGGCTAAAGTGGGCAGACTATAGTGGAAAGACTATACTGGAAAGACTGTAGTGGACAGAATAAAGTGCAGACTATAGTGGAAAGAGTAAAGTGTACAGACTAAAGTGGAAAGACTAAAGTGGACAGCCTATAGTGGAAATGACTAAAGTGGAAAGACTAAAGTGGACAGACTAAAGTGGACAGACTAAAGTGGAACTACTAAAGTGGACAGACTCTAGTGGAAAGACTAAGTGGACAGACTAAAGCGGAAAGACTAAAGTGGAAAGACTAAAGTGGACAGACTATAGTGGAAAGACTAAAGTGGACAGACTAAAGTGGAAAGTCTAAAGTGGAAAGACTAAAGTGGACAGACTATAGTGGAAAGACTATAGTGGAAAGACTGTAGTGGACAGAATAAAGTGGAGACTATAGTGGAAAGAATAAAGTGGACAGAGAAGAGTGGAAAGACTCAAGTGGAAAGACAAAAGTGGAAAGACTAAAGTGGACAGACTAAAGTGGAACGACTAAAGTGGACAGACTATAGTTGAAAGACTATAGTGGAAAAACTGTAGTGGACAGAATAAAGTGTAGACTATAGTGGAAAGACTAAAGTGGACAGAGAATAGTGGAAAGACTAAAGTGGACCGACTATAGTGGAAAGACTAAAGTGGAAAGACTAAAGTGGACAGACTATAGTGGAAAGACTGTAGTGGACAGAATAAAGTGGAGAGTATAGTGGAAAGAATAAAGTGGACAGAGAATAGTGGAAAGACTAAAGTGGACAGACTATAGTGGAAAGAATAAAGTGGACAGACTATAGTGGAAAGACTGTAGTGGACAGAATAAAGTGGAGAGTATAGTGGAAAGAATAAAGTGGACAGAGAATAGTGGAAAGACTAAAGTGGACAGACTATAGTGGAAAGACTAAAGTGGACAGACTAAAGTGGAAAGACTAAAGTGGTAAGACTAAAGTGGACAGACTATAATGGAAAGACTGTAGTGGACAGAATAAAGTGGAGAGTATAGTGGAAAGAATAAAGTGGACAAAGAATAGTGGAAAGACTAAAGTGGACAGACTAGAGTGGAAAGACTATAGTGGAGAGACTGTAGTGGACAGAATAAAGTGGAGACTATAGTGGAAAGACTAAAGTTGAAAGACTAAAGTGGACAGAGAATAGTGGAAAGACTAAAGTGGAAAGACTGTAGTGGACAGAACAAAGTGGAGACTATAGTGGAAAGACTAAAGTGGAAAGACTAAAGTGGACAGACTATAGTGGAAAGACTATAGTGGAAAGACTGTAGTGGACAGAATAAAGTGGAGACTATAGTGGAAAGACTAAAGTGGACAGAGAATAGTGGAAAGACTAAAGTGGACAGACTATAGTGGACAGACTATAGTGGAAAGACTGTAGTGGACAGAATAAAGTGGAGACTATATTGGAAAGACTAAAGTGGAAAGACTAAAGTGGACAGACTATAGTGGAAAGACTGAAGAGGACAGACTAAAGTGGAAAAACTAAAGTGGAAAGACTAAAGTGGGCAGTTTATAGTGGAAAGACTATAGTGGAAAGACTGTAGTGGACAGAATAAAGTGTAGACTATAGCGGAAAGACTAAAGTGTACAGACTAAAGTGGAAAGACTAAAGTGGAAAGACTAAAGTGGACAGCCTATAGTGGAAATGACTAAAGTGGAAAGACTAAAGTGGACAGACTAAAGTGGACAGACTAAAGTGGAAATACTAAAGTGGACAGACTCTAGTGGAAAGGCTAAGTGGACAGACTAAAGCGGAAAGACTAAAGTGGAAAGACTAAAGTGGACAGACTATAGTGGAAAGACTAAAGTGGACAGACTAAAGAGGAAAGTCGAAAGTGGAAAGACTAAAGTGGACAGACTATAGTGGAAAGACTATAGTGGAAAGACTGTAGTGGACAGAATAAAGTGGAGACTATAGTGGAAAGACTAAAGTGGACAGAGAATAGTGGAAAGACTCAAGTGGAAAGACTAAAGTGGACGGACT
>JAUPMV010000045.1:402500-410000 GCA_030848855.1 Branchinecta sandiegonensis | reverse complement strand
TACGACTCGCGCACATGTTAGACTCCTTGGTCCGTGTTTCAAGACGGGTCGGATGGGTCCCGCCTACTTCCTGCGCGTCCGCGGGCATGGGCCCCGTGGCCGACAGTCTTGCGACTCGCCACGATTGCCCCGCGGACTCTAGAAACGAACCGAGCCAGCGCCGGGAGACCAGCCCTCGATGCCGAAGCACCTCGAAACCGGATCCGTCTGACGCCGCCCCAGTCACGTGCAGGATACGAATCCGCACAGGAATACACGCCCGCACAGAGGCACCGCCCCAGCCACGCGATCCACGGCAAGCCGCAACCGCGCTACCGAGACAGACATTGCACGAACGCTGATCCCGTAACGGCTCGAGCTTCGAAGGTCCATCCGTTTAACCCCCTGGAGGATTTCACGCACTATTGAACTCTCTCTTCAAAGTTCTTTTCAACTTTCCCTCGCGGTACTTGTCCACTATCGGTCTCGTATCCATATTTAGCCTTAGATGGAGTTTACCACCTGCTTAGGGCTGCACGCTCAAGCAACCCGACTCTAAGGAGACTCCCATGGGCCTTCGAACACCAGTCCTAAGGGCCTGACACCCGCTTTGGGCAATCGAGCCACATTCATGAGGACTTTAGACTTGGTGAACGAGGGTTCAAGGAGCTCCTAAACACCGCATCGGCCGAGCCGCGGCCGTGAGGCTACGACCGGCCCTTGGTGCTGGGCTCTTCCCTCTTCGCTCGCCGCTACTAGGGGAATCCTTGTTAGTTTCTTTTCCTCCGCTGACTAATATGCTTAAGTCAAGCGGGTCGCCTCACCTGAGCTGAGGTCAGAGAATAGGTTTGGTTGAGGTCTCACGACTGAGAACACTCGCCAGCAACGATAAGTTCCATCGAGCATCGACGCTCACCCGTATATAGACAGTTCCAGCGTATCGGGACCATCGTCCACAAGACTCGCCGCGACCGGTATCGTACGTTTATGTGCCCATTCTTTTCGTCTCACTTTATCTCTCACTGCCATGGTCCGACTTGCCCTCTTGTCTTCCACACCTCACTAGTGACAACGAAACGAATTATTCAAAGCACATCCCGGCTACCGCGTATTTTCGCGCCACGTGCGCTACTCTGCGGTGACCAGGCGTACGCCCCAGCGGCAAATCTCACGAACGACGTTCCCCAGCTAGTCTGCGAACAGGTGCCGGATCTCGTCGGACATTGCCATACATTTAAGAAGGTTGCCCTGAACGGCAGCGAGGCCATCGGGAATCCTCCCAGATTACGAACCCAGGGAGTCTTAGCCGTGGGTGTCACCCCACCGCGTACCAACTCCCAGTCGTATGTATATAATAAACCGACCCTCAGCCAGGTGTAGTCCAAGCCAGAGGCTGGACTGCCATGTGCGTTCGAAGGATAGACGTTCCATGTGTCCTGCAGTTCGCATGGAATCACGCGTCTAGCTGCGTTCGTCTTCGTGATACGAGCCGAGTGATCCATCCCCCAGGGTCATTTCTCGGTTTTCTCATCGGATTTTCACCCGAATAAGAAGAGTCCACAAGCAACGGTTCAACAATAAAACAAGTGTTTCTCACAAAACAACAAACTCCGAGGAGAGAAATTAATCTCTCCTCCAATCCAAAGGACTACGGCGGATACTGCAGAGATTGCTGGTTCAATTGCGACTCGATCCGAGCGGGCCTTCGTCCTCAGCACGCAACAAGGGGGCCCCTCAACTCTGTCCCGCATACAACGGAGATTCGCAAAAGACCAACGCTCTTCGCAGCCGGTTCAATCGTATAGCGCGATCCACTCCTAGCAGGCCTCCTTCCTTTGGCGCACGACATGGGGGCCAATGAAATTCTTCCCGCGGCAACGGAGTTGCACACAACGACAAACACCCCGCTATCGCCTCCAGTTCGATCGTCAAGTGCACTTCGATCCTAGCGGGCCTTCGTCCTCGACACGCAACAAGGGGGCCACTCAACTCCGTCCCGCATACAACGGAGATGCGCACGAGGTCAAACTTTCAGCAACTCACAGTCTGCTCAGCCGTATAGCGAGATTTGCTCCTAGCGGGACTGGGTCCTCGGCGCGCAACGAGGGGGCCACTCAACTTTGTCCCGCAACAACGGAGATTCGCACAACAGCGAACGGTCTGCTTTTCGCAACCCTCTGGTTGTCTGGCAGCAAACAGCCAGTGTCCGACACGATACGCCTCCTAGCGGGCTTCCTTCCTTTGGCACGCAACAGGGGGGCCAGAGGGAATTCTACCCGCAGCAACGGAAGCAGCGCGTCGTCTACTAGCCAGTCGCGTCTCAGACGACACGCATCAGCAGAGTCCTTAGTCATGCGCTCTTCGGCCGGCGGGATTCGCTTCGGGCGCGCTACAAGGGGTAGCCCAGTGGAATCCCGCTACACAAAGATCGTGCTCTGACTTTGAACTCCGATTTAGCATGCCCTTTTCCCCGTCCGCGGAAGCCAGCAAGGCCGTAAAGCTTCGCCCGACATCCCGCGTCCGAGTACTCTCATCACAATGCGCACGGTTAGTGCAGCACTCGTTAATGATCCTTCCGCAGGTTCACCTACGGAAACCTTGTTACGACTTTTACTTCCTCTAAAGGATCAAGTTTGAACATCTTTCAATCAACACCGAAGCCATCCAGAGGACGGCCCGGCGGATCGTCCGAAGTTCTCACTAAATCATTCAATCGGTAGTAGCGACGGGCGGTGTGTACAAAGGGCAGGGACGTAATCGACGCAAGCTAATGACTTGCACCTACTAGGGATTCCTGGTTCATGGGGATCCTTGCAGTCCCCAATCCCAACCACGAAAGAGGTTCAGCGGTTACCCGGTCCTCTCGGACAGGGAAGACGCGCTGATTCTTTCAGTGTAGCGCGCGTGCGGCCCAGGACATCTAAGGGCATCACAGACCTGTTATTGCTCACTTTCATATGGCTAGACGCCACTTGTCCCTCTAAGAAGAGTAACGTACCCGAAGATACGTCATCTATTTAGCAGGCTAGAGTCTCGTTCGTTATCGGAATTAACCAGACAAATCGCTCCACCAACTAAGAACGGCCATGCACCACCACCCACCGAATCAAGAAAGAGCTCTCAATCTGTCAATCCTTCCAGTGTCCGGGCCTGGTGAGGTTTCCCGTGTTGAGTCAAATTAAGCCGCAGGCTCCACTCCTGGTGGTGCCCTTCCGTCAATTCCTTTAAGTTTCAGCTTTGCAACCATACTTCCCCCGGAACCCAAAAACTTTGGTTTCCCGGAAGCTGCCCGCAGAGTCATTGAAGTAACGTCTGCGGATCGCTGGTTGGCATCGTTTATGGTTAGAACTAGGGCGGTATCTGATCGCCTTCGAACCTCTAACTTTCGTTCTTGATTAATGAAAACATTCTTGGCAAATGCTTTCGCAGTTGTTCGTCTTGCGACGGTCCAAGAATTTCACCTCTAGCGTCGCAGTACGAATGCCCCCGTCTGTCTCTATTAACCATTACCTCAAGTCCAGAAAACCAACAAAATAAGACCGAGGTCCTATTCCATCATTCCATGCTGTGATATTCAGGCGCGGAGCACCTGCTTTAAGCACTCTAATTTGTTCAAAGTAAACGTACCGGCCACCCAGGACACTCGGTTAAGAGCACCCCGGACAGTCCGGTGGATTGTCCAATCAAGGCAGTGCACACCGCGAGGCGGCACCACCTGATCGCGACCGATATCCAACTACGAGCTTTTTAACCGCAGCAACTTTAATATACGCTATTGGAGCTGGAGTTACCGCGGCTGCTGGCACCAGACTTGCCCTCCAATAGGTCCTCGTTAAAGGATTTAAAGTGTACTCATTCCAATCACAGGGCCTCGGATGAGTCCTGCATCGTTATTTTTCGTCACTACCTCCCCGTGCCGGGAGTGGGTAATTTGCGCGCCTGCTGCCTTCCTTGGATGTGGTAGCCGTTTCTCAGGCTCCCTCTCCGGAATCGAACCCCGATTCCCCGTTACCCGTTGCAACCATGGTAGGCGCATAACCTACCATCGACAGTTGATAAGGCAGACATTTGAAAGATGCGTCGCCGGTGCTAGACCATGCGATCGGCACAAAGTTATTCAGAGTCACCAAGATACGGACCGAAGTCCGATTGGTCTTGATCTAATAAAAGCACCCCTTCCGTAAGGTCGGGGCTATTGTGCATGTATTAGCTCTAGAATTACCACAGTTATCCAAGTAGGATAGTACGATCTAAGGAACCATAACTGATTTATTGAGCCATTCGCGGTTTCGCTGCATAACAGCTTGTACTTAGACATGCATGGCTTAATCTTTGAGACAAGCATATGCTACTGGCAGGATCAACCAGGTAACTGCTGTGAACCTCGCCGAAGCGAGGACACTCAGTTCGAGACGGTCCCACTGGACCCGTCTCTTCTCACTCAACATACGAGAAGCGTCTTGAAAAAGACACTCTCCGTTTCGCATCGACAATGGGCCAGTTCTCTCGCACATACCGTCCACCCGACGGATTCGTCAATTTCGTGCTGCTTCCTCGTTCCACTTCCAGTCATACACGTTTCCTTTGCCTGCAGATCATCGATATACGATAATGCAGATATTGCCGTGACAACAATTTCCTTCGAGTCGGAACCTGCAACAAAGCACAAAAAGTGCTCCGAGAATCGTCCGTCTCTAAGGCAGATGGCACAGCCTGCTCAACACCAAATTTCTACTAAACGGAGCCTGCAACAGAACTCACAAAGCTTTCCCAGCTACCGCGTGTTTGCACAACCCTTGTGCTACTCTGCGGTGACCAAGTCAGTCCTCGTTCGCTCCGAGAATCGTCCGTCTTTCGGTCCTCGATGCCTCACACCAGTACCTTCCTTCAAAATGGAACCTGCAGCAGAGTGCCAGAAACGCTGCTAGTCATCTCACTCCGGCCTTCCAACCGAGGCACAAACCTATATGTTCAAGCGCTCCGAGAATCGTCCGTCTCTCCGGCTTTAGGACCGAATGCTAGGCTTAAAATCCTACTAGAAGAAGCTTACTACAGAGCTCATGAGAAGTGGTCATCACAGCCTTTAAAAAGGCGTGTCCCCTGCAATCTCATTCGCTCCGAGAATAGTCCGTCTTTCGGATTCCGTCGCCTTACACCCAGCACCTGCCTTCGAAACGAAACCTGCAACAGAACGCCAGAAACGCTACAAGCCATCTCACCCCAGCCTTTCAACCGACGCACAAACTAGCATGTTCACACACTCCGTGAACGCCCATCTCTCCGGCTTCAGGACCGAATGCTCGGCGTAAAATCCTACTAGACTGAGCTTGCTACCGAACTCATGAGAAGTGGTCATCACAGCCTTTAAAAAGGCGTGTCCCCTGCAATCTCATTCGCTCCGAGAATAGTCCGTCTTTCGGATTCCGTCACCTCACACCCAGTACCTTTCCTTCAAAACGGAACCTGCAACAGAACGCCAGAAACGCTGCAAGTCGTCTCACCCCGGCCTTTCAACCGAGGCACAAACCTGCATGTTCACACGCTCCGAGAACCGTCCGTCTCTCAGGCTGTAGCACCCTTCATCTTCGTCAAACCCTACTGAGCTCGCTTATCACGAAAGCTCCCGAGACGCCACCAGTCTCCACAGCCTCGAAAGGCGTGCCCCCGGTATCCTCGCTCGCTCCGTGATCCGCCCGCCTCTCGGCTCTGACTCCGACTACTAGGTACTACATATATGTTTCGGAAGCCTCCGGTGACTGCGACATGGCACAACTACCGATACTTGTGGACTTAGAAAAATCGCGATGGGTGTGAAATGAAAAGTGGAATAAAAGGGAGGGGGGAATGAAAATAGGAAAGGGAAATGATATGGTATAATAGAGGAACAATAATTACATCTTTTGTGCATGTTTTAAAAGCATTTCTAACAAGTTAAAAAACACGATTTCTTCCGAAATGAACCGAATCAGGCCTAAAGTGATTGGAGATGATTCTAACTGAATAAAACTGAACATTTTATTAATAAAACTTTTCTATTTTTTCACTTTTTCGTCACTTTTCGTTCGATACTTTTAAGGATTTGAAGGCGGACATGTCGCATACGGCTGGTACTAGACTTGCAGGATTCAAATAATTATCGGAAAAAAAGATTTAGAAACGTGAAAAACAAGATACAGGATAGAAATAAAACATCGGGAAAGGTAAATTAATTAATGTTTCATTACGACGCACAACTTTTGTTTGAAAAACTAAAAAAAAAAATCTCGGCAGGTGAAAAACAATACCTAGGATAGAAAAAAAACATCGGAATTGATAAATTAATAAACGCTGCATTCCCCGGCAATAAGTTATACCAAAAAACCCAAAGTTTTCGACTGTTTTAGCTTAAACGATGATGATAAAGTACTTCAAAAGATCGAAAACTAGCGTCAAAAAGTTTCGGATCATGTCCTGCAATATAAATAAAGCAGTCTCATAACTTTTAAACCTATTTTTCACCTTTCTATTGCTTATTTTAACCGTAACTTCTTTGATTTTGAAACTTTCCATTGTTCACAACAGAAAACAAAATGGCGTCTGTCTGCCGGTAATTGTGCGCCCCACGTGTTCCCGATATTTGTTGAATCTTTGTCCGCCTTTTCGCTTCATTTCCTTAAGCCCATAACTATCCCGTCTTTTCTATTATCGGAAGATCTCCACAATTTCAATTTCTTCCTTATTTTGCCGTTTCCTAGTTGATTCCGTCTGCAACCCACTTAATTCAAGATTCTTCCGTTGCTAACAAAGGAAACAAAATGGCGGCTGTTAAATAGCCATTTATTAGAATCTGAACAATATTCAATATTATCGTGATGACTCTGCATGAATTTCCTTTTATTTGAGCTCTCTTGCCTTCTTAGCACGTTTTAAGAATCCACAATAACTTTTCGTATTCGCGAAAGCAGTTTCCTTTTATATTATTCAATTTTTGATAAATCATCTATTCGTCCGACCGCGATTCTTCCTTTCGCCAACGGCCATACCACGTTGAAAGTACCCAGTCTCGTCAGATCCTGGAATGTCACACAACGTCGGGCCCGGTCAGTACTTAGATGGGTGACCGCTTGGGAACACCGGGTGCTGTTGGCTTTTTGCAATTTTGCTAAGTCCAAAAGTTGGTTAAAAATTAAAAAGTGCAGCGATGAGGTCTCTGACCCAAATTAGGTCGGGCGCCGCAATAAAAAAAAATTTTGGTCCGGAGACCTCGATCACCTTCGAAAAGACGTGGCGGACGCAGCGTGAAATCGGATCTCAAAGCGCTTTGAACTTGACGGGTCGGACGCAGCGTGAAATCGGATATCAAAGCGCTTTGAACTTGACGGGTCGGACACAGCGTGAAATGAGATCTCAAAGCGCTTTGAAGATTGAAGTTGACGTGGAGGACGCAGCGTGAAAAATATTTCGGACGTGATCCCTGTTCGAGTGAAATTTGCTAAGTCCAAAAGTTGGTTAAAAATTAAAAAGTGCAGCGATGAGGTCTCT
>JAUPMV010000045.1:387500-397500 GCA_030848855.1 Branchinecta sandiegonensis | reverse complement strand
GCTTTACCGGATGAGACTCCGTCTCCTTGCATTGAGCGCCAGCTATCCTGAGGGAAACTTCGGGAGGAACCAGCTACTAGACGGTTCGATTAGTCTTTCGCCCCTATACCAAGCTCCGACGATCGATTTGCACGTCAGAATCGCTGCGGTCCTCCATCAGGGTTTCCCCTGACTTCGACCTGGCCAGGCATAGGTCACCATCTTTCGGGTCCCAACGTGTACGCTCTTGGTGCGTCGCATCCGCAACGGGATCGCGACGCCCCGGGGATGCGCCCGAGCCACCGAGGTGAAACGGGATCTCCCCTCAGCACCGCAAGCAGTGCCTTCACTTTCATTTCGCCTTCGGTCTTTATCAACCTACGACTCGCGCACATGTTAGACTCCTTGGTCCGTGTTTCAAGACGGGTCGGATGGGTCCCGCCTACTTCCTGCGCGTCCGCGGGCATGGGCCCCGTGGCCGACAGTCTTGCGACTCGCCACGATTGCCCCGCGGACTCTAGAAACGAACCGAGCCAGCGCCGGGAGACCAGCCCTCGATGCCGAAGCACCTCGAAACCGGATCCGTCTGACGCCGCCCCAGTCACGTGCAGGATACGAATCCGCACAGGAATACACGCCCGCACAGAGGCACCGCCCCAGCCACGCGATCCACGGCAAGCCGCAACCGCGCTACCGAGACAGACATTGCACGAACGCTGATCCCGTAACGGCTCGAGCTTCGAAGGTCCATCCGTTTAACCCCCTGGAGGATTTCACGCACTATTGAACTCTCTCTTCAAAGTTCTTTTCAACTTTCCCTCGCGGTACTTGTCCACTATCGGTCTCGTATCCATATTTAGCCTTAGATGGAGTTTACCACCTGCTTAGGGCTGCACGCTCAAGCAACCCGACTCTAAGGAGACTCCCATGGGCCTTCGAACACCAGTCCTAAGGGCCTGACACCCGCTTTGGGCAATCGAGCCACATTCATGAGGACTTTAGACTTGGTGAACGAGGGTTCAAGGAGCTCCTAAACACCGCATCGGCCGAGCCGCGGCCGTGAGGCTACGACCGGCCCTTGGTGCTGGGCTCTTCCCTCTTCGCTCGCCGCTACTAGGGGAATCCTTGTTAGTTTCTTTTCCTCCGCTGACTAATATGCTTAAGTCAAGCGGGTCGCCTCACCTGAGCTGAGGTCAGAGAATAGGTTTGGTTGAGGTCTCACGACTGAGAACACTCGCCAGCAACGATAAGTTCCATCGAGCATCGACGCTCACCCGTATATAGACAGTTCCAGCGTATCGGGACCATCGTCCACAAGACTCGCCGCGACCGGTATCGTACGTTTATGTGCCCATTCTTTTCGTCTCACTTTATCTCTCACTGCCATGGTCCGACTTGCCCTCTTGTCTTCCACACCTCACTAGTGACAACGAAACGAATTATTCAAAGCACATCCCGGCTACCGCGTATTTTCGCGCCACGTGCGCTACTCTGCGGTGACCAGGCGTACGCCCCAGCGGCAAATCTCACGAACGACGTTCCCCAGCTAGTCTGCGAACAGGTGCCGGATCTCGTCGGACATTGCCATACATTTAAGAAGGTTGCCCTGAACGGCAGCGAGGCCATCGGGAATCCTCCCAGATTACGAACCCAGGGAGTCTTAGCCGTGGGTGTCACCCCACCGCGTACCAACTCCCAGTCGTATGTATATAATAAACCGACCCTCAGCCAGGTGTAGTCCAAGCCAGAGGCTGGACTGCCATGTGCGTTCGAAGGATAGACGTTCCATGTGTCCTGCAGTTCGCATGGAATCACGCGTCTAGCTGCGTTCGTCTTCGTGATACGAGCCGAGTGATCCATCCCCCAGGGTCATTTCTCGGTTTTCTCATCGGATTTTCACCCGAATAAGAAGAGTCCACAAGCAACGGTTCAACAATAAAACAAGTGTTTCTCACAAAACAACAAACTCCGAGGAGAGAAATTAATCTCTCCTCCAATCCAAAGGACTACGGCGGATACTGCAGAGATTGCTGGTTCAATTGCGACTCGATCCGAGCGGGCCTTCGTCCTCAGCACGCAACAAGGGGGCCCCTCAACTCTGTCCCGCATACAACGGAGATTCGCAAAAGACCAACGCTCTTCGCAGCCGGTTCAATCGTATAGCGCGATCCACTCCTAGCAGGCCTCCTTCCTTTGGCGCACGACATGGGGGCCAATGAAATTCTTCCCGCGGCAACGGAGTTGCACACAACGACAAACACCCCGCTATCGCCTCCAGTTCGATCGTCAAGTGCACTTCGATCCTAGCGGGCCTTCGTCCTCGACACGCAACAAGGGGGCCACTCAACTCCGTCCCGCATACAACGGAGATGCGCACGAGGTCAAACTTTCAGCAACTCACAGTCTGCTCAGCCGTATAGCGAGATTTGCTCCTAGCGGGACTGGGTCCTCGGCGCGCAACGAGGGGGCCACTCAACTTTGTCCCGCAACAACGGAGATTCGCACAACAGCGAACGGTCTGCTTTTCGCAACCCTCTGGTTGTCTGGCAGCAAACAGCCAGTGTCCGACACGATACGCCTCCTAGCGGGCTTCCTTCCTTTGGCACGCAACAGGGGGGCCAGAGGGAATTCTACCCGCAGCAACGGAAGCAGCGCGTCGTCTACTAGCCAGTCGCGTCTCAGACGACACGCATCAGCAGAGTCCTTAGTCATGCGCTCTTCGGCCGGCGGGATTCGCTTCGGGCGCGCTACAAGGGGTAGCCCAGTGGAATCCCGCTACACAAAGATCGTGCTCTGACTTTGAACTCCGATTTAGCATGCCCTTTTCCCCGTCCGCGGAAGCCAGCAAGGCCGTAAAGCTTCGCCCGACATCCCGCGTCCGAGTACTCTCATCACAATGCGCACGGTTAGTGCAGCACTCGTTAATGATCCTTCCGCAGGTTCACCTACGGAAACCTTGTTACGACTTTTACTTCCTCTAAAGGATCAAGTTTGAACATCTTTCAATCAACACCGAAGCCATCCAGAGGACGGCCCGGCGGATCGTCCGAAGTTCTCACTAAATCATTCAATCGGTAGTAGCGACGGGCGGTGTGTACAAAGGGCAGGGACGTAATCGACGCAAGCTAATGACTTGCACCTACTAGGGATTCCTGGTTCATGGGGATCCTTGCAGTCCCCAATCCCAACCACGAAAGAGGTTCAGCGGTTACCCGGTCCTCTCGGACAGGGAAGACGCGCTGATTCTTTCAGTGTAGCGCGCGTGCGGCCCAGGACATCTAAGGGCATCACAGACCTGTTATTGCTCACTTTCATATGGCTAGACGCCACTTGTCCCTCTAAGAAGAGTAACGTACCCGAAGATACGTCATCTATTTAGCAGGCTAGAGTCTCGTTCGTTATCGGAATTAACCAGACAAATCGCTCCACCAACTAAGAACGGCCATGCACCACCACCCACCGAATCAAGAAAGAGCTCTCAATCTGTCAATCCTTCCAGTGTCCGGGCCTGGTGAGGTTTCCCGTGTTGAGTCAAATTAAGCCGCAGGCTCCACTCCTGGTGGTGCCCTTCCGTCAATTCCTTTAAGTTTCAGCTTTGCAACCATACTTCCCCCGGAACCCAAAAACTTTGGTTTCCCGGAAGCTGCCCGCAGAGTCATTGAAGTAACGTCTGCGGATCGCTGGTTGGCATCGTTTATGGTTAGAACTAGGGCGGTATCTGATCGCCTTCGAACCTCTAACTTTCGTTCTTGATTAATGAAAACATTCTTGGCAAATGCTTTCGCAGTTGTTCGTCTTGCGACGGTCCAAGAATTTCACCTCTAGCGTCGCAGTACGAATGCCCCCGTCTGTCTCTATTAACCATTACCTCAAGTCCAGAAAACCAACAAAATAAGACCGAGGTCCTATTCCATCATTCCATGCTGTGATATTCAGGCGCGGAGCACCTGCTTTAAGCACTCTAATTTGTTCAAAGTAAACGTACCGGCCACCCAGGACACTCGGTTAAGAGCACCCCGGACAGTCCGGTGGATTGTCCAATCAAGGCAGTGCACACCGCGAGGCGGCACCACCTGATCGCGACCGATATCCAACTACGAGCTTTTTAACCGCAGCAACTTTAATATACGCTATTGGAGCTGGAGTTACCGCGGCTGCTGGCACCAGACTTGCCCTCCAATAGGTCCTCGTTAAAGGATTTAAAGTGTACTCATTCCAATCACAGGGCCTCGGATGAGTCCTGCATCGTTATTTTTCGTCACTACCTCCCCGTGCCGGGAGTGGGTAATTTGCGCGCCTGCTGCCTTCCTTGGATGTGGTAGCCGTTTCTCAGGCTCCCTCTCCGGAATCGAACCCCGATTCCCCGTTACCCGTTGCAACCATGGTAGGCGCATAACCTACCATCGACAGTTGATAAGGCAGACATTTGAAAGATGCGTCGCCGGTGCTAGACCATGCGATCGGCACAAAGTTATTCAGAGTCACCAAGATACGGACCGAAGTCCGATTGGTCTTGATCTAATAAAAGCACCCCTTCCGTAAGGTCGGGGCTATTGTGCATGTATTAGCTCTAGAATTACCACAGTTATCCAAGTAGGATAGTACGATCTAAGGAACCATAACTGATTTATTGAGCCATTCGCGGTTTCGCTGCATAACAGCTTGTACTTAGACATGCATGGCTTAATCTTTGAGACAAGCATATGCTACTGGCAGGATCAACCAGGTAACTGCTGTGAACCTCGCCGAAGCGAGGACACTCAGTTCGAGACGGTCCCACTGGACCCGTCTCTTCTCACTCAACATACGAGAAGCGTCTTGAAAAAGACACTCTCCGTTTCGCATCGACAATGGGCCAGTTCTCTCGCACATACCGTCCACCCGACGGATTCGTCAATTTCGTGCTGCTTCCTCGTTCCACTTCCAGTCATACACGTTTCCTTTGCCTGCAGATCATCGATATACGATAATGCAGATATTGCCGTGACAACAATTTCCTTCGAGTCGGAACCTGCAACAAAGCACAAAAAGTGCTCCGAGAATCGTCCGTCTCTAAGGCAGATGGCACAGCCTGCTCAACACCAAATTTCTACTAAACGGAGCCTGCAACAGAACTCACAAAGCTTTCCCAGCTACCGCGTGTTTGCACAACCCTTGTGCTACTCTGCGGTGACCAAGTCAGTCCTCGTTCGCTCCGAGAATCGTCCGTCTTTCGGTCCTCGATGCCTCACACCAGTACCTTCCTTCAAAATGGAACCTGCAGCAGAGTGCCAGAAACGCTGCTAGTCATCTCACTCCGGCCTTCCAACCGAGGCACAAACCTATATGTTCAAGCGCTCCGAGAATCGTCCGTCTCTCCGGCTTTAGGACCGAATGCTAGGCTTAAAATCCTACTAGAAGAAGCTTACTACAGAGCTCATGAGAAGTGGTCATCACAGCCTTTAAAAAGGCGTGTCCCCTGCAATCTCATTCGCTCCGAGAATAGTCCGTCTTTCGGATTCCGTCGCCTTACACCCAGCACCTGCCTTCGAAACGAAACCTGCAACAGAACGCCAGAAACGCTACAAGCCATCTCACCCCAGCCTTTCAACCGACGCACAAACTAGCATGTTCACACACTCCGTGAACGCCCATCTCTCCGGCTTCAGGACCGAATGCTCGGCGTAAAATCCTACTAGACTGAGCTTGCTACCGAACTCATGAGAAGTGGTCATCACAGCCTTTAAAAAGGCGTGTCCCCTGCAATCTCATTCGCTCCGAGAATAGTCCGTCTTTCGGATTCCGTCACCTCACACCCAGTACCTTTCCTTCAAAACGGAACCTGCAACAGAACGCCAGAAACGCTGCAAGTCGTCTCACCCCGGCCTTTCAACCGAGGCACAAACCTGCATGTTCACACGCTCCGAGAACCGTCCGTCTCTCAGGCTGTAGCACCCTTCATCTTCGTCAAACCCTACTGAGCTCGCTTATCACGAAAGCTCCCGAGACGCCACCAGTCTCCACAGCCTCGAAAGGCGTGCCCCCGGTATCCTCGCTCGCTCCGTGATCCGCCCGCCTCTCGGCTCTGACTCCGACTACTAGGTACTACATATATGTTTCGGAAGCCTCCGGTGACTGCGACATGGCACAACTACCGATACTTGTGGACTTAGAAAAATCGCGATGGGTGTGAAATGAAAAGTGGAATAAAAGGGAGGGGGGAATGAAAATAGGAAAGGGAAATGATATGGTATAATAGAGGAACAATAATTACATCTTTTGTGCATGTTTTAAAAGCATTTCTAACAAGTTAAAAAACACGATTTCTTCCGAAATGAACCGAATCAGGCCTAAAGTGATTGGAGATGATTCTAACTGAATAAAACTGAACATTTTATTAATAAAACTTTTCTATTTTTTCACTTTTTCGTCACTTTTCGTTCGATACTTTTAAGGATTTGAAGGCGGACATGTCGCATACGGCTGGTACTAGACTTGCAGGATTCAAATAATTATCGGAAAAAAAGATTTAGAAACGTGAAAAACAAGATACAGGATAGAAATAAAACATCGGGAAAGGTAAATTAATTAATGTTTCATTACGACGCACAACTTTTGTTTGAAAAACTAAAAAAAAAAATCTCGGCAGGTGAAAAACAATACCTAGGATAGAAAAAAAACATCGGAATTGATAAATTAATAAACGCTGCATTCCCCGGCAATAAGTTATACCAAAAAACCCAAAGTTTTCGACTGTTTTAGCTTAAACGATGATGATAAAGTACTTCAAAAGATCGAAAACTAGCGTCAAAAAGTTTCGGATCATGTCCTGCAATATAAATAAAGCAGTCTCATAACTTTTAAACCTATTTTTCACCTTTCTATTGCTTATTTTAACCGTAACTTCTTTGATTTTGAAACTTTCCATTGTTCACAACAGAAAACAAAATGGCGTCTGTCTGCCGGTAATTGTGCGCCCCACGTGTTCCCGATATTTGTTGAATCTTTGTCCGCCTTTTCGCTTCATTTCCTTAAGCCCATAACTATCCCGTCTTTTCTATTATCGGAAGATCTCCACAATTTCAATTTCTTCCTTATTTTGCCGTTTCCTAGTTGATTCCGTCTGCAACCCACTTAATTCAAGATTCTTCCGTTGCTAACAAAGGAAACAAAATGGCGGCTGTTAAATAGCCATTTATTAGAATCTGAACAATATTCAATATTATCGTGATGACTCTGCATGAATTTCCTTTTATTTGAGCTCTCTTGCCTTCTTAGCACGTTTTAAGAATCCACAATAACTTTTCGTATTCGCGAAAGCAGTTTCCTTTTATATTATTCAATTTTTGATAAATCATCTATTCGTCCGACCGCGATTCTTCCTTTCGCCAACGGCCATACCACGTTGAAAGTACCCAGTCTCGTCAGATCCTGGAATGTCACACAACGTCGGGCCCGGTCAGTACTTAGATGGGTGACCGCTTGGGAACACCGGGTGCTGTTGGCTTTTTGCAATTTTGCTAAGTCCAAAAGTTGGTTAAAAATTAAAAAGTGCAGCGATGAGGTCTCTGACCCAAATTAGGTCGGGCGCCGCAATAAAAAAAAATTTTGGTCCGGAGACCTCGATCACCTTCGAAAAGACGTGGCGGACGCAGCGTGAAATCGGATCTCAAAGCGCTTTGAACTTGACGGGTCGGACGCAGCGTGAAATCGGATATCAAAGCGCTTTGAACTTGACGGGTCGGACACAGCGTGAAATGAGATCTCAAAGCGCTTTGAAGATTGAAGTTGACGTGGAGGACGCAGCGTGAAAAATATTTCGGACGTGATCCCTGTTCGAGTGAAATTTGCTAAGTCCAAAAGTTGGTTAAAAATTAAAAAGTGCAGCGATGAGGTCTCTGACCCAAATTAGGTCGGGCGCCGCTTTAAAAAAATATTTGGTCCGGGGAGCTTCGCCTTCGATTTCACGCTGCGGACCCCGTTGGAAAAAAACTTGGACGGCTGGATCCCAGCTCGAGTGAAATTTGCTAAGTCCAAAAATTCGGTTAAAACTCGAAAAGTGCAACGATGAGGTCTCTGATCCAAATTAGGTCGGGCGCCGCATTAAAAAAAAATTTTGTCCGGAGACCTCGGTCGCCTTCGAAAAGACGTGGCGGACGCAGCGTGAAATCGGAACTCAAAGCGCTTTGAACTTGACGGGTCGGGCGCAGCGTGAAATGAGATCTCAAAGCGCTTTGAAGTTTGAAGATGCCGTGGAGGACGCAGCGTGAAAAATATTTCGGACGTGATCCCTGTTCGAGTGAAATTTGCTAAGTCCAAAAGTTGGTTAAAAATTAAAAAGTGCAGCGATGAGGTCTCTGACCCAAATTAGGTCGGGCGCCGCTTTAAAAAAATATTTTGTCCGGAGACCTCGGTCGCCTTCGAAAAGACGTGGCGGACGCAGCGTGAAATCGGAACTCAAAGCGCTTTGAACTTGACGGGTCGGGCGCAGCGTGAAATGAGATCTCAAAGCGCTTTGAAGTTTGAAGATGCCGTGGAGGACGCAGCGTGAAAAATATTTCGGACGTGATCCCTGTTCGAGTGAAATTTGCTAAGTCCAAAAGTTGGTTAAAAATTAAAAAGTGCAGCGATGAGGTCTCTGACCCAAATTAGGTCGGGCGCCGCTTTAAAAAAATATTTTGTCCGGAGACCTCGGTCGCCTTCGAAAAGACGTGGCGGACGCAGCGTGAAATCGGAACTCAAAGCGCTTTGAACTTGACGGGTCGGGCGCAGCGTGAAATGAGATCTCAAAGCGCTTTGAAGTTTGAAGATGCCGTGGAGGACGCAGCGTGAAAAATATTTCGGACGTGATCCCTGTTCGAGTGAAATTTGCTAAGTCCAAAAGTTGGATAAAAATTAAAAAGTGCAGCGATGAGGTCTCTGACACAAATAAGGTCGGGCGCCGCAATAAAAAAAAATTTGGTCTTTTTGCAGGTAGGATCCTGGTTCGTTGATTGATATTATGACAAAGTCCAACTTGGAGTCAGGATCCGAGTTCGTTGACTGAAATTTGACTAAGTCCAACTTGGAGTCAGGATCCGAGTTCGTTGACTGAAATTTGACTAAGTCCAACTTGGAGTCAGGATCCGAGTTCGTTGACTGAAATTTGACTAAGTCCAACTTGGAGTCAGGATCCGAGTTCGTTGACTGAAATTTGACTAAGTCCAACTTGGAGTCAGGATCCGAGTTCGTTGACTGAAATTTGACTAAGTCCAACTTGGAGTCAGGATCCGAGTTCGTTGACTGAAATTTGACTAAGTCCAACTTGGAGTCAGGATCCGAGTTCGTTGACTGAAATTTGACTAAGTCCAACTTGGAGTCAGGATCCGAGTTCGTTGACTGAAATTTGACTAAGTCCAACTTGGAGTCAGGATCCGAGTTCGTTGACTGAAATTTGACTAAGTCCAACTTGGAGTCAGGATCCGAGTTCGTTGACTGAAATTTGACTAAGTCCAACTTGGAGTCAGGATCCGAGTTCGTTGACTGAAATTTGACTAAGTCCAACTTGGAGTCAGGATCCGAGTTCGTTGACTGAAATTTGACTAAGTCCAACTTGGAGTCAGGATCCGAGTTCGTTGACTGAAATTTGACTAAGTCCAACTTGGAGTCAGGATCCGAGTTCGTTGACTGAAATTTGACTAAGTCCAACTTGGAGTCAGGATCCGAGTTCGTTGACTGAAATTTGACTAAGTCCAACTTGGAGTCAGGATCCGAGTTCGTTGACTGAAATTTGACTAAGTCCAACTTGGAGTCAGGATCCGAGTTCGTTGACTGAAATTTGACTAAGTCCAACTTGGAGTCAGGATCCGAGTTCGTTGACTGAAATTTGACTAAGTCCAACTTGGAGTCAGGATCCGAGTTCGTTGACTGAAATTTGACTAAGTCCAACTTGGAGTCAGGATCCGAGTTCGTTGACTGAAATTTGACTAAGTCCAACTTGGAGTCAGGATCCGAGTTCGTTGACTGAAATTTGACTAAGTCCAACTTGGAGTCAGGATCCGAG
>JAUPMV010000045.1:375000-382500 GCA_030848855.1 Branchinecta sandiegonensis | reverse complement strand
AGACGTTCCATGTGTCCTGCAGTTCGCATGGAATCACGCGTCTAGCTGCGTTCGTCTTCGTGATACGAGCCGAGTGATCCATCCCCCAGGGTCATTTCTCGGTTTTCTCATCGGATTTTCACCCGAATAAGAAGAGTCCACAAGCAACGGTTCAACAATAAAACAAGTGTTTCTCACAAAACAACAAACTCCGAGGAGAGAAATTAATCTCTCCTCCAATCCAAAGGACTACGGCGGATACTGCAGAGATTGCTGGTTCAATTGCGACTCGATCCGAGCGGGCCTTCGTCCTCAGCACGCAACAAGGGGGCCCCTCAACTCTGTCCCGCATACAACGGAGATTCGCAAAAGACCAACGCTCTTCGCAGCCGGTTCAATCGTATAGCGCGATCCACTCCTAGCAGGCCTCCTTCCTTTGGCGCACGACATGGGGGCCAATGAAATTCTTCCCGCGGCAACGGAGTTGCACACAACGACAAACACCCCGCTATCGCCTCCAGTTCGATCGTCAAGTGCACTTCGATCCTAGCGGGCCTTCGTCCTCGACACGCAACAAGGGGGCCACTCAACTCCGTCCCGCATACAACGGAGATGCGCACGAGGTCAAACTTTCAGCAACTCACAGTCTGCTCAGCCGTATAGCGAGATTTGCTCCTAGCGGGACTGGGTCCTCGGCGCGCAACGAGGGGGCCACTCAACTTTGTCCCGCAACAACGGAGATTCGCACAACAGCGAACGGTCTGCTTTTCGCAACCCTCTGGTTGTCTGGCAGCAAACAGCCAGTGTCCGACACGATACGCCTCCTAGCGGGCTTCCTTCCTTTGGCACGCAACAGGGGGGCCAGAGGGAATTCTACCCGCAGCAACGGAAGCAGCGCGTCGTCTACTAGCCAGTCGCGTCTCAGACGACACGCATCAGCAGAGTCCTTAGTCATGCGCTCTTCGGCCGGCGGGATTCGCTTCGGGCGCGCTACAAGGGGTAGCCCAGTGGAATCCCGCTACACAAAGATCGTGCTCTGACTTTGAACTCCGATTTAGCATGCCCTTTTCCCCGTCCGCGGAAGCCAGCAAGGCCGTAAAGCTTCGCCCGACATCCCGCGTCCGAGTACTCTCATCACAATGCGCACGGTTAGTGCAGCACTCGTTAATGATCCTTCCGCAGGTTCACCTACGGAAACCTTGTTACGACTTTTACTTCCTCTAAAGGATCAAGTTTGAACATCTTTCAATCAACACCGAAGCCATCCAGAGGACGGCCCGGCGGATCGTCCGAAGTTCTCACTAAATCATTCAATCGGTAGTAGCGACGGGCGGTGTGTACAAAGGGCAGGGACGTAATCGACGCAAGCTAATGACTTGCACCTACTAGGGATTCCTGGTTCATGGGGATCCTTGCAGTCCCCAATCCCAACCACGAAAGAGGTTCAGCGGTTACCCGGTCCTCTCGGACAGGGAAGACGCGCTGATTCTTTCAGTGTAGCGCGCGTGCGGCCCAGGACATCTAAGGGCATCACAGACCTGTTATTGCTCACTTTCATATGGCTAGACGCCACTTGTCCCTCTAAGAAGAGTAACGTACCCGAAGATACGTCATCTATTTAGCAGGCTAGAGTCTCGTTCGTTATCGGAATTAACCAGACAAATCGCTCCACCAACTAAGAACGGCCATGCACCACCACCCACCGAATCAAGAAAGAGCTCTCAATCTGTCAATCCTTCCAGTGTCCGGGCCTGGTGAGGTTTCCCGTGTTGAGTCAAATTAAGCCGCAGGCTCCACTCCTGGTGGTGCCCTTCCGTCAATTCCTTTAAGTTTCAGCTTTGCAACCATACTTCCCCCGGAACCCAAAAACTTTGGTTTCCCGGAAGCTGCCCGCAGAGTCATTGAAGTAACGTCTGCGGATCGCTGGTTGGCATCGTTTATGGTTAGAACTAGGGCGGTATCTGATCGCCTTCGAACCTCTAACTTTCGTTCTTGATTAATGAAAACATTCTTGGCAAATGCTTTCGCAGTTGTTCGTCTTGCGACGGTCCAAGAATTTCACCTCTAGCGTCGCAGTACGAATGCCCCCGTCTGTCTCTATTAACCATTACCTCAAGTCCAGAAAACCAACAAAATAAGACCGAGGTCCTATTCCATCATTCCATGCTGTGATATTCAGGCGCGGAGCACCTGCTTTAAGCACTCTAATTTGTTCAAAGTAAACGTACCGGCCACCCAGGACACTCGGTTAAGAGCACCCCGGACAGTCCGGTGGATTGTCCAATCAAGGCAGTGCACACCGCGAGGCGGCACCACCTGATCGCGACCGATATCCAACTACGAGCTTTTTAACCGCAGCAACTTTAATATACGCTATTGGAGCTGGAGTTACCGCGGCTGCTGGCACCAGACTTGCCCTCCAATAGGTCCTCGTTAAAGGATTTAAAGTGTACTCATTCCAATCACAGGGCCTCGGATGAGTCCTGCATCGTTATTTTTCGTCACTACCTCCCCGTGCCGGGAGTGGGTAATTTGCGCGCCTGCTGCCTTCCTTGGATGTGGTAGCCGTTTCTCAGGCTCCCTCTCCGGAATCGAACCCCGATTCCCCGTTACCCGTTGCAACCATGGTAGGCGCATAACCTACCATCGACAGTTGATAAGGCAGACATTTGAAAGATGCGTCGCCGGTGCTAGACCATGCGATCGGCACAAAGTTATTCAGAGTCACCAAGATACGGACCGAAGTCCGATTGGTCTTGATCTAATAAAAGCACCCCTTCCGTAAGGTCGGGGCTATTGTGCATGTATTAGCTCTAGAATTACCACAGTTATCCAAGTAGGATAGTACGATCTAAGGAACCATAACTGATTTATTGAGCCATTCGCGGTTTCGCTGCATAACAGCTTGTACTTAGACATGCATGGCTTAATCTTTGAGACAAGCATATGCTACTGGCAGGATCAACCAGGTAACTGCTGTGAACCTCGCCGAAGCGAGGACACTCAGTTCGAGACGGTCCCACTGGACCCGTCTCTTCTCACTCAACATACGAGAAGCGTCTTGAAAAAGACACTCTCCGTTTCGCATCGACAATGGGCCAGTTCTCTCGCACATACCGTCCACCCGACGGATTCGTCAATTTCGTGCTGCTTCCTCGTTCCACTTCCAGTCATACACGTTTCCTTTGCCTGCAGATCATCGATATACGATAATGCAGATATTGCCGTGACAACAATTTCCTTCGAGTCGGAACCTGCAACAAAGCACAAAAAGTGCTCCGAGAATCGTCCGTCTCTAAGGCAGATGGCACAGCCTGCTCAACACCAAATTTCTACTAAACGGAGCCTGCAACAGAACTCACAAAGCTTTCCCAGCTACCGCGTGTTTGCACAACCCTTGTGCTACTCTGCGGTGACCAAGTCAGTCCTCGTTCGCTCCGAGAATCGTCCGTCTTTCGGTCCTCGATGCCTCACACCAGTACCTTCCTTCAAAATGGAACCTGCAGCAGAGTGCCAGAAACGCTGCTAGTCATCTCACTCCGGCCTTCCAACCGAGGCACAAACCTATATGTTCAAGCGCTCCGAGAATCGTCCGTCTCTCCGGCTTTAGGACCGAATGCTAGGCTTAAAATCCTACTAGAAGAAGCTTACTACAGAGCTCATGAGAAGTGGTCATCACAGCCTTTAAAAAGGCGTGTCCCCTGCAATCTCATTCGCTCCGAGAATAGTCCGTCTTTCGGATTCCGTCGCCTTACACCCAGCACCTGCCTTCGAAACGAAACCTGCAACAGAACGCCAGAAACGCTACAAGCCATCTCACCCCAGCCTTTCAACCGACGCACAAACTAGCATGTTCACACACTCCGTGAACGCCCATCTCTCCGGCTTCAGGACCGAATGCTCGGCGTAAAATCCTACTAGACTGAGCTTGCTACCGAACTCATGAGAAGTGGTCATCACAGCCTTTAAAAAGGCGTGTCCCCTGCAATCTCATTCGCTCCGAGAATAGTCCGTCTTTCGGATTCCGTCACCTCACACCCAGTACCTTTCCTTCAAAACGGAACCTGCAACAGAACGCCAGAAACGCTGCAAGTCGTCTCACCCCGGCCTTTCAACCGAGGCACAAACCTGCATGTTCACACGCTCCGAGAACCGTCCGTCTCTCAGGCTGTAGCACCCTTCATCTTCGTCAAACCCTACTGAGCTCGCTTATCACGAAAGCTCCCGAGACGCCACCAGTCTCCACAGCCTCGAAAGGCGTGCCCCCGGTATCCTCGCTCGCTCCGTGATCCGCCCGCCTCTCGGCTCTGACTCCGACTACTAGGTACTACATATATGTTTCGGAAGCCTCCGGTGACTGCGACATGGCACAACTACCGATACTTGTGGACTTAGAAAAATCGCGATGGGTGTGAAATGAAAAGTGGAATAAAAGGGAGGGGGGAATGAAAATAGGAAAGGGAAATGATATGGTATAATAGAGGAACAATAATTACATCTTTTGTGCATGTTTTAAAAGCATTTCTAACAAGTTAAAAAACACGATTTCTTCCGAAATGAACCGAATCAGGCCTAAAGTGATTGGAGATGATTCTAACTGAATAAAACTGAACATTTTATTAATAAAACTTTTCTATTTTTTCACTTTTTCGTCACTTTTCGTTCGATACTTTTAAGGATTTGAAGGCGGACATGTCGCATACGGCTGGTACTAGACTTGCAGGATTCAAATAATTATCGGAAAAAAAGATTTAGAAACGTGAAAAACAAGATACAGGATAGAAATAAAACATCGGGAAAGGTAAATTAATTAATGTTTCATTACGACGCACAACTTTTGTTTGAAAAACTAAAAAAAAAAATCTCGGCAGGTGAAAAACAATACCTAGGATAGAAAAAAAACATCGGAATTGATAAATTAATAAACGCTGCATTCCCCGGCAATAAGTTATACCAAAAAACCCAAAGTTTTCGACTGTTTTAGCTTAAACGATGATGATAAAGTACTTCAAAAGATCGAAAACTAGCGTCAAAAAGTTTCGGATCATGTCCTGCAATATAAATAAAGCAGTCTCATAACTTTTAAACCTATTTTTCACCTTTCTATTGCTTATTTTAACCGTAACTTCTTTGATTTTGAAACTTTCCATTGTTCACAACAGAAAACAAAATGGCGTCTGTCTGCCGGTAATTGTGCGCCCCACGTGTTCCCGATATTTGTTGAATCTTTGTCCGCCTTTTCGCTTCATTTCCTTAAGCCCATAACTATCCCGTCTTTTCTATTATCGGAAGATCTCCACAATTTCAATTTCTTCCTTATTTTGCCGTTTCCTAGTTGATTCCGTCTGCAACCCACTTAATTCAAGATTCTTCCGTTGCTAACAAAGGAAACAAAATGGCGGCTGTTAAATAGCCATTTATTAGAATCTGAACAATATTCAATATTATCGTGATGACTCTGCATGAATTTCCTTTTATTTGAGCTCTCTTGCCTTCTTAGCACGTTTTAAGAATCCACAATAACTTTTCGTATTCGCGAAAGCAGTTTCCTTTTATATTATTCAATTTTTGATAAATCATCTATTCGTCCGACCGCGATTCTTCCTTTCGCCAACGGCCATACCACGTTGAAAGTACCCAGTCTCGTCAGATCCTGGAATGTCACACAACGTCGGGCCCGGTCAGTACTTAGATGGGTGACCGCTTGGGAACACCGGGTGCTGTTGGCTTTTTGCAATTTTGCTAAGTCCAAAAGTTGGTTAAAAATTAAAAAGTGCAGCGATGAGGTCTCTGACCCAAATTAGGTCGGGCGCCGCAATAAAAAAAAATTTTGGTCCGGAGACCTCGATCACCTTCGAAAAGACGTGGCGGACGCAGCGTGAAATCGGATCTCAAAGCGCTTTGAACTTGACGGGTCGGACGCAGCGTGAAATCGGATATCAAAGCGCTTTGAACTTGACGGGTCGGACACAGCGTGAAATGAGATCTCAAAGCGCTTTGAAGATTGAAGTTGACGTGGAGGACGCAGCGTGAAAAATATTTCGGACGTGATCCCTGTTCGAGTGAAATTTGCTAAGTCCAAAAGTTGGTTAAAAATTAAAAAGTGCAGCGATGAGGTCTCTGACCCAAATTAGGTCGGGCGCCGCTTTAAAAAAATATTTGGTCCGGGGAGCTTCGCCTTCGATTTCACGCTGCGGACCCCGTTGGAAAAAAACTTGGACGGCTGGATCCCAGCTCGAGTGAAATTTGCTAAGTCCAAAAATTCGGTTAAAACTCGAAAAGTGCAACGATGAGGTCTCTGATCCAAATTAGGTCGGGCGCCGCATTAAAAAAAAATTTTGTCCGGAGACCTCGGTCGCCTTCGAAAAGACGTGGCGGACGCAGCGTGAAATCGGAACTCAAAGCGCTTTGAACTTGACGGGTCGGGCGCAGCGTGAAATGAGATCTCAAAGCGCTTTGAAGTTTGAAGATGCCGTGGAGGACGCAGCGTGAAAAATATTTCGGACGTGATCCCTGTTCGAGTGAAATTTGCTAAGTCCAAAAGTTGGTTAAAAATTAAAAAGTGCAGCGATGAGGTCTCTGACCCAAATTAGGTCGGGCGCCGCTTTAAAAAAATATTTTGTCCGGAGACCTCGGTCGCCTTCGAAAAGACGTGGCGGACGCAGCGTGAAATCGGAACTCAAAGCGCTTTGAACTTGACGGGTCGGGCGCAGCGTGAAATGAGATCTCAAAGCGCTTTGAAGTTTGAAGATGCCGTGGAGGACGCAGCGTGAAAAATATTTCGGACGTGATCCCTGTTCGAGTGAAATTTGCTAAGTCCAAAAGTTGGTTAAAAATTAAAAAGTGCAGCGATGAGGTCTCTGACCCAAATTAGGTCGGGCGCCGCTTTAAAAAAATATTTTGTCCGGAGACCTCGGTCGCCTTCGAAAAGACGTGGCGGACGCAGCGTGAAATCGGAACTCAAAGCGCTTTGAACTTGACGGGTCGGGCGCAGCGTGAAATGAGATCTCAAAGCGCTTTGAAGTTTGAAGATGCCGTGGAGGACGCAGCGTGAAAAATATTTCGGACGTGATCCCTGTTCGAGTGAAATTTGCTAAGTCCAAAAGTTGGATAAAAATTAAAAAGTGCAGCGATGAGGTCTCTGACACAAATAAGGTCGGGCGCCGCAATAAAAAAAAATTTGGTCTTTTTGCAGGTAGGATCCTGGTTCGTTGATTGATATTATGACAAAGTCCAACTTGGAGTCAGGATCCGAGTTCGTTGACTGAAATTTGACTAAGTCCAACTTGGAGTCAGGATCCGAGTTCGTTGACTGAAATTTGACTAAGTCCAACTTGGAGTCAGGATCCGAGTTCGTTGACTGAAATTTGACTAAGTCCAACTTGGAGTCAGGATCCGAGTTCGTTGACTGAAATTTGACTAAGTCCAACTTGGAGTCAGGATCCGAGTTCGTTGACTGAAATTTGACTAAGTCCAACTTGGAGTCAGGATCCGAGTTCGTTGACTGAAATTTGACTAAGT
>JAUPMV010000045.1:360000-370000 GCA_030848855.1 Branchinecta sandiegonensis | reverse complement strand
AATAGGTTGAGGCCGTTACGGCCCCAAGGCCTCTAATCATTCGCTTTACCGGATGAGACTCCGTCTCCTTGCATTGAGCGCCAGCTATCCTGAGGGAAACTTCGGGAGGAACCAGCTACTAGACGGTTCGATTAGTCTTTCGCCCCTATACCAAGCTCCGACGATCGATTTGCACGTCAGAATCGCTGCGGTCCTCCATCAGGGTTTCCCCTGACTTCGACCTGGCCAGGCATAGGTCACCATCTTTCGGGTCCCAACGTGTACGCTCTTGGTGCGTCGCATCCGCAACGGGATCGCAACGCCCCGGGGATGCGCCCGAGCCACCGAGGTGAAACGGGATCTCCCCTCAGCACCGCAAGCAGTGCCTTCACTTTCATTTCGCCTTCGGTCTTTATCAACCTACGACTCGCGCACATGTTAGACTCCTTGGTCCGTGTTTCAAGACGGGTCGGATGGGTCCCGCCTACTTCCTGCGCGTCCGCGGGCATGGGCCCCGTGGCCGACAGTCTTGCGACTCGCCACGATTGCCCCGCGGACTCTAGAAACGAACCGAGCCAGCGCCGGGAGACCAGCCCTCGATGCCGAAGCACCTCGAAACCGGATCCGTCTGACGCCGCCCCAGTCACGTGCAGGATACGAATCCGCACAGGAATACACGCCCGCACAGAGGCACCGCCCCAGCCACGCGATCCACGGCAAGCCGCAACCGCGCTACCGAGACAGACATTGCACGAACGCTGATCCCGTAACGGCTCGAGCTTCGAAGGTCCATCCGTTTAACCCCCTGGAGGATTTCACGCACTATTGAACTCTCTCTTCAAAGTTCTTTTCAACTTTCCCTCGCGGTACTTGTCCACTATCGGTCTCGTATCCATATTTAGCCTTAGATGGAGTTTACCACCTGCTTAGGGCTGCACGCTCAAGCAACCCGACTCTAAGGAGACTCCCATGGGCCTTCGAACACCAGTCCTAAGGGCCTGACACCCGCTTTGGGCAATCGAGCCACATTCATGAGGACTTTAGACTTGGTGAACGAGGGTTCAAGGAGCTCCTAAACACCGCATCGGCCGAGCCGCGGCCGTGAGGCTACGACCGGCCCTTGGTGCTGGGCTCTTCCCTCTTCGCTCGCCGCTACTAGGGGAATCCTTGTTAGTTTCTTTTCCTCCGCTGACTAATATGCTTAAGTCAAGCGGGTCGCCTCACCTGAGCTGAGGTCAGAGAATAGGTTTGGTTGAGGTCTCACGACTGAGAACACTCGCCAGCAACGATAAGTTCCATCGAGCATCGACGCTCACCCGTATATAGACAGTTCCAGCGTATCGGGACCATCGTCCACAAGACTCGCCGCGACCGGTATCGTACGTTTATGTGCCCATTCTTTTCGTCTCACTTTATCTCTCACTGCCATGGTCCGACTTGCCCTCTTGTCTTCCACACCTCACTAGTGACAACGAAACGAATTATTCAAAGCACATCCCGGCTACCGCGTATTTTCGCGCCACGTGCGCTACTCTGCGGTGACCAGGCGTACGCCCCAGCGGCAAATCTCACGAACGACGTTCCCCAGCTAGTCTGCGAACAGGTGCCGGATCTCGTCGGACATTGCCATACATTTAAGAAGGTTGCCCTGAACGGCAGCGAGGCCATCGGGAATCCTCCCAGATTACGAACCCAGGGAGTCTTAGCCGTGGGTGTCACCCCACCGCGTACCAACTCCCAGTCGTATGTATATAATAAACCGACCCTCAGCCAGGTGTAGTCCAAGCCAGAGGCTGGACTGCCATGTGCGTTCGAAGGATAGACGTTCCATGTGTCCTGCAGTTCGCATGGAATCACGCGTCTAGCTGCGTTCGTCTTCGTGATACGAGCCGAGTGATCCATCCCCCAGGGTCATTTCTCGGTTTTCTCATCGGATTTTCACCCGAATAAGAAGAGTCCACAAGCAACGGTTCAACAATAAAACAAGTGTTTCTCACAAAACAACAAACTCCGAGGAGAGAAATTAATCTCTCCTCCAATCCAAAGGACTACGGCGGATACTGCAGAGATTGCTGGTTCAATTGCGACTCGATCCGAGCGGGCCTTCGTCCTCAGCACGCAACAAGGGGGCCCCTCAACTCTGTCCCGCATACAACGGAGATTCGCAAAAGACCAACGCTCTTCGCAGCCGGTTCAATCGTATAGCGCGATCCACTCCTAGCAGGCCTCCTTCCTTTGGCGCACGACATGGGGGCCAATGAAATTCTTCCCGCGGCAACGGAGTTGCACACAACGACAAACACCCCGCTATCGCCTCCAGTTCGATCGTCAAGTGCACTTCGATCCTAGCGGGCCTTCGTCCTCGACACGCAACAAGGGGGCCACTCAACTCCGTCCCGCATACAACGGAGATGCGCACGAGGTCAAACTTTCAGCAACTCACAGTCTGCTCAGCCGTATAGCGAGATTTGCTCCTAGCGGGACTGGGTCCTCGGCGCGCAACGAGGGGGCCACTCAACTTTGTCCCGCAACAACGGAGATTCGCACAACAGCGAACGGTCTGCTTTTCGCAACCCTCTGGTTGTCTGGCAGCAAACAGCCAGTGTCCGACACGATACGCCTCCTAGCGGGCTTCCTTCCTTTGGCACGCAACAGGGGGGCCAGAGGGAATTCTACCCGCAGCAACGGAAGCAGCGCGTCGTCTACTAGCCAGTCGCGTCTCAGACGACACGCATCAGCAGAGTCCTTAGTCATGCGCTCTTCGGCCGGCGGGATTCGCTTCGGGCGCGCTACAAGGGGTAGCCCAGTGGAATCCCGCTACACAAAGATCGTGCTCTGACTTTGAACTCCGATTTAGCATGCCCTTTTCCCCGTCCGCGGAAGCCAGCAAGGCCGTAAAGCTTCGCCCGACATCCCGCGTCCGAGTACTCTCATCACAATGCGCACGGTTAGTGCAGCACTCGTTAATGATCCTTCCGCAGGTTCACCTACGGAAACCTTGTTACGACTTTTACTTCCTCTAAAGGATCAAGTTTGAACATCTTTCAATCAACACCGAAGCCATCCAGAGGACGGCCCGGCGGATCGTCCGAAGTTCTCACTAAATCATTCAATCGGTAGTAGCGACGGGCGGTGTGTACAAAGGGCAGGGACGTAATCGACGCAAGCTAATGACTTGCACCTACTAGGGATTCCTGGTTCATGGGGATCCTTGCAGTCCCCAATCCCAACCACGAAAGAGGTTCAGCGGTTACCCGGTCCTCTCGGACAGGGAAGACGCGCTGATTCTTTCAGTGTAGCGCGCGTGCGGCCCAGGACATCTAAGGGCATCACAGACCTGTTATTGCTCACTTTCATATGGCTAGACGCCACTTGTCCCTCTAAGAAGAGTAACGTACCCGAAGATACGTCATCTATTTAGCAGGCTAGAGTCTCGTTCGTTATCGGAATTAACCAGACAAATCGCTCCACCAACTAAGAACGGCCATGCACCACCACCCACCGAATCAAGAAAGAGCTCTCAATCTGTCAATCCTTCCAGTGTCCGGGCCTGGTGAGGTTTCCCGTGTTGAGTCAAATTAAGCCGCAGGCTCCACTCCTGGTGGTGCCCTTCCGTCAATTCCTTTAAGTTTCAGCTTTGCAACCATACTTCCCCCGGAACCCAAAAACTTTGGTTTCCCGGAAGCTGCCCGCAGAGTCATTGAAGTAACGTCTGCGGATCGCTGGTTGGCATCGTTTATGGTTAGAACTAGGGCGGTATCTGATCGCCTTCGAACCTCTAACTTTCGTTCTTGATTAATGAAAACATTCTTGGCAAATGCTTTCGCAGTTGTTCGTCTTGCGACGGTCCAAGAATTTCACCTCTAGCGTCGCAGTACGAATGCCCCCGTCTGTCTCTATTAACCATTACCTCAAGTCCAGAAAACCAACAAAATAAGACCGAGGTCCTATTCCATCATTCCATGCTGTGATATTCAGGCGCGGAGCACCTGCTTTAAGCACTCTAATTTGTTCAAAGTAAACGTACCGGCCACCCAGGACACTCGGTTAAGAGCACCCCGGACAGTCCGGTGGATTGTCCAATCAAGGCAGTGCACACCGCGAGGCGGCACCACCTGATCGCGACCGATATCCAACTACGAGCTTTTTAACCGCAGCAACTTTAATATACGCTATTGGAGCTGGAGTTACCGCGGCTGCTGGCACCAGACTTGCCCTCCAATAGGTCCTCGTTAAAGGATTTAAAGTGTACTCATTCCAATCACAGGGCCTCGGATGAGTCCTGCATCGTTATTTTTCGTCACTACCTCCCCGTGCCGGGAGTGGGTAATTTGCGCGCCTGCTGCCTTCCTTAGATGTGGTAGCCGTTTCTCAGGCTCCCTCTCCGGAATCGAACCCCGATTCCCCGTTACCCGTTGCAACCATGGTAGGCGCATAACCTACCATCGACAGTTGATAAGGCAGACATTTGAAAGATGCGTCGCCGGTGCTAGACCATGCGATCGGCACAAAGTTATTCAGAGTCACCAAGATACGGACCGAAGTCCGATTGGTCTTGATCTAATAAAAGCACCCCTTCCGTAAGGTCGGGGCTATTGTGCATGTATTAGCTCTAGAATTACCACAGTTATCCAAGTAGGATAGTACGATCTAAGGAACCATAACTGATTTATTGAGCCATTCGCGGTTTCGCTGCATAACAGCTTGTACTTAGACATGCATGGCTTAATCTTTGAGACAAGCATATGCTACTGGCAGGATCAACCAGGTAACTGCTGTGAACCTCGCCGAAGCGAGGACACTCAGTTCGAGACGGTCCCACTGGACCCGTCTCTTCTCACTCAACATACGAGAAGCGTCTTGAAAAAGACACTCTCCGTTTCGCATCGACAATGGGCCAGTTCTCTCGCACATACCGTCCACCCGACGGATTCGTCAATTTCGTGCTGCTTCCTCGTTCCACTTCCAGTCATACACGTTTCCTTTGCCTGCAGATCATCGATATACGATAATGCAGATATTGCCGTGACAACAATTTCCTTCGAGTCGGAACCTGCAACAAAGCACAAAAAGTGCTCCGAGAATCGTCCGTCTCTAAGGCAGATGGCACAGCCTGCTCAACACCAAATTTCTACTAAACGGAGCCTGCAACAGAACTCACAAAGCTTTCCCAGCTACCGCGTGTTTGCACAACCCTTGTGCTACTCTGCGGTGACCAAGTCAGTCCTCGTTCGCTCCGAGAATCGTCCGTCTTTCGGTCCTCGATGCCTCACACCAGTACCTTCCTTCAAAATGGAACCTGCAGCAGAGTGCCAGAAACGCTGCTAGTCATCTCACTCCGGCCTTCCAACCGAGGCACAAACCTATATGTTCAAGCGCTCCGAGAATCGTCCGTCTCTCCGGCTTTAGGACCGAATGCTAGGCTTAAAATCCTACTAGAAGAAGCTTACTACAGAGCTCATGAGAAGTGGTCATCACAGCCTTTAAAAAGGCGTGTCCCCTGCAATCTCATTCGCTCCGAGAATAGTCCGTCTTTCGGATTCCGTCGCCTTACACCCAGCACCTGCCTTCGAAACGAAACCTGCAACAGAACGCCAGAAACGCTACAAGCCATCTCACCCCAGCCTTTCAACCGACGCACAAACTAGCATGTTCACACACTCCGTGAACGCCCATCTCTCCGGCTTCAGGACCGAATGCTCGGCGTAAAATCCTACTAGACTGAGCTTGCTACCGAACTCATGAGAAGTGGTCATCACAGCCTTTAAAAAGGCGTGTCCCCTGCAATCTCATTCGCTCCGAGAATAGTCCGTCTTTCGGATTCCGTCACCTCACACCCAGTACCTTTCCTTCAAAACGGAACCTGCAACAGAACGCCAGAAACGCTGCAAGTCGTCTCACCCCGGCCTTTCAACCGAGGCACAAACCTGCATGTTCACACGCTCCGAGAACCGTCCGTCTCTCAGGCTGTAGCACCCTTCATCTTCGTCAAACCCTACTGAGCTCGCTTATCACGAAAGCTCCCGAGACGCCACCAGTCTCCACAGCCTCGAAAGGCGTGCCCCCGGTATCCTCGCTCGCTCCGTGATCCGCCCGCCTCTCGGCTCTGACTCCGACTACTAGGTACTACATATATGTTTCGGAAGCCTCCGGTGACTGCGACATGGCACAACTACCGATACTTGTGGACTTAGAAAAATCGCGATGGGTGTGAAATGAAAAGTGGAATAAAAGGGAGGGGGGAATGAAAATAGGAAAGGGAAATGATATGGTATAATAGAGGAACAATAATTACATCTTTTGTGCATGTTTTAAAAGCATTTCTAACAAGTTAAAAAACACGATTTCTTCCGAAATGAACCGAATCAGGCCTAAAGTGATTGGAGATGATTCTAACTGAATAAAACTGAACATTTTATTAATAAAACTTTTCTATTTTTTCACTTTTTCGTCACTTTTCGTTCGATACTTTTAAGGATTTGAAGGCGGACATGTCGCATACGGCTGGTACTAGACTTGCAGGATTCAAATAATTATCGGAAAAAAAGATTTAGAAACGTGAAAAACAAGATACAGGATAGAAATAAAACATCGGGAAAGGTAAATTAATTAATGTTTCATTACGACGCACAACTTTTGTTTGAAAAACTAAAAAAAAAAATCTCGGCAGGTGAAAAACAATACCTAGGATAGAAAAAAAACATCGGAATTGATAAATTAATAAACGCTGCATTCCCCGGCAATAAGTTATACCAAAAAACCCAAAGTTTTCGACTGTTTTAGCTTAAACGATGATGATAAAGTACTTCAAAAGATCGAAAACTAGCGTCAAAAAGTTTCGGATCATGTCCTGCAATATAAATAAAGCAGTCTCATAACTTTTAAACCTATTTTTCACCTTTCTATTGCTTATTTTAACCGTAACTTCTTTGATTTTGAAACTTTCCATTGTTCACAACAGAAAACAAAATGGCGTCTGTCTGCCGGTAATTGTGCGCCCCACGTGTTCCCGATATTTGTTGAATCTTTGTCCGCCTTTTCGCTTCATTTCCTTAAGCCCATAACTATCCCGTCTTTTCTATTATCGGAAGATCTCCACAATTTCAATTTCTTCCTTATTTTGCCGTTTCCTAGTTGATTCCGTCTGCAACCCACTTAATTCAAGATTCTTCCGTTGCTAACAAAGGAAACAAAATGGCGGCTGTTAAATAGCCATTTATTAGAATCTGAACAATATTCAATATTATCGTGATGACTCTGCATGAATTTCCTTTTATTTGAGCTCTCTTGCCTTCTTAGCACGTTTTAAGAATCCACAATAACTTTTCGTATTCGCGAAAGCAGTTTCCTTTTATATTATTCAATTTTTGATAAATCATCTATTCGTCCGACCGCGATTCTTCCTTTCGCCAACGGCCATACCACGTTGAAAGTACCCAGTCTCGTCAGATCCTGGAATGTCACACAACGTCGGGCCCGGTCAGTACTTAGATGGGTGACCGCTTGGGAACACCGGGTGCTGTTGGCTTTTTGCAATTTTGCTAAGTCCAAAAGTTGGTTAAAAATTAAAAAGTGCAGCGATGAGGTCTCTGACCCAAATTAGGTCGGGCGCCGCAATAAAAAAAAATTTTGGTCCGGAGACCTCGATCACCTTCGAAAAGACGTGGCGGACGCAGCGTGAAATCGGATCTCAAAGCGCTTTGAACTTGACGGGTCGGACGCAGCGTGAAATCGGATATCAAAGCGCTTTGAACTTGACGGGTCGGACACAGCGTGAAATGAGATCTCAAAGCGCTTTGAAGATTGAAGTTGACGTGGAGGACGCAGCGTGAAAAATATTTCGGACGTGATCCCTGTTCGAGTGAAATTTGCTAAGTCCAAAAGTTGGTTAAAAATTAAAAAGTGCAGCGATGAGGTCTCTGACCCAAATTAGGTCGGGCGCCGCTTTAAAAAAATATTTGGTCCGGGGAGCTTCGCCTTCGATTTCACGCTGCGGACCCCGTTGGAAAAAAACTTGGACGGCTGGATCCCAGCTCGAGTGAAATTTGCTAAGTCCAAAAATTCGGTTAAAACTCGAAAAGTGCAACGATGAGGTCTCTGATCCAAATTAGGTCGGGCGCCGCATTAAAAAAAAATTTTGTCCGGAGACCTCGGTCGCCTTCGAAAAGACGTGGCGGACGCAGCGTGAAATCGGAACTCAAAGCGCTTTGAACTTGACGGGTCGGGCGCAGCGTGAAATGAGATCTCAAAGCGCTTTGAAGTTTGAAGATGCCGTGGAGGACGCAGCGTGAAAAATATTTCGGACGTGATCCCTGTTCGAGTGAAATTTGCTAAGTCCAAAAGTTGGTTAAAAATTAAAAAGTGCAGCGATGAGGTCTCTGACCCAAATTAGGTCGGGCGCCGCTTTAAAAAAATATTTTGTCCGGAGACCTCGGTCGCCTTCGAAAAGACGTGGCGGACGCAGCGTGAAATCGGAACTCAAAGCGCTTTGAACTTGACGGGTCGGGCGCAGCGTGAAATGAGATCTCAAAGCGCTTTGAAGTTTGAAGATGCCGTGGAGGACGCAGCGTGAAAAATATTTCGGACGTGATCCCTGTTCGAGTGAAATTTGCTAAGTCCAAAAGTTGGTTAAAAATTAAAAAGTGCAGCGATGAGGTCTCTGACCCAAATTAGGTCGGGCGCCGCTTTAAAAAAATATTTTGTCCGGAGACCTCGGTCGCCTTCGAAAAGACGTGGCGGACGCAGCGTGAAATCGGAACTCAAAGCGCTTTGAACTTGACGGGTCGGGCGCAGCGTGAAATGAGATCTCAAAGCGCTTTGAAGTTTGAAGATGCCGTGGAGGACGCAGCGTGAAAAATATTTCGGACGTGATCCCTGTTCGAGTGAAATTTGCTAAGTCCAAAAGTTGGATAAAAATTAAAAAGTGCAGCGATGAGGTCTCTGACACAAATAAGGTCGGGCGCCGCAATAAAAAAAAATTTGGTCTTTTTGCAGGTAGGATCCTGGTTCGTTGATTGATATTATGACAAAGTCCAACTTGGAGTCAGGATCCGAGTTCGTTGACTGAAATTTGACTAAGTCCAACTTGGAGTCAGGATCCGAGTTCGTTGACTGAAATTTGACTAAGTCCAACTTGGAGTCAGGATCCGAGTTCGTTGACTGAAATTTGACTAAGTCCAACTTGGAGTCAGGATCCGAGTTCGTTGACTGAAATTTGACTAAGTCCAACTTGGAGTCAGGATCCGAGTTCGTTGACTGAAATTTGACTAAGTCCAACTTGGAGTCAGGATCCGAGTTCGTTGACTGAAATTTGACTAAGTCCAACTTGGAGTCAGGATCCGAGTTCGTTGACTGAAATTTGACTAAGTCCAACTTGGAGTCAGGATCCGAGTTCGTTGACTGAAATTTGACTAAGTCCAACTTGGAGTCAGGATCCGAGTTCGTTGACTGAAATTTGACTAAGTCCAACTTGGAGTCAGGATCCGAGTTCGTTGACTGAAATTTGACTAAGTCCAACTTGGAGTCAGGATCCGAGTTCGTTGACTGAAATTTGACTAAGTCCAACTTGGAGTCAGGATCCGAGTTCGTTGACTGAAATTTGACTAAGTCCAACTTGGAGTCAGGATCCGAGTTCGTTGACTGAAATTTGACTAAGTCCAACTTGGAGTCAGGATCCGAGTTCGTTGACTGAAATTTGACTAAGTCCAACTTGGAGTCAGGATCCGAGTTCGTTGACTGAAATTTGACTAAGTCCAACTTGGAGTCAGGATCCGAGTTCGTTGACTGAAATTTGACTAAGTCCAACTTGGAGTCAGGATCCGAGTTCGTTGACTGAAATTTGACTAAGTCCAACTTGGAGTCAGGATCCGAGTTCGTTGACTGAAATTTGACTAAGTCCAACTTGGAGTCAGGATCCGAGTTCGTTGACTGAAATTTGACTAAGTCCAACTTGGAGTCAGGATCCGAGTTCGTTGACTGAAATTTGACTAAGTCCAACTTGGAGTCAGGATCCGAGTTCGTT
>JAUPMV010000045.1:347500-355000 GCA_030848855.1 Branchinecta sandiegonensis | reverse complement strand
TCCATGTGTCCTGCAGTTCGCATGGAATCACGCGTCTAGCTGCGTTCGTCTTCGTGATACGAGCCGAGTGATCCATCCCCCAGGGTCATTTCTCGGTTTTCTCATCGGATTTTCACCCGAATAAGAAGAGTCCACAAGCAACGGTTCAACAATAAAACAAGTGTTTCTCACAAAACAACAAACTCCGAGGAGAGAAATTAATCTCTCCTCCAATCCAAAGGACTACGGCGGATACTGCAGAGATTGCTGGTTCAATTGCGACTCGATCCGAGCGGGCCTTCGTCCTCAGCACGCAACAAGGGGGCCCCTCAACTCTGTCCCGCATACAACGGAGATTCGCAAAAGACCAACGCTCTTCGCAGCCGGTTCAATCGTATAGCGCGATCCACTCCTAGCAGGCCTCCTTCCTTTGGCGCACGACATGGGGGCCAATGAAATTCTTCCCGCGGCAACGGAGTTGCACACAACGACAAACACCCCGCTATCGCCTCCAGTTCGATCGTCAAGTGCACTTCGATCCTAGCGGGCCTTCGTCCTCGACACGCAACAAGGGGGCCACTCAACTCCGTCCCGCATACAACGGAGATGCGCACGAGGTCAAACTTTCAGCAACTCACAGTCTGCTCAGCCGTATAGCGAGATTTGCTCCTAGCGGGACTGGGTCCTCGGCGCGCAACGAGGGGGCCACTCAACTTTGTCCCGCAACAACGGAGATTCGCACAACAGCGAACGGTCTGCTTTTCGCAACCCTCTGGTTGTCTGGCAGCAAACAGCCAGTGTCCGACACGATACGCCTCCTAGCGGGCTTCCTTCCTTTGGCACGCAACAGGGGGGCCAGAGGGAATTCTACCCGCAGCAACGGAAGCAGCGCGTCGTCTACTAGCCAGTCGCGTCTCAGACGACACGCATCAGCAGAGTCCTTAGTCATGCGCTCTTCGGCCGGCGGGATTCGCTTCGGGCGCGCTACAAGGGGTAGCCCAGTGGAATCCCGCTACACAAAGATCGTGCTCTGACTTTGAACTCCGATTTAGCATGCCCTTTTCCCCGTCCGCGGAAGCCAGCAAGGCCGTAAAGCTTCGCCCGACATCCCGCGTCCGAGTACTCTCATCACAATGCGCACGGTTAGTGCAGCACTCGTTAATGATCCTTCCGCAGGTTCACCTACGGAAACCTTGTTACGACTTTTACTTCCTCTAAAGGATCAAGTTTGAACATCTTTCAATCAACACCGAAGCCATCCAGAGGACGGCCCGGCGGATCGTCCGAAGTTCTCACTAAATCATTCAATCGGTAGTAGCGACGGGCGGTGTGTACAAAGGGCAGGGACGTAATCGACGCAAGCTAATGACTTGCACCTACTAGGGATTCCTGGTTCATGGGGATCCTTGCAGTCCCCAATCCCAACCACGAAAGAGGTTCAGCGGTTACCCGGTCCTCTCGGACAGGGAAGACGCGCTGATTCTTTCAGTGTAGCGCGCGTGCGGCCCAGGACATCTAAGGGCATCACAGACCTGTTATTGCTCACTTTCATATGGCTAGACGCCACTTGTCCCTCTAAGAAGAGTAACGTACCCGAAGATACGTCATCTATTTAGCAGGCTAGAGTCTCGTTCGTTATCGGAATTAACCAGACAAATCGCTCCACCAACTAAGAACGGCCATGCACCACCACCCACCGAATCAAGAAAGAGCTCTCAATCTGTCAATCCTTCCAGTGTCCGGGCCTGGTGAGGTTTCCCGTGTTGAGTCAAATTAAGCCGCAGGCTCCACTCCTGGTGGTGCCCTTCCGTCAATTCCTTTAAGTTTCAGCTTTGCAACCATACTTCCCCCGGAACCCAAAAACTTTGGTTTCCCGGAAGCTGCCCGCAGAGTCATTGAAGTAACGTCTGCGGATCGCTGGTTGGCATCGTTTATGGTTAGAACTAGGGCGGTATCTGATCGCCTTCGAACCTCTAACTTTCGTTCTTGATTAATGAAAACATTCTTGGCAAATGCTTTCGCAGTTGTTCGTCTTGCGACGGTCCAAGAATTTCACCTCTAGCGTCGCAGTACGAATGCCCCCGTCTGTCTCTATTAACCATTACCTCAAGTCCAGAAAACCAACAAAATAAGACCGAGGTCCTATTCCATCATTCCATGCTGTGATATTCAGGCGCGGAGCACCTGCTTTAAGCACTCTAATTTGTTCAAAGTAAACGTACCGGCCACCCAGGACACTCGGTTAAGAGCACCCCGGACAGTCCGGTGGATTGTCCAATCAAGGCAGTGCACACCGCGAGGCGGCACCACCTGATCGCGACCGATATCCAACTACGAGCTTTTTAACCGCAGCAACTTTAATATACGCTATTGGAGCTGGAGTTACCGCGGCTGCTGGCACCAGACTTGCCCTCCAATAGGTCCTCGTTAAAGGATTTAAAGTGTACTCATTCCAATCACAGGGCCTCGGATGAGTCCTGCATCGTTATTTTTCGTCACTACCTCCCCGTGCCGGGAGTGGGTAATTTGCGCGCCTGCTGCCTTCCTTGGATGTGGTAGCCGTTTCTCAGGCTCCCTCTCCGGAATCGAACCCCGATTCCCCGTTACCCGTTGCAACCATGGTAGGCGCATAACCTACCATCGACAGTTGATAAGGCAGACATTTGAAAGATGCGTCGCCGGTGCTAGACCATGCGATCGGCACAAAGTTATTCAGAGTCACCAAGATACGGACCGAAGTCCGATTGGTCTTGATCTAATAAAAGCACCCCTTCCGTAAGGTCGGGGCTATTGTGCATGTATTAGCTCTAGAATTACCACAGTTATCCAAGTAGGATAGTACGATCTAAGGAACCATAACTGATTTATTGAGCCATTCGCGGTTTCGCTGCATAACAGCTTGTACTTAGACATGCATGGCTTAATCTTTGAGACAAGCATATGCTACTGGCAGGATCAACCAGGTAACTGCTGTGAACCTCGCCGAAGCGAGGACACTCAGTTCGAGACGGTCCCACTGGACCCGTCTCTTCTCACTCAACATACGAGAAGCGTCTTGAAAAAGACACTCTCCGTTTCGCATCGACAATGGGCCAGTTCTCTCGCACATACCGTCCACCCGACGGATTCGTCAATTTCGTGCTGCTTCCTCGTTCCACTTCCAGTCATACACGTTTCCTTTGCCTGCAGATCATCGATATACGATAATGCAGATATTGCCGTGACAACAATTTCCTTCGAGTCGGAACCTGCAACAAAGCACAAAAAGTGCTCCGAGAATCGTCCGTCTCTAAGGCAGATGGCACAGCCTGCTCAACACCAAATTTCTACTAAACGGAGCCTGCAACAGAACTCACAAAGCTTTCCCAGCTACCGCGTGTTTGCACAACCCTTGTGCTACTCTGCGGTGACCAAGTCAGTCCTCGTTCGCTCCGAGAATCGTCCGTCTTTCGGTCCTCGATGCCTCACACCAGTACCTTCCTTCAAAATGGAACCTGCAGCAGAGTGCCAGAAACGCTGCTAGTCATCTCACTCCGGCCTTCCAACCGAGGCACAAACCTATATGTTCAAGCGCTCCGAGAATCGTCCGTCTCTCCGGCTTTAGGACCGAATGCTAGGCTTAAAATCCTACTAGAAGAAGCTTACTACAGAGCTCATGAGAAGTGGTCATCACAGCCTTTAAAAAGGCGTGTCCCCTGCAATCTCATTCGCTCCGAGAATAGTCCGTCTTTCGGATTCCGTCGCCTTACACCCAGCACCTGCCTTCGAAACGAAACCTGCAACAGAACGCCAGAAACGCTACAAGCCATCTCACCCCAGCCTTTCAACCGACGCACAAACTAGCATGTTCACACACTCCGTGAACGCCCATCTCTCCGGCTTCAGGACCGAATGCTCGGCGTAAAATCCTACTAGACTGAGCTTGCTACCGAACTCATGAGAAGTGGTCATCACAGCCTTTAAAAAGGCGTGTCCCCTGCAATCTCATTCGCTCCGAGAATAGTCCGTCTTTCGGATTCCGTCACCTCACACCCAGTACCTTTCCTTCAAAACGGAACCTGCAACAGAACGCCAGAAACGCTGCAAGTCGTCTCACCCCGGCCTTTCAACCGAGGCACAAACCTGCATGTTCACACGCTCCGAGAACCGTCCGTCTCTCAGGCTGTAGCACCCTTCATCTTCGTCAAACCCTACTGAGCTCGCTTATCACGAAAGCTCCCGAGACGCCACCAGTCTCCACAGCCTCGAAAGGCGTGCCCCCGGTATCCTCGCTCGCTCCGTGATCCGCCCGCCTCTCGGCTCTGACTCCGACTACTAGGTACTACATATATGTTTCGGAAGCCTCCGGTGACTGCGACATGGCACAACTACCGATACTTGTGGACTTAGAAAAATCGCGATGGGTGTGAAATGAAAAGTGGAATAAAAGGGAGGGGGGAATGAAAATAGGAAAGGGAAATGATATGGTATAATAGAGGAACAATAATTACATCTTTTGTGCATGTTTTAAAAGCATTTCTAACAAGTTAAAAAACACGATTTCTTCCGAAATGAACCGAATCAGGCCTAAAGTGATTGGAGATGATTCTAACTGAATAAAACTGAACATTTTATTAATAAAACTTTTCTATTTTTTCACTTTTTCGTCACTTTTCGTTCGATACTTTTAAGGATTTGAAGGCGGACATGTCGCATACGGCTGGTACTAGACTTGCAGGATTCAAATAATTATCGGAAAAAAAGATTTAGAAACGTGAAAAACAAGATACAGGATAGAAATAAAACATCGGGAAAGGTAAATTAATTAATGTTTCATTACGACGCACAACTTTTGTTTGAAAAACTAAAAAAAAAAATCTCGGCAGGTGAAAAACAATACCTAGGATAGAAAAAAAACATCGGAATTGATAAATTAATAAACGCTGCATTCCCCGGCAATAAGTTATACCAAAAAACCCAAAGTTTTCGACTGTTTTAGCTTAAACGATGATGATAAAGTACTTCAAAAGATCGAAAACTAGCGTCAAAAAGTTTCGGATCATGTCCTGCAATATAAATAAAGCAGTCTCATAACTTTTAAACCTATTTTTCACCTTTCTATTGCTTATTTTAACCGTAACTTCTTTGATTTTGAAACTTTCCATTGTTCACAACAGAAAACAAAATGGCGTCTGTCTGCCGGTAATTGTGCGCCCCACGTGTTCCCGATATTTGTTGAATCTTTGTCCGCCTTTTCGCTTCATTTCCTTAAGCCCATAACTATCCCGTCTTTTCTATTATCGGAAGATCTCCACAATTTCAATTTCTTCCTTATTTTGCCGTTTCCTAGTTGATTCCGTCTGCAACCCACTTAATTCAAGATTCTTCCGTTGCTAACAAAGGAAACAAAATGGCGGCTGTTAAATAGCCATTTATTAGAATCTGAACAATATTCAATATTATCGTGATGACTCTGCATGAATTTCCTTTTATTTGAGCTCTCTTGCCTTCTTAGCACGTTTTAAGAATCCACAATAACTTTTCGTATTCGCGAAAGCAGTTTCCTTTTATATTATTCAATTTTTGATAAATCATCTATTCGTCCGACCGCGATTCTTCCTTTCGCCAACGGCCATACCACGTTGAAAGTACCCAGTCTCGTCAGATCCTGGAATGTCACACAACGTCGGGCCCGGTCAGTACTTAGATGGGTGACCGCTTGGGAACACCGGGTGCTGTTGGCTTTTTGCAATTTTGCTAAGTCCAAAAGTTGGTTAAAAATTAAAAAGTGCAGCGATGAGGTCTCTGACCCAAATTAGGTCGGGCGCCGCAATAAAAAAAAATTTTGGTCCGGAGACCTCGATCACCTTCGAAAAGACGTGGCGGACGCAGCGTGAAATCGGATCTCAAAGCGCTTTGAACTTGACGGGTCGGACGCAGCGTGAAATCGGATATCAAAGCGCTTTGAACTTGACGGGTCGGACACAGCGTGAAATGAGATCTCAAAGCGCTTTGAAGATTGAAGTTGACGTGGAGGACGCAGCGTGAAAAATATTTCGGACGTGATCCCTGTTCGAGTGAAATTTGCTAAGTCCAAAAGTTGGTTAAAAATTAAAAAGTGCAGCGATGAGGTCTCTGACCCAAATTAGGTCGGGCGCCGCTTTAAAAAAATATTTGGTCCGGGGAGCTTCGCCTTCGATTTCACGCTGCGGACCCCGTTGGAAAAAAACTTGGACGGCTGGATCCCAGCTCGAGTGAAATTTGCTAAGTCCAAAAATTCGGTTAAAACTCGAAAAGTGCAACGATGAGGTCTCTGATCCAAATTAGGTCGGGCGCCGCATTAAAAAAAAATTTTGTCCGGAGACCTCGGTCGCCTTCGAAAAGACGTGGCGGACGCAGCGTGAAATCGGAACTCAAAGCGCTTTGAACTTGACGGGTCGGGCGCAGCGTGAAATGAGATCTCAAAGCGCTTTGAAGTTTGAAGATGCCGTGGAGGACGCAGCGTGAAAAATATTTCGGACGTGATCCCTGTTCGAGTGAAATTTGCTAAGTCCAAAAGTTGGTTAAAAATTAAAAAGTGCAGCGATGAGGTCTCTGACCCAAATTAGGTCGGGCGCCGCTTTAAAAAAATATTTTGTCCGGAGACCTCGGTCGCCTTCGAAAAGACGTGGCGGACGCAGCGTGAAATCGGAACTCAAAGCGCTTTGAACTTGACGGGTCGGGCGCAGCGTGAAATGAGATCTCAAAGCGCTTTGAAGTTTGAAGATGCCGTGGAGGACGCAGCGTGAAAAATATTTCGGACGTGATCCCTGTTCGAGTGAAATTTGCTAAGTCCAAAAGTTGGTTAAAAATTAAAAAGTGCAGCGATGAGGTCTCTGACCCAAATTAGGTCGGGCGCCGCTTTAAAAAAATATTTTGTCCGGAGACCTCGGTCGCCTTCGAAAAGACGTGGCGGACGCAGCGTGAAATCGGAACTCAAAGCGCTTTGAACTTGACGGGTCGGGCGCAGCGTGAAATGAGATCTCAAAGCGCTTTGAAGTTTGAAGATGCCGTGGAGGACGCAGCGTGAAAAATATTTCGGACGTGATCCCTGTTCGAGTGAAATTTGCTAAGTCCAAAAGTTGGATAAAAATTAAAAAGTGCAGCGATGAGGTCTCTGACACAAATAAGGTCGGGCGCCGCAATAAAAAAAAATTTGGTCTTTTTGCAGGTAGGATCCTGGTTCGTTGATTGATATTATGACAAAGTCCAACTTGGAGTCAGGATCCGAGTTCGTTGACTGAAATTTGACTAAGTCCAACTTGGAGTCAGGATCCGAGTTCGTTGACTGAAATTTGACTAAGTCCAACTTGGAGTCAGGATCCGAGTTCGTTGACTGAAATTTGACTAAGTCCAACTTGGAGTCAGGATCCGAGTTCGTTGACTGAAATTTGACTAAGTCCAACTTGGAGTCAGGATCCGAGTTCGTTGACTGAAATTTGACTAAGTCCAACTTGGAGTCAGGATCCGAGTTCGTTGACTGAAATTTGACTAAGTCCAACT
>JAUPMV010000045.1:335000-342500 GCA_030848855.1 Branchinecta sandiegonensis | reverse complement strand
CGAAGCACCTCGAAACCGGATCCGTCTGACGCCGCCCCAGTCACGTGCAGGATACGAATCCGCACAGGAATACACGCCCGCACAGAGGCACCGCCCCAGCCACGCGATCCACGGCAAGCCGCAACCGCGCTACCGAGACAGACATTGCACGAACGCTGATCCCGTAACGGCTCGAGCTTCGAAGGTCCATCCGTTTAACCCCCTGGAGGATTTCACGCACTATTGAACTCTCTCTTCAAAGTTCTTTTCAACTTTCCCTCGCGGTACTTGTCCACTATCGGTCTCGTATCCATATTTAGCCTTAGATGGAGTTTACCACCTGCTTAGGGCTGCACGCTCAAGCAACCCGACTCTAAGGAGACTCCCATGGGCCTTCGAACACCAGTCCTAAGGGCCTGACACCCGCTTTGGGCAATCGAGCCACATTCATGAGGACTTTAGACTTGGTGAACGAGGGTTCAAGGAGCTCCTAAACACCGCATCGGCCGAGCCGCGGCCGTGAGGCTACGACCGGCCCTTGGTGCTGGGCTCTTCCCTCTTCGCTCGCCGCTACTAGGGGAATCCTTGTTAGTTTCTTTTCCTCCGCTGACTAATATGCTTAAGTCAAGCGGGTCGCCTCACCTGAGCTGAGGTCAGAGAATAGGTTTGGTTGAGGTCTCACGACTGAGAACACTCGCCAGCAACGATAAGTTCCATCGAGCATCGACGCTCACCCGTATATAGACAGTTCCAGCGTATCGGGACCATCGTCCACAAGACTCGCCGCGACCGGTATCGTACGTTTATGTGCCCATTCTTTTCGTCTCACTTTATCTCTCACTGCCATGGTCCGACTTGCCCTCTTGTCTTCCACACCTCACTAGTGACAACGAAACGAATTATTCAAAGCACATCCCGGCTACCGCGTATTTTCGCGCCACGTGCGCTACTCTGCGGTGACCAGGCGTACGCCCCAGCGGCAAATCTCACGAACGACGTTCCCCAGCTAGTCTGCGAACAGGTGCCGGATCTCGTCGGACATTGCCATACATTTAAGAAGGTTGCCCTGAACGGCAGCGAGGCCATCGGGAATCCTCCCAGATTACGAACCCAGGGAGTCTTAGCCGTGGGTGTCACCCCACCGCGTACCAACTCCCAGTCGTATGTATATAATAAACCGACCCTCAGCCAGGTGTAGTCCAAGCCAGAGGCTGGACTGCCATGTGCGTTCGAAGGATAGACGTTCCATGTGTCCTGCAGTTCGCATGGAATCACGCGTCTAGCTGCGTTCGTCTTCGTGATACGAGCCGAGTGATCCATCCCCCAGGGTCATTTCTCGGTTTTCTCATCGGATTTTCACCCGAATAAGAAGAGTCCACAAGCAACGGTTCAACAATAAAACAAGTGTTTCTCACAAAACAACAAACTCCGAGGAGAGAAATTAATCTCTCCTCCAATCCAAAGGACTACGGCGGATACTGCAGAGATTGCTGGTTCAATTGCGACTCGATCCGAGCGGGCCTTCGTCCTCAGCACGCAACAAGGGGGCCCCTCAACTCTGTCCCGCATACAACGGAGATTCGCAAAAGACCAACGCTCTTCGCAGCCGGTTCAATCGTATAGCGCGATCCACTCCTAGCAGGCCTCCTTCCTTTGGCGCACGACATGGGGGCCAATGAAATTCTTCCCGCGGCAACGGAGTTGCACACAACGACAAACACCCCGCTATCGCCTCCAGTTCGATCGTCAAGTGCACTTCGATCCTAGCGGGCCTTCGTCCTCGACACGCAACAAGGGGGCCACTCAACTCCGTCCCGCATACAACGGAGATGCGCACGAGGTCAAACTTTCAGCAACTCACAGTCTGCTCAGCCGTATAGCGAGATTTGCTCCTAGCGGGACTGGGTCCTCGGCGCGCAACGAGGGGGCCACTCAACTTTGTCCCGCAACAACGGAGATTCGCACAACAGCGAACGGTCTGCTTTTCGCAACCCTCTGGTTGTCTGGCAGCAAACAGCCAGTGTCCGACACGATACGCCTCCTAGCGGGCTTCCTTCCTTTGGCACGCAACAGGGGGGCCAGAGGGAATTCTACCCGCAGCAACGGAAGCAGCGCGTCGTCTACTAGCCAGTCGCGTCTCAGACGACACGCATCAGCAGAGTCCTTAGTCATGCGCTCTTCGGCCGGCGGGATTCGCTTCGGGCGCGCTACAAGGGGTAGCCCAGTGGAATCCCGCTACACAAAGATCGTGCTCTGACTTTGAACTCCGATTTAGCATGCCCTTTTCCCCGTCCGCGGAAGCCAGCAAGGCCGTAAAGCTTCGCCCGACATCCCGCGTCCGAGTACTCTCATCACAATGCGCACGGTTAGTGCAGCACTCGTTAATGATCCTTCCGCAGGTTCACCTACGGAAACCTTGTTACGACTTTTACTTCCTCTAAAGGATCAAGTTTGAACATCTTTCAATCAACACCGAAGCCATCCAGAGGACGGCCCGGCGGATCGTCCGAAGTTCTCACTAAATCATTCAATCGGTAGTAGCGACGGGCGGTGTGTACAAAGGGCAGGGACGTAATCGACGCAAGCTAATGACTTGCACCTACTAGGGATTCCTGGTTCATGGGGATCCTTGCAGTCCCCAATCCCAACCACGAAAGAGGTTCAGCGGTTACCCGGTCCTCTCGGACAGGGAAGACGCGCTGATTCTTTCAGTGTAGCGCGCGTGCGGCCCAGGACATCTAAGGGCATCACAGACCTGTTATTGCTCACTTTCATATGGCTAGACGCCACTTGTCCCTCTAAGAAGAGTAACGTACCCGAAGATACGTCATCTATTTAGCAGGCTAGAGTCTCGTTCGTTATCGGAATTAACCAGACAAATCGCTCCACCAACTAAGAACGGCCATGCACCACCACCCACCGAATCAAGAAAGAGCTCTCAATCTGTCAATCCTTCCAGTGTCCGGGCCTGGTGAGGTTTCCCGTGTTGAGTCAAATTAAGCCGCAGGCTCCACTCCTGGTGGTGCCCTTCCGTCAATTCCTTTAAGTTTCAGCTTTGCAACCATACTTCCCCCGGAACCCAAAAACTTTGGTTTCCCGGAAGCTGCCCGCAGAGTCATTGAAGTAACGTCTGCGGATCGCTGGTTGGCATCGTTTATGGTTAGAACTAGGGCGGTATCTGATCGCCTTCGAACCTCTAACTTTCGTTCTTGATTAATGAAAACATTCTTGGCAAATGCTTTCGCAGTTGTTCGTCTTGCGACGGTCCAAGAATTTCACCTCTAGCGTCGCAGTACGAATGCCCCCGTCTGTCTCTATTAACCATTACCTCAAGTCCAGAAAACCAACAAAATAAGACCGAGGTCCTATTCCATCATTCCATGCTGTGATATTCAGGCGCGGAGCACCTGCTTTAAGCACTCTAATTTGTTCAAAGTAAACGTACCGGCCACCCAGGACACTCGGTTAAGAGCACCCCGGACAGTCCGGTGGATTGTCCAATCAAGGCAGTGCACACCGCGAGGCGGCACCACCTGATCGCGACCGATATCCAACTACGAGCTTTTTAACCGCAGCAACTTTAATATACGCTATTGGAGCTGGAGTTACCGCGGCTGCTGGCACCAGACTTGCCCTCCAATAGGTCCTCGTTAAAGGATTTAAAGTGTACTCATTCCAATCACAGGGCCTCGGATGAGTCCTGCATCGTTATTTTTCGTCACTACCTCCCCGTGCCGGGAGTGGGTAATTTGCGCGCCTGCTGCCTTCCTTGGATGTGGTAGCCGTTTCTCAGGCTCCCTCTCCGGAATCGAACCCCGATTCCCCGTTACCCGTTGCAACCATGGTAGGCGCATAACCTACCATCGACAGTTGATAAGGCAGACATTTGAAAGATGCGTCGCCGGTGCTAGACCATGCGATCGGCACAAAGTTATTCAGAGTCACCAAGATACGGACCGAAGTCCGATTGGTCTTGATCTAATAAAAGCACCCCTTCCGTAAGGTCGGGGCTATTGTGCATGTATTAGCTCTAGAATTACCACAGTTATCCAAGTAGGATAGTACGATCTAAGGAACCATAACTGATTTATTGAGCCATTCGCGGTTTCGCTGCATAACAGCTTGTACTTAGACATGCATGGCTTAATCTTTGAGACAAGCATATGCTACTGGCAGGATCAACCAGGTAACTGCTGTGAACCTCGCCGAAGCGAGGACACTCAGTTCGAGACGGTCCCACTGGACCCGTCTCTTCTCACTCAACATACGAGAAGCGTCTTGAAAAAGACACTCTCCGTTTCGCATCGACAATGGGCCAGTTCTCTCGCACATACCGTCCACCCGACGGATTCGTCAATTTCGTGCTGCTTCCTCGTTCCACTTCCAGTCATACACGTTTCCTTTGCCTGCAGATCATCGATATACGATAATGCAGATATTGCCGTGACAACAATTTCCTTCGAGTCGGAACCTGCAACAAAGCACAAAAAGTGCTCCGAGAATCGTCCGTCTCTAAGGCAGATGGCACAGCCTGCTCAACACCAAATTTCTACTAAACGGAGCCTGCAACAGAACTCACAAAGCTTTCCCAGCTACCGCGTGTTTGCACAACCCTTGTGCTACTCTGCGGTGACCAAGTCAGTCCTCGTTCGCTCCGAGAATCGTCCGTCTTTCGGTCCTCGATGCCTCACACCAGTACCTTCCTTCAAAATGGAACCTGCAGCAGAGTGCCAGAAACGCTGCTAGTCATCTCACTCCGGCCTTCCAACCGAGGCACAAACCTATATGTTCAAGCGCTCCGAGAATCGTCCGTCTCTCCGGCTTTAGGACCGAATGCTAGGCTTAAAATCCTACTAGAAGAAGCTTACTACAGAGCTCATGAGAAGTGGTCATCACAGCCTTTAAAAAGGCGTGTCCCCTGCAATCTCATTCGCTCCGAGAATAGTCCGTCTTTCGGATTCCGTCGCCTTACACCCAGCACCTGCCTTCGAAACGAAACCTGCAACAGAACGCCAGAAACGCTACAAGCCATCTCACCCCAGCCTTTCAACCGACGCACAAACTAGCATGTTCACACACTCCGTGAACGCCCATCTCTCCGGCTTCAGGACCGAATGCTCGGCGTAAAATCCTACTAGACTGAGCTTGCTACCGAACTCATGAGAAGTGGTCATCACAGCCTTTAAAAAGGCGTGTCCCCTGCAATCTCATTCGCTCCGAGAATAGTCCGTCTTTCGGATTCCGTCACCTCACACCCAGTACCTTTCCTTCAAAACGGAACCTGCAACAGAACGCCAGAAACGCTGCAAGTCGTCTCACCCCGGCCTTTCAACCGAGGCACAAACCTGCATGTTCACACGCTCCGAGAACCGTCCGTCTCTCAGGCTGTAGCACCCTTCATCTTCGTCAAACCCTACTGAGCTCGCTTATCACGAAAGCTCCCGAGACGCCACCAGTCTCCACAGCCTCGAAAGGCGTGCCCCCGGTATCCTCACTCGCTCCGTGATCCGCCCGCCTCTCGGCTCTGACTCCGACTACTAGGTACTACATATATGTTTCGGAAGCCTCCGGTGACTGCGACATGGCACAACTACCGATACTTGTGGACTTAGAAAAATCGCGATGGGTGTGAAATGAAAAGTGGAATAAAAGGGAGGGGGGAATGAAAATAGGAAAGGGAAATGATATGGTATAATAGAGGAACAATAATTACATCTTTTGTGCATGTTTTAAAAGCATTTCTAACAAGTTAAAAAACACGATTTCTTCCGAAATGAACCGAATCAGGCCTAAAGTGATTGGAGATGATTCTAACTGAATAAAACTGAACATTTTATTAATAAAACTTTTCTATTTTTTCACTTTTTCGTCACTTTTCGTTCGATACTTTTAAGGATTTGAAGGCGGACATGTCGCATACGGCTGGTACTAGACTTGCAGGATTCAAATAATTATCGGAAAAAAAGATTTAGAAACGTGAAAAACAAGATACAGGATAGAAATAAAACATCGGGAAAGGTAAATTAATTAATGTTTCATTACGACGCACAACTTTTGTTTGAAAAACTAAAAAAAAAAATCTCGGCAGGTGAAAAACAATACCTAGGATAGAAAAAAAACATCGGAATTGATAAATTAATAAACGCTGCATTCCCCGGCAATAAGTTATACCAAAAAACCCAAAGTTTTCGACTGTTTTAGCTTAAACGATGATGATAAAGTACTTCAAAAGATCGAAAACTAGCGTCAAAAAGTTTCGGATCATGTCCTGCAATATAAATAAAGCAGTCTCATAACTTTTAAACCTATTTTTCACCTTTCTATTGCTTATTTTAACCGTAACTTCTTTGATTTTGAAACTTTCCATTGTTCACAACAGAAAACAAAATGGCGTCTGTCTGCCGGTAATTGTGCGCCCCACGTGTTCCCGATATTTGTTGAATCTTTGTCCGCCTTTTCGCTTCATTTCCTTAAGCCCATAACTATCCCGTCTTTTCTATTATCGGAAGATCTCCACAATTTCAATTTCTTCCTTATTTTGCCGTTTCCTAGTTGATTCCGTCTGCAACCCACTTAATTCAAGATTCTTCCGTTGCTAACAAAGGAAACAAAATGGCGGCTGTTAAATAGCCATTTATTAGAATCTGAACAATATTCAATATTATCGTGATGACTCTGCATGAATTTCCTTTTATTTGAGCTCTCTTGCCTTCTTAGCACGTTTTAAGAATCCACAATAACTTTTCGTATTCGCGAAAGCAGTTTCCTTTTATATTATTCAATTTTTGATAAATCATCTATTCGTCCGACCGCGATTCTTCCTTTCGCCAACGGCCATACCACGTTGAAAGTACCCAGTCTCGTCAGATCCTGGAATGTCACACAACGTCGGGCCCGGTCAGTACTTAGATGGGTGACCGCTTGGGAACACCGGGTGCTGTTGGCTTTTTGCAATTTTGCTAAGTCCAAAAGTTGGTTAAAAATTAAAAAGTGCAGCGATGAGGTCTCTGACCCAAATTAGGTCGGGCGCCGCAATAAAAAAAAATTTTGGTCCGGAGACCTCGATCACCTTCGAAAAGACGTGGCGGACGCAGCGTGAAATCGGATCTCAAAGCGCTTTGAACTTGACGGGTCGGACGCAGCGTGAAATCGGATATCAAAGCGCTTTGAACTTGACGGGTCGGACACAGCGTGAAATGAGATCTCAAAGCGCTTTGAAGATTGAAGTTGACGTGGAGGACGCAGCGTGAAAAATATTTCGGACGTGATCCCTGTTCGAGTGAAATTTGCTAAGTCCAAAAGTTGGTTAAAAATTAAAAAGTGCAGCGATGAGGTCTCTGACCCAAATTAGGTCGGGCGCCGCTTTAAAAAAATATTTGGTCCGGGGAGCTTCGCCTTCGATTTCACGCTGCGGACCCCGTTGGAAAAAAACTTGGACGGCTGGATCCCAGCTCGAGTGAAATTTGCTAAGTCCAAAAATTCGGTTAAAACTCGAAAAGTGCAACGATGAGGTCTCTGATC
>JAUPMV010000045.1:320000-330000 GCA_030848855.1 Branchinecta sandiegonensis | reverse complement strand
GCCAGGCATAGGTCACCATCTTTCGGGTCCCAACGTGTACGCTCTTGGTGCGTCGCATCCGCAACGGGATCGCGACGCCCCGGGGATGCGCCCGAGCCACCGAGGTGAAACGGGATCTCCCCTCAGCACCGCAAGCAGTGCCTTCACTTTCATTTCGCCTTCGGTCTTTATCAACCTACGACTCGCGCACATGTTAGACTCCTTGGTCCGTGTTTCAAGACGGGTCGGATGGGTCCCGCCTACTTCCTGCGCGTCCGCGGGCATGGGCCCCGTGGCCGACAGTCTTGCGACTCGCCACGATTGCCCCGCGGACTCTAGAAACGAACCGAGCCAGCGCCGGGAGACCAGCCCTCGATGCCGAAGCACCTCGAAACCGGATCCGTCTGACGCCGCCCCAGTCACGTGCAGGATACGAATCCGCACAGGAATACACGCCCGCACAGAGGCACCGCCCCAGCCACGCGATCCACGGCAAGCCGCAACCGCGCTACCGAGACAGACATTGCACGAACGCTGATCCCGTAACGGCTCGAGCTTCGAAGGTCCATCCGTTTAACCCCCTGGAGGATTTCACGCACTATTGAACTCTCTCTTCAAAGTTCTTTTCAACTTTCCCTCGCGGTACTTGTCCACTATCGGTCTCGTATCCATATTTAGCCTTAGATGGAGTTTACCACCTGCTTAGGGCTGCACGCTCAAGCAACCCGACTCTAAGGAGACTCCCATGGGCCTTCGAACACCAGTCCTAAGGGCCTGACACCCGCTTTGGGCAATCGAGCCACATTCATGAGGACTTTAGACTTGGTGAACGAGGGTTCAAGGAGCTCCTAAACACCGCATCGGCCGAGCCGCGGCCGTGAGGCTACGACCGGCCCTTGGTGCTGGGCTCTTCCCTCTTCGCTCGCCGCTACTAGGGGAATCCTTGTTAGTTTCTTTTCCTCCGCTGACTAATATGCTTAAGTCAAGCGGGTCGCCTCACCTGAGCTGAGGTCAGAGAATAGGTTTGGTTGAGGTCTCACGACTGAGAACACTCGCCAGCAACGATAAGTTCCATCGAGCATCGACGCTCACCCGTATATAGACAGTTCCAGCGTATCGGGACCATCGTCCACAAGACTCGCCGCGACCGGTATCGTACGTTTATGTGCCCATTCTTTTCGTCTCACTTTATCTCTCACTGCCATGGTCCGACTTGCCCTCTTGTCTTCCACACCTCACTAGTGACAACGAAACGAATTATTCAAAGCACATCCCGGCTACCGCGTATTTTCGCGCCACGTGCGCTACTCTGCGGTGACCAGGCGTACGCCCCAGCGGCAAATCTCACGAACGACGTTCCCCAGCTAGTCTGCGAACAGGTGCCGGATCTCGTCGGACATTGCCATACATTTAAGAAGGTTGCCCTGAACGGCAGCGAGGCCATCGGGAATCCTCCCAGATTACGAACCCAGGGAGTCTTAGCCGTGGGTGTCACCCCACCGCGTACCAACTCCCAGTCGTATGTATATAATAAACCGACCCTCAGCCAGGTGTAGTCCAAGCCAGAGGCTGGACTGCCATGTGCGTTCGAAGGATAGACGTTCCATGTGTCCTGCAGTTCGCATGGAATCACGCGTCTAGCTGCGTTCGTCTTCGTGATACGAGCCGAGTGATCCATCCCCCAGGGTCATTTCTCGGTTTTCTCATCGGATTTTCACCCGAATAAGAAGAGTCCACAAGCAACGGTTCAACAATAAAACAAGTGTTTCTCACAAAACAACAAACTCCGAGGAGAGAAATTAATCTCTCCTCCAATCCAAAGGACTACGGCGGATACTGCAGAGATTGCTGGTTCAATTGCGACTCGATCCGAGCGGGCCTTCGTCCTCAGCACGCAACAAGGGGGCCCCTCAACTCTGTCCCGCATACAACGGAGATTCGCAAAAGACCAACGCTCTTCGCAGCCGGTTCAATCGTATAGCGCGATCCACTCCTAGCAGGCCTCCTTCCTTTGGCGCACGACATGGGGGCCAATGAAATTCTTCCCGCGGCAACGGAGTTGCACACAACGACAAACACCCCGCTATCGCCTCCAGTTCGATCGTCAAGTGCACTTCGATCCTAGCGGGCCTTCGTCCTCGACACGCAACAAGGGGGCCACTCAACTCCGTCCCGCATACAACGGAGATGCGCACGAGGTCAAACTTTCAGCAACTCACAGTCTGCTCAGCCGTATAGCGAGATTTGCTCCTAGCGGGACTGGGTCCTCGGCGCGCAACGAGGGGGCCACTCAACTTTGTCCCGCAACAACGGAGATTCGCACAACAGCGAACGGTCTGCTTTTCGCAACCCTCTGGTTGTCTGGCAGCAAACAGCCAGTGTCCGACACGATACGCCTCCTAGCGGGCTTCCTTCCTTTGGCACGCAACAGGGGGGCCAGAGGGAATTCTACCCGCAGCAACGGAAGCAGCGCGTCGTCTACTAGCCAGTCGCGTCTCAGACGACACGCATCAGCAGAGTCCTTAGTCATGCGCTCTTCGGCCGGCGGGATTCGCTTCGGGCGCGCTACAAGGGGTAGCCCAGTGGAATCCCGCTACACAAAGATCGTGCTCTGACTTTGAACTCCGATTTAGCATGCCCTTTTCCCCGTCCGCGGAAGCCAGCAAGGCCGTAAAGCTTCGCCCGACATCCCGCGTCCGAGTACTCTCATCACAATGCGCACGGTTAGTGCAGCACTCGTTAATGATCCTTCCGCAGGTTCACCTACGGAAACCTTGTTACGACTTTTACTTCCTCTAAAGGATCAAGTTTGAACATCTTTCAATCAACACCGAAGCCATCCAGAGGACGGCCCGGCGGATCGTCCGAAGTTCTCACTAAATCATTCAATCGGTAGTAGCGACGGGCGGTGTGTACAAAGGGCAGGGACGTAATCGACGCAAGCTAATGACTTGCACCTACTAGGGATTCCTGGTTCATGGGGATCCTTGCAGTCCCCAATCCCAACCACGAAAGAGGTTCAGCGGTTACCCGGTCCTCTCGGACAGGGAAGACGCGCTGATTCTTTCAGTGTAGCGCGCGTGCGGCCCAGGACATCTAAGGGCATCACAGACCTGTTATTGCTCACTTTCATATGGCTAGACGCCACTTGTCCCTCTAAGAAGAGTAACGTACCCGAAGATACGTCATCTATTTAGCAGGCTAGAGTCTCGTTCGTTATCGGAATTAACCAGACAAATCGCTCCACCAACTAAGAACGGCCATGCACCACCACCCACCGAATCAAGAAAGAGCTCTCAATCTGTCAATCCTTCCAGTGTCCGGGCCTGGTGAGGTTTCCCGTGTTGAGTCAAATTAAGCCGCAGGCTCCACTCCTGGTGGTGCCCTTCCGTCAATTCCTTTAAGTTTCAGCTTTGCAACCATACTTCCCCCGGAACCCAAAAACTTTGGTTTCCCGGAAGCTGCCCGCAGAGTCATTGAAGTAACGTCTGCGGATCGCTGGTTGGCATCGTTTATGGTTAGAACTAGGGCGGTATCTGATCGCCTTCGAACCTCTAACTTTCGTTCTTGATTAATGAAAACATTCTTGGCAAATGCTTTCGCAGTTGTTCGTCTTGCGACGGTCCAAGAATTTCACCTCTAGCGTCGCAGTACGAATGCCCCCGTCTGTCTCTATTAACCATTACCTCAAGTCCAGAAAACCAACAAAATAAGACCGAGGTCCTATTCCATCATTCCATGCTGTGATATTCAGGCGCGGAGCACCTGCTTTAAGCACTCTAATTTGTTCAAAGTAAACGTACCGGCCACCCAGGACACTCGGTTAAGAGCACCCCGGACAGTCCGGTGGATTGTCCAATCAAGGCAGTGCACACCGCGAGGCGGCACCACCTGATCGCGACCGATATCCAACTACGAGCTTTTTAACCGCAGCAACTTTAATATACGCTATTGGAGCTGGAGTTACCGCGGCTGCTGGCACCAGACTTGCCCTCCAATAGGTCCTCGTTAAAGGATTTAAAGTGTACTCATTCCAATCACAGGGCCTCGGATGAGTCCTGCATCGTTATTTTTCGTCACTACCTCCCCGTGCCGGGAGTGGGTAATTTGCGCGCCTGCTGCCTTCCTTGGATGTGGTAGCCGTTTCTCAGGCTCCCTCTCCGGAATCGAACCCCGATTCCCCGTTACCCGTTGCAACCATGGTAGGCGCATAACCTACCATCGACAGTTGATAAGGCAGACATTTGAAAGATGCGTCGCCGGTGCTAGACCATGCGATCGGCACAAAGTTATTCAGAGTCACCAAGATACGGACCGAAGTCCGATTGGTCTTGATCTAATAAAAGCACCCCTTCCGTAAGGTCGGGGCTATTGTGCATGTATTAGCTCTAGAATTACCACAGTTATCCAAGTAGGATAGTACGATCTAAGGAACCATAACTGATTTATTGAGCCATTCGCGGTTTCGCTGCATAACAGCTTGTACTTAGACATGCATGGCTTAATCTTTGAGACAAGCATATGCTACTGGCAGGATCAACCAGGTAACTGCTGTGAACCTCGCCGAAGCGAGGACACTCAGTTCGAGACGGTCCCACTGGACCCGTCTCTTCTCACTCAACATACGAGAAGCGTCTTGAAAAAGACACTCTCCGTTTCGCATCGACAATGGGCCAGTTCTCTCGCACATACCGTCCACCCGACGGATTCGTCAATTTCGTGCTGCTTCCTCGTTCCACTTCCAGTCATACACGTTTCCTTTGCCTGCAGATCATCGATATACGATAATGCAGATATTGCCGTGACAACAATTTCCTTCGAGTCGGAACCTGCAACAAAGCACAAAAAGTGCTCCGAGAATCGTCCGTCTCTAAGGCAGATGGCACAGCCTGCTCAACACCAAATTTCTACTAAACGGAGCCTGCAACAGAACTCACAAAGCTTTCCCAGCTACCGCGTGTTTGCACAACCCTTGTGCTACTCTGCGGTGACCAAGTCAGTCCTCGTTCGCTCCGAGAATCGTCCGTCTTTCGGTCCTCGATGCCTCACACCAGTACCTTCCTTCAAAATGGAACCTGCAGCAGAGTGCCAGAAACGCTGCTAGTCATCTCACTCCGGCCTTCCAACCGAGGCACAAACCTATATGTTCAAGCGCTCCGAGAATCGTCCGTCTCTCCGGCTTTAGGACCGAATGCTAGGCTTAAAATCCTACTAGAAGAAGCTTACTACAGAGCTCATGAGAAGTGGTCATCACAGCCTTTAAAAAGGCGTGTCCCCTGCAATCTCATTCGCTCCGAGAATAGTCCGTCTTTCGGATTCCGTCGCCTTACACCCAGCACCTGCCTTCGAAACGAAACCTGCAACAGAACGCCAGAAACGCTACAAGCCATCTCACCCCAGCCTTTCAACCGACGCACAAACTAGCATGTTCACACACTCCGTGAACGCCCATCTCTCCGGCTTCAGGACCGAATGCTCGGCGTAAAATCCTACTAGACTGAGCTTGCTACCGAACTCATGAGAAGTGGTCATCACAGCCTTTAAAAAGGCGTGTCCCCTGCAATCTCATTCGCTCCGAGAATAGTCCGTCTTTCGGATTCCGTCACCTCACACCCAGTACCTTTCCTTCAAAACGGAACCTGCAACAGAACGCCAGAAACGCTGCAAGTCGTCTCACCCCGGCCTTTCAACCGAGGCACAAACCTGCATGTTCACACGCTCCGAGAACCGTCCGTCTCTCAGGCTGTAGCACCCTTCATCTTCGTCAAACCCTACTGAGCTCGCTTATCACGAAAGCTCCCGAGACGCCACCAGTCTCCACAGCCTCGAAAGGCGTGCCCCCGGTATCCTCGCTCGCTCCGTGATCCGCCCGCCTCTCGGCTCTGACTCCGACTACTAGGTACTACATATATGTTTCGGAAGCCTCCGGTGACTGCGACATGGCACAACTACCGATACTTGTGGACTTAGAAAAATCGCGATGGGTGTGAAATGAAAAGTGGAATAAAAGGGAGGGGGGAATGAAAATAGGAAAGGGAAATGATATGGTATAATAGAGGAACAATAATTACATCTTTTGTGCATGTTTTAAAAGCATTTCTAACAAGTTAAAAAACACGATTTCTTCCGAAATGAACCGAATCAGGCCTAAAGTGATTGGAGATGATTCTAACTGAATAAAACTGAACATTTTATTAATAAAACTTTTCTATTTTTTCACTTTTTCGTCACTTTTCGTTCGATACTTTTAAGGATTTGAAGGCGGACATGTCGCATACGGCTGGTACTAGACTTGCAGGATTCAAATAATTATCGGAAAAAAAGATTTAGAAACGTGAAAAACAAGATACAGGATAGAAATAAAACATCGGGAAAGGTAAATTAATTAATGTTTCATTACGACGCACAACTTTTGTTTGAAAAACTAAAAAAAAAAATCTCGGCAGGTGAAAAACAATACCTAGGATAGAAAAAAAACATCGGAATTGATAAATTAATAAACGCTGCATTCCCCGGCAATAAGTTATACCAAAAAACCCAAAGTTTTCGACTGTTTTAGCTTAAACGATGATGATAAAGTACTTCAAAAGATCGAAAACTAGCGTCAAAAAGTTTCGGATCATGTCCTGCAATATAAATAAAGCAGTCTCATAACTTTTAAACCTATTTTTCACCTTTCTATTGCTTATTTTAACCGTAACTTCTTTGATTTTGAAACTTTCCATTGTTCACAACAGAAAACAAAATGGCGTCTGTCTGCCGGTAATTGTGCGCCCCACGTGTTCCCGATATTTGTTGAATCTTTGTCCGCCTTTTCGCTTCATTTCCTTAAGCCCATAACTATCCCGTCTTTTCTATTATCGGAAGATCTCCACAATTTCAATTTCTTCCTTATTTTGCCGTTTCCTAGTTGATTCCGTCTGCAACCCACTTAATTCAAGATTCTTCCGTTGCTAACAAAGGAAACAAAATGGCGGCTGTTAAATAGCCATTTATTAGAATCTGAACAATATTCAATATTATCGTGATGACTCTGCATGAATTTCCTTTTATTTGAGCTCTCTTGCCTTCTTAGCACGTTTTAAGAATCCACAATAACTTTTCGTATTCGCGAAAGCAGTTTCCTTTTATATTATTCAATTTTTGATAAATCATCTATTCGTCCGACCGCGATTCTTCCTTTCGCCAACGGCCATACCACGTTGAAAGTACCCAGTCTCGTCAGATCCTGGAATGTCACACAACGTCGGGCCCGGTCAGTACTTAGATGGGTGACCGCTTGGGAACACCGGGTGCTGTTGGCTTTTTGCAATTTTGCTAAGTCCAAAAGTTGGTTAAAAATTAAAAAGTGCAGCGATGAGGTCTCTGACCCAAATTAGGTCGGGCGCCGCAATAAAAAAAAATTTTGGTCCGGAGACCTCGATCACCTTCGAAAAGACGTGGCGGACGCAGCGTGAAATCGGATCTCAAAGCGCTTTGAACTTGACGGGTCGGACGCAGCGTGAAATCGGATATCAAAGCGCTTTGAACTTGACGGGTCGGACACAGCGTGAAATGAGATCTCAAAGCGCTTTGAAGATTGAAGTTGACGTGGAGGACGCAGCGTGAAAAATATTTCGGACGTGATCCCTGTTCGAGTGAAATTTGCTAAGTCCAAAAGTTGGTTAAAAATTAAAAAGTGCAGCGATGAGGTCTCTGACCCAAATTAGGTCGGGCGCCGCTTTAAAAAAATATTTGGTCCGGGGAGCTTCGCCTTCGATTTCACGCTGCGGACCCCGTTGGAAAAAAACTTGGACGGCTGGATCCCAGCTCGAGTGAAATTTGCTAAGTCCAAAAATTCGGTTAAAACTCGAAAAGTGCAACGATGAGGTCTCTGATCCAAATTAGGTCGGGCGCCGCATTAAAAAAAAATTTTGTCCGGAGACCTCGGTCGCCTTCGAAAAGACGTGGCGGACGCAGCGTGAAATCGGAACTCAAAGCGCTTTGAACTTGACGGGTCGGGCGCAGCGTGAAATGAGATCTCAAAGCGCTTTGAAGTTTGAAGATGCCGTGGAGGACGCAGCGTGAAAAATATTTCGGACGTGATCCCTGTTCGAGTGAAATTTGCTAAGTCCAAAAGTTGGTTAAAAATTAAAAAGTGCAGCGATGAGGTCTCTGACCCAAATTAGGTCGGGCGCCGCTTTAAAAAAATATTTTGTCCGGAGACCTCGGTCGCCTTCGAAAAGACGTGGCGGACGCAGCGTGAAATCGGAACTCAAAGCGCTTTGAACTTGACGGGTCGGGCGCAGCGTGAAATGAGATCTCAAAGCGCTTTGAAGTTTGAAGATGCCGTGGAGGACGCAGCGTGAAAAATATTTCGGACGTGATCCCTGTTCGAGTGAAATTTGCTAAGTCCAAAAGTTGGTTAAAAATTAAAAAGTGCAGCGATGAGGTCTCTGACCCAAATTAGGTCGGGCGCCGCTTTAAAAAAATATTTTGTCCGGAGACCTCGGTCGCCTTCGAAAAGACGTGGCGGACGCAGCGTGAAATCGGAACTCAAAGCGCTTTGAACTTGACGGGTCGGGCGCAGCGTGAAATGAGATCTCAAAGCGCTTTGAAGTTTGAAGATGCCGTGGAGGACGCAGCGTGAAAAATATTTCGGACGTGATCCCTGTTCGAGTGAAATTTGCTAAGTCCAAAAGTTGGATAAAAATTAAAAAGTGCAGCGATGAGGTCTCTGACACAAATAAGGTCGGGCGCCGCAATAAAAAAAAATTTGGTCTTTTTGCAGGTAGGATCCTGGTTCGTTGATTGATATTATGACAAAGTCCAACTTGGAGTCAGGATCCGAGTTCGTTGACTGAAATTTGACTAAGTCCAACTTGGAGTCAGGATCCGAGTTCGTTGACTGAAATTTGACTAAGTCCAACTTGGAGTCAGGATCCGAGTTCGTTGACTGAAATTTGACTAAGTCCAACTTGGAGTCAGGATCCGAGTTCGTTGACTGAAATTTGACTAAGTCCAACTTGGAGTCAGGATCCGAGTTCGTTGACTGAAATTTGACTAAGTCCAACTTGGAGTCAGGATCCGAGTTCGTTGACTGAAATTTGACTAAGTCCAACTTGGAGTCAGGATCCGAGTTCGTTGACTGAAATTTGACTAAGTCCAACTTGGAGTCAGGATCCGAGTTCGTTGACTGAAATTTGACTAAGTCCAACTTGGAGTCAGGATCCGAGTTCGTTGACTGAAATTTGACTAAGTCCAACTTGGAGTCAGGATCCGAGTTCGTTGACTGAAATTTGACTAAGTCCAACTTGGAGTCAGGATCCGAGTTCGTTGAAGGAAATTTGACTAAGTCCAACTTGGAGTCAGGATCCGAGTTCGTTGACTGAAATTTGACTAAGTCCAACTTGGAGTCAGGATCCGAGTTCGTTGACTGAAATTTGACTAAGTCCAACTTGGAGTCAGGATCCGAGTTCGTTGACTGAAATTTGACTAAGTCCAACTTGGAGTCAGGATCCGAGTTCGTTGACTGAAATTTGACTAAGTCCAACTTGGAGTCAGGATCCGAGTTCGTTGACTGAAATTTGACTAAGTCCAACTTGGAGTCAGGATCCGAGTTCGTTGACTGAAATTTGACTAAGTCCAACTTGGAGTCAGGATCCGAGTTCGTTGACTGAAATTTGACTAAGTCCAACTTGGAGTCAGGATCCGAGTTCGTTGACTGAAATTTGACTAAGTCCAACTTGGAGTCAGGATCCGAGTTCGTTGACTGAAATTTGACTAAGTCCAACTTGGAGTCAGGATCCGAGTTCGTTGACTGAAATTTGACTAAGTCCAACTTGGAGTCAGGATCCGAGTTCGTTGACTGAAATTTGACTAAGTCCAACTTGGAGTCAGGATCCGAGTTCGTTGACTGAAATTTGACTAAGTCCAACTTGGAGTCAGGATCCGAGTTCGTTGACTGAAATTTGACTAAGTCCAACTTGGAGTCAGGATCCGAGTTCGTTGACTGAAATTTGACTAAGTCCAACTTGGAGTC
>JAUPMV010000045.1:307500-315000 GCA_030848855.1 Branchinecta sandiegonensis | reverse complement strand
GACATTGCCATACATTTAAGAAGGTTGCCCTGAACGGCAGCGAGGCCATCGGGAATCCTCCCAGATTACGAACCCAGGGAGTCTTAGCCGTGGGTGTCACCCCACCGCGTACCAACTCCCAGTCGTATGTATATAATAAACCGACCCTCAGCCAGGTGTAGTCCAAGCCAGAGGCTGGACTGCCATGTGCGTTCGAAGGATAGACGTTCCATGTGTCCTGCAGTTCGCATGGAATCACGCGTCTAGCTGCGTTCGTCTTCGTGATACGAGCCGAGTGATCCATCCCCCAGGGTCATTTCTCGGTTTTCTCATCGGATTTTCACCCGAATAAGAAGAGTCCACAAGCAACGGTTCAACAATAAAACAAGTGTTTCTCACAAAACAACAAACTCCGAGGAGAGAAATTAATCTCTCCTCCAATCCAAAGGACTACGGCGGATACTGCAGAGATTGCTGGTTCAATTGCGACTCGATCCGAGCGGGCCTTCGTCCTCAGCACGCAACAAGGGGGCCCCTCAACTCTGTCCCGCATACAACGGAGATTCGCAAAAGACCAACGCTCTTCGCAGCCGGTTCAATCGTATAGCGCGATCCACTCCTAGCAGGCCTCCTTCCTTTGGCGCACGACATGGGGGCCAATGAAATTCTTCCCGCGGCAACGGAGTTGCACACAACGACAAACACCCCGCTATCGCCTCCAGTTCGATCGTCAAGTGCACTTCGATCCTAGCGGGCCTTCGTCCTCGACACGCAACAAGGGGGCCACTCAACTCCGTCCCGCATACAACGGAGATGCGCACGAGGTCAAACTTTCAGCAACTCACAGTCTGCTCAGCCGTATAGCGAGATTTGCTCCTAGCGGGACTGGGTCCTCGGCGCGCAACGAGGGGGCCACTCAACTTTGTCCCGCAACAACGGAGATTCGCACAACAGCGAACGGTCTGCTTTTCGCAACCCTCTGGTTGTCTGGCAGCAAACAGCCAGTGTCCGACACGATACGCCTCCTAGCGGGCTTCCTTCCTTTGGCACGCAACAGGGGGGCCAGAGGGAATTCTACCCGCAGCAACGGAAGCAGCGCGTCGTCTACTAGCCAGTCGCGTCTCAGACGACACGCATCAGCAGAGTCCTTAGTCATGCGCTCTTCGGCCGGCGGGATTCGCTTCGGGCGCGCTACAAGGGGTAGCCCAGTGGAATCCCGCTACACAAAGATCGTGCTCTGACTTTGAACTCCGATTTAGCATGCCCTTTTCCCCGTCCGCGGAAGCCAGCAAGGCCGTAAAGCTTCGCCCGACATCCCGCGTCCGAGTACTCTCATCACAATGCGCACGGTTAGTGCAGCACTCGTTAATGATCCTTCCGCAGGTTCACCTACGGAAACCTTGTTACGACTTTTACTTCCTCTAAAGGATCAAGTTTGAACATCTTTCAATCAACACCGAAGCCATCCAGAGGACGGCCCGGCGGATCGTCCGAAGTTCTCACTAAATCATTCAATCGGTAGTAGCGACGGGCGGTGTGTACAAAGGGCAGGGACGTAATCGACGCAAGCTAATGACTTGCACCTACTAGGGATTCCTGGTTCATGGGGATCCTTGCAGTCCCCAATCCCAACCACGAAAGAGGTTCAGCGGTTACCCGGTCCTCTCGGACAGGGAAGACGCGCTGATTCTTTCAGTGTAGCGCGCGTGCGGCCCAGGACATCTAAGGGCATCACAGACCTGTTATTGCTCACTTTCATATGGCTAGACGCCACTTGTCCCTCTAAGAAGAGTAACGTACCCGAAGATACGTCATCTATTTAGCAGGCTAGAGTCTCGTTCGTTATCGGAATTAACCAGACAAATCGCTCCACCAACTAAGAACGGCCATGCACCACCACCCACCGAATCAAGAAAGAGCTCTCAATCTGTCAATCCTTCCAGTGTCCGGGCCTGGTGAGGTTTCCCGTGTTGAGTCAAATTAAGCCGCAGGCTCCACTCCTGGTGGTGCCCTTCCGTCAATTCCTTTAAGTTTCAGCTTTGCAACCATACTTCCCCCGGAACCCAAAAACTTTGGTTTCCCGGAAGCTGCCCGCAGAGTCATTGAAGTAACGTCTGCGGATCGCTGGTTGGCATCGTTTATGGTTAGAACTAGGGCGGTATCTGATCGCCTTCGAACCTCTAACTTTCGTTCTTGATTAATGAAAACATTCTTGGCAAATGCTTTCGCAGTTGTTCGTCTTGCGACGGTCCAAGAATTTCACCTCTAGCGTCGCAGTACGAATGCCCCCGTCTGTCTCTATTAACCATTACCTCAAGTCCAGAAAACCAACAAAATAAGACCGAGGTCCTATTCCATCATTCCATGCTGTGATATTCAGGCGCGGAGCACCTGCTTTAAGCACTCTAATTTGTTCAAAGTAAACGTACCGGCCACCCAGGACACTCGGTTAAGAGCACCCCGGACAGTCCGGTGGATTGTCCAATCAAGGCAGTGCACACCGCGAGGCGGCACCACCTGATCGCGACCGATATCCAACTACGAGCTTTTTAACCGCAGCAACTTTAATATACGCTATTGGAGCTGGAGTTACCGCGGCTGCTGGCACCAGACTTGCCCTCCAATAGGTCCTCGTTAAAGGATTTAAAGTGTACTCATTCCAATCACAGGGCCTCGGATGAGTCCTGCATCGTTATTTTTCGTCACTACCTCCCCGTGCCGGGAGTGGGTAATTTGCGCGCCTGCTGCCTTCCTTGGATGTGGTAGCCGTTTCTCAGGCTCCCTCTCCGGAATCGAACCCCGATTCCCCGTTACCCGTTGCAACCATGGTAGGCGCATAACCTACCATCGACAGTTGATAAGGCAGACATTTGAAAGATGCGTCGCCGGTGCTAGACCATGCGATCGGCACAAAGTTATTCAGAGTCACCAAGATACGGACCGAAGTCCGATTGGTCTTGATCTAATAAAAGCACCCCTTCCGTAAGGTCGGGGCTATTGTGCATGTATTAGCTCTAGAATTACCACAGTTATCCAAGTAGGATAGTACGATCTAAGGAACCATAACTGATTTATTGAGCCATTCGCGGTTTCGCTGCATAACAGCTTGTACTTAGACATGCATGGCTTAATCTTTGAGACAAGCATATGCTACTGGCAGGATCAACCAGGTAACTGCTGTGAACCTCGCCGAAGCGAGGACACTCAGTTCGAGACGGTCCCACTGGACCCGTCTCTTCTCACTCAACATACGAGAAGCGTCTTGAAAAAGACACTCTCCGTTTCGCATCGACAATGGGCCAGTTCTCTCGCACATACCGTCCACCCGACGGATTCGTCAATTTCGTGCTGCTTCCTCGTTCCACTTCCAGTCATACACGTTTCCTTTGCCTGCAGATCATCGATATACGATAATGCAGATATTGCCGTGACAACAATTTCCTTCGAGTCGGAACCTGCAACAAAGCACAAAAAGTGCTCCGAGAATCGTCCGTCTCTAAGGCAGATGGCACAGCCTGCTCAACACCAAATTTCTACTAAACGGAGCCTGCAACAGAACTCACAAAGCTTTCCCAGCTACCGCGTGTTTGCACAACCCTTGTGCTACTCTGCGGTGACCAAGTCAGTCCTCGTTCGCTCCGAGAATCGTCCGTCTTTCGGTCCTCGATGCCTCACACCAGTACCTTCCTTCAAAATGGAACCTGCAGCAGAGTGCCAGAAACGCTGCTAGTCATCTCACTCCGGCCTTCCAACCGAGGCACAAACCTATATGTTCAAGCGCTCCGAGAATCGTCCGTCTCTCCGGCTTTAGGACCGAATGCTAGGCTTAAAATCCTACTAGAAGAAGCTTACTACAGAGCTCATGAGAAGTGGTCATCACAGCCTTTAAAAAGGCGTGTCCCCTGCAATCTCATTCGCTCCGAGAATAGTCCGTCTTTCGGATTCCGTCGCCTTACACCCAGCACCTGCCTTCGAAACGAAACCTGCAACAGAACGCCAGAAACGCTACAAGCCATCTCACCCCAGCCTTTCAACCGACGCACAAACTAGCATGTTCACACACTCCGTGAACGCCCATCTCTCCGGCTTCAGGACCGAATGCTCGGCGTAAAATCCTACTAGACTGAGCTTGCTACCGAACTCATGAGAAGTGGTCATCACAGCCTTTAAAAAGGCGTGTCCCCTGCAATCTCATTCGCTCCGAGAATAGTCCGTCTTTCGGATTCCGTCACCTCACACCCAGTACCTTTCCTTCAAAACGGAACCTGCAACAGAACGCCAGAAACGCTGCAAGTCGTCTCACCCCGGCCTTTCAACCGAGGCACAAACCTGCATGTTCACACGCTCCGAGAACCGTCCGTCTCTCAGGCTGTAGCACCCTTCATCTTCGTCAAACCCTACTGAGCTCGCTTATCACGAAAGCTCCCGAGACGCCACCAGTCTCCACAGCCTCGAAAGGCGTGCCCCCGGTATCCTCGCTCGCTCCGTGATCCGCCCGCCTCTCGGCTCTGACTCCGACTACTAGGTACTACATATATGTTTCGGAAGCCTCCGGTGACTGCGACATGGCACAACTACCGATACTTGTGGACTTAGAAAAATCGCGATGGGTGTGAAATGAAAAGTGGAATAAAAGGGAGGGGGGAATGAAAATAGGAAAGGGAAATGATATGGTATAATAGAGGAACAATAATTACATCTTTTGTGCATGTTTTAAAAGCATTTCTAACAAGTTAAAAAACACGATTTCTTCCGAAATGAACCGAATCAGGCCTAAAGTGATTGGAGATGATTCTAACTGAATAAAACTGAACATTTTATTAATAAAACTTTTCTATTTTTTCACTTTTTCGTCACTTTTCGTTCGATACTTTTAAGGATTTGAAGGCGGACATGTCGCATACGGCTGGTACTAGACTTGCAGGATTCAAATAATTATCGGAAAAAAAGATTTAGAAACGTGAAAAACAAGATACAGGATAGAAATAAAACATCGGGAAAGGTAAATTAATTAATGTTTCATTACGACGCACAACTTTTGTTTGAAAAACTAAAAAAAAAAATCTCGGCAGGTGAAAAACAATACCTAGGATAGAAAAAAAACATCGGAATTGATAAATTAATAAACGCTGCATTCCCCGGCAATAAGTTATACCAAAAAACCCAAAGTTTTCGACTGTTTTAGCTTAAACGATGATGATAAAGTACTTCAAAAGATCGAAAACTAGCGTCAAAAAGTTTCGGATCATGTCCTGCAATATAAATAAAGCAGTCTCATAACTTTTAAACCTATTTTTCACCTTTCTATTGCTTATTTTAACCGTAACTTCTTTGATTTTGAAACTTTCCATTGTTCACAACAGAAAACAAAATGGCGTCTGTCTGCCGGTAATTGTGCGCCCCACGTGTTCCCGATATTTGTTGAATCTTTGTCCGCCTTTTCGCTTCATTTCCTTAAGCCCATAACTATCCCGTCTTTTCTATTATCGGAAGATCTCCACAATTTCAATTTCTTCCTTATTTTGCCGTTTCCTAGTTGATTCCGTCTGCAACCCACTTAATTCAAGATTCTTCCGTTGCTAACAAAGGAAACAAAATGGCGGCTGTTAAATAGCCATTTATTAGAATCTGAACAATATTCAATATTATCGTGATGACTCTGCATGAATTTCCTTTTATTTGAGCTCTCTTGCCTTCTTAGCACGTTTTAAGAATCCACAATAACTTTTCGTATTCGCGAAAGCAGTTTCCTTTTATATTATTCAATTTTTGATAAATCATCTATTCGTCCGACCGCGATTCTTCCTTTCGCCAACGGCCATACCACGTTGAAAGTACCCAGTCTCGTCAGATCCTGGAATGTCACACAACGTCGGGCCCGGTCAGTACTTAGATGGGTGACCGCTTGGGAACACCGGGTGCTGTTGGCTTTTTGCAATTTTGCTAAGTCCAAAAGTTGGTTAAAAATTAAAAAGTGCAGCGATGAGGTCTCTGACCCAAATTAGGTCGGGCGCCGCAATAAAAAAAAATTTTGGTCCGGAGACCTCGATCACCTTCGAAAAGACGTGGCGGACGCAGCGTGAAATCGGATCTCAAAGCGCTTTGAACTTGACGGGTCGGACGCAGCGTGAAATCGGATATCAAAGCGCTTTGAACTTGACGGGTCGGACACAGCGTGAAATGAGATCTCAAAGCGCTTTGAAGATTGAAGTTGACGTGGAGGACGCAGCGTGAAAAATATTTCGGACGTGATCCCTGTTCGAGTGAAATTTGCTAAGTCCAAAAGTTGGTTAAAAATTAAAAAGTGCAGCGATGAGGTCTCTGACCCAAATTAGGTCGGGCGCCGCTTTAAAAAAATATTTGGTCCGGGGAGCTTCGCCTTCGATTTCACGCTGCGGACCCCGTTGGAAAAAAACTTGGACGGCTGGATCCCAGCTCGAGTGAAATTTGCTAAGTCCAAAAATTCGGTTAAAACTCGAAAAGTGCAACGATGAGGTCTCTGATCCAAATTAGGTCGGGCGCCGCATTAAAAAAAAATTTTGTCCGGAGACCTCGGTCGCCTTCGAAAAGACGTGGCGGACGCAGCGTGAAATCGGAACTCAAAGCGCTTTGAACTTGACGGGTCGGGCGCAGCGTGAAATGAGATCTCAAAGCGCTTTGAAGTTTGAAGATGCCGTGGAGGACGCAGCGTGAAAAATATTTCGGACGTGATCCCTGTTCGAGTGAAATTTGCTAAGTCCAAAAGTTGGTTAAAAATTAAAAAGTGCAGCGATGAGGTCTCTGACCCAAATTAGGTCGGGCGCCGCTTTAAAAAAATATTTTGTCCGGAGACCTCGGTCGCCTTCGAAAAGACGTGGCGGACGCAGCGTGAAATCGGAACTCAAAGCGCTTTGAACTTGACGGGTCGGGCGCAGCGTGAAATGAGATCTCAAAGCGCTTTGAAGTTTGAAGATGCCGTGGAGGACGCAGCGTGAAAAATATTTCGGACGTGATCCCTGTTCGAGTGAAATTTGCTAAGTCCAAAAGTTGGTTAAAAATTAAAAAGTGCAGCGATGAGGTCTCTGACCCAAATTAGGTCGGGCGCCGCTTTAAAAAAATATTTTGTCCGGAGACCTCGGTCGCCTTCGAAAAGACGTGGCGGACGCAGCGTGAAATCGGAACTCAAAGCGCTTTGAACTTGACGGGTCGGGCGCAGCGTGAAATGAGATCTCAAAGCGCTTTGAAGTTTGAAGATGCCGTGGAGGACGCAGCGTGAAAAATATTTCGGACGTGATCCCTGTTCGAGTGAAATTTGCTAAGTCCAAAAGTTGGATAAAAATTAAAAAGTGCAGCGATGAGGTCTCTGACACAAATAAGGTCGGGCGCCGCAATAAAAAAAAATTTGGTCTTTTTGCAGGTAGGATCCTGGTTCGTTGATTGATATTATGACAAAGTCCAACTTGGAGTCAGGATCCGAGTTCGTTGACTGAAATTTGACTAAGTCCAACTTGGAGTCAGGATCCGAGTTCGTTGACTGAAATT
>JAUPMV010000045.1:295000-302500 GCA_030848855.1 Branchinecta sandiegonensis | reverse complement strand
GTACGCCCCAGCGGCAAATCTCACGAACGACGTTCCCCAGCTAGTCTGCGAACAGGTGCCGGATCTCGTCGGACATTGCCATACATTTAAGAAGGTTGCCCTGAACGGCAGCGAGGCCATCGGGAATCCTCCCAGATTACGAACCCAGGGAGTCTTAGCCGTGGGTGTCACCCCACCGCGTACCAACTCCCAGTCGTATGTATATAATAAACCGACCCTCAGCCAGGTGTAGTCCAAGCCAGAGGCTGGACTGCCATGTGCGTTCGAAGGATAGACGTTCCATGTGTCCTGCAGTTCGCATGGAATCACGCGTCTAGCTGCGTTCGTCTTCGTGATACGAGCCGAGTGATCCATCCCCCAGGGTCATTTCTCGGTTTTCTCATCGGATTTTCACCCGAATAAGAAGAGTCCACAAGCAACGGTTCAACAATAAAACAAGTGTTTCTCACAAAACAACAAACTCCGAGGAGAGAAATTAATCTCTCCTCCAATCCAAAGGACTACGGCGGATACTGCAGAGATTGCTGGTTCAATTGCGACTCGATCCGAGCGGGCCTTCGTCCTCAGCACGCAACAAGGGGGCCCCTCAACTCTGTCCCGCATACAACGGAGATTCGCAAAAGACCAACGCTCTTCGCAGCCGGTTCAATCGTATAGCGCGATCCACTCCTAGCAGGCCTCCTTCCTTTGGCGCACGACATGGGGGCCAATGAAATTCTTCCCGCGGCAACGGAGTTGCACACAACGACAAACACCCCGCTATCGCCTCCAGTTCGATCGTCAAGTGCACTTCGATCCTAGCGGGCCTTCGTCCTCGACACGCAACAAGGGGGCCACTCAACTCCGTCCCGCATACAACGGAGATGCGCACGAGGTCAAACTTTCAGCAACTCACAGTCTGCTCAGCCGTATAGCGAGATTTGCTCCTAGCGGGACTGGGTCCTCGGCGCGCAACGAGGGGGCCACTCAACTTTGTCCCGCAACAACGGAGATTCGCACAACAGCGAACGGTCTGCTTTTCGCAACCCTCTGGTTGTCTGGCAGCAAACAGCCAGTGTCCGACACGATACGCCTCCTAGCGGGCTTCCTTCCTTTGGCACGCAACAGGGGGGCCAGAGGGAATTCTACCCGCAGCAACGGAAGCAGCGCGTCGTCTACTAGCCAGTCGCGTCTCAGACGACACGCATCAGCAGAGTCCTTAGTCATGCGCTCTTCGGCCGGCGGGATTCGCTTCGGGCGCGCTACAAGGGGTAGCCCAGTGGAATCCCGCTACACAAAGATCGTGCTCTGACTTTGAACTCCGATTTAGCATGCCCTTTTCCCCGTCCGCGGAAGCCAGCAAGGCCGTAAAGCTTCGCCCGACATCCCGCGTCCGAGTACTCTCATCACAATGCGCACGGTTAGTGCAGCACTCGTTAATGATCCTTCCGCAGGTTCACCTACGGAAACCTTGTTACGACTTTTACTTCCTCTAAAGGATCAAGTTTGAACATCTTTCAATCAACACCGAAGCCATCCAGAGGACGGCCCGGCGGATCGTCCGAAGTTCTCACTAAATCATTCAATCGGTAGTAGCGACGGGCGGTGTGTACAAAGGGCAGGGACGTAATCGACGCAAGCTAATGACTTGCACCTACTAGGGATTCCTGGTTCATGGGGATCCTTGCAGTCCCCAATCCCAACCACGAAAGAGGTTCAGCGGTTACCCGGTCCTCTCGGACAGGGAAGACGCGCTGATTCTTTCAGTGTAGCGCGCGTGCGGCCCAGGACATCTAAGGGCATCACAGACCTGTTATTGCTCACTTTCATATGGCTAGACGCCACTTGTCCCTCTAAGAAGAGTAACGTACCCGAAGATACGTCATCTATTTAGCAGGCTAGAGTCTCGTTCGTTATCGGAATTAACCAGACAAATCGCTCCACCAACTAAGAACGGCCATGCACCACCACCCACCGAATCAAGAAAGAGCTCTCAATCTGTCAATCCTTCCAGTGTCCGGGCCTGGTGAGGTTTCCCGTGTTGAGTCAAATTAAGCCGCAGGCTCCACTCCTGGTGGTGCCCTTCCGTCAATTCCTTTAAGTTTCAGCTTTGCAACCATACTTCCCCCGGAACCCAAAAACTTTGGTTTCCCGGAAGCTGCCCGCAGAGTCATTGAAGTAACGTCTGCGGATCGCTGGTTGGCATCGTTTATGGTTAGAACTAGGGCGGTATCTGATCGCCTTCGAACCTCTAACTTTCGTTCTTGATTAATGAAAACATTCTTGGCAAATGCTTTCGCAGTTGTTCGTCTTGCGACGGTCCAAGAATTTCACCTCTAGCGTCGCAGTACGAATGCCCCCGTCTGTCTCTATTAACCATTACCTCAAGTCCAGAAAACCAACAAAATAAGACCGAGGTCCTATTCCATCATTCCATGCTGTGATATTCAGGCGCGGAGCACCTGCTTTAAGCACTCTAATTTGTTCAAAGTAAACGTACCGGCCACCCAGGACACTCGGTTAAGAGCACCCCGGACAGTCCGGTGGATTGTCCAATCAAGGCAGTGCACACCGCGAGGCGGCACCACCTGATCGCGACCGATATCCAACTACGAGCTTTTTAACCGCAGCAACTTTAATATACGCTATTGGAGCTGGAGTTACCGCGGCTGCTGGCACCAGACTTGCCCTCCAATAGGTCCTCGTTAAAGGATTTAAAGTGTACTCATTCCAATCACAGGGCCTCGGATGAGTCCTGCATCGTTATTTTTCGTCACTACCTCCCCGTGCCGGGAGTGGGTAATTTGCGCGCCTGCTGCCTTCCTTGGATGTGGTAGCCGTTTCTCAGGCTCCCTCTCCGGAATCGAACCCCGATTCCCCGTTACCCGTTGCAACCATGGTAGGCGCATAACCTACCATCGACAGTTGATAAGGCAGACATTTGAAAGATGCGTCGCCGGTGCTAGACCATGCGATCGGCACAAAGTTATTCAGAGTCACCAAGATACGGACCGAAGTCCGATTGGTCTTGATCTAATAAAAGCACCCCTTCCGTAAGGTCGGGGCTATTGTGCATGTATTAGCTCTAGAATTACCACAGTTATCCAAGTAGGATAGTACGATCTAAGGAACCATAACTGATTTATTGAGCCATTCGCGGTTTCGCTGCATAACAGCTTGTACTTAGACATGCATGGCTTAATCTTTGAGACAAGCATATGCTACTGGCAGGATCAACCAGGTAACTGCTGTGAACCTCGCCGAAGCGAGGACACTCAGTTCGAGACGGTCCCACTGGACCCGTCTCTTCTCACTCAACATACGAGAAGCGTCTTGAAAAAGACACTCTCCGTTTCGCATCGACAATGGGCCAGTTCTCTCGCACATACCGTCCACCCGACGGATTCGTCAATTTCGTGCTGCTTCCTCGTTCCACTTCCAGTCATACACGTTTCCTTTGCCTGCAGATCATCGATATACGATAATGCAGATATTGCCGTGACAACAATTTCCTTCGAGTCGGAACCTGCAACAAAGCACAAAAAGTGCTCCGAGAATCGTCCGTCTCTAAGGCAGATGGCACAGCCTGCTCAACACCAAATTTCTACTAAACGGAGCCTGCAACAGAACTCACAAAGCTTTCCCAGCTACCGCGTGTTTGCACAACCCTTGTGCTACTCTGCGGTGACCAAGTCAGTCCTCGTTCGCTCCGAGAATCGTCCGTCTTTCGGTCCTCGATGCCTCACACCAGTACCTTCCTTCAAAATGGAACCTGCAGCAGAGTGCCAGAAACGCTGCTAGTCATCTCACTCCGGCCTTCCAACCGAGGCACAAACCTATATGTTCAAGCGCTCCGAGAATCGTCCGTCTCTCCGGCTTTAGGACCGAATGCTAGGCTTAAAATCCTACTAGAAGAAGCTTACTACAGAGCTCATGAGAAGTGGTCATCACAGCCTTTAAAAAGGCGTGTCCCCTGCAATCTCATTCGCTCCGAGAATAGTCCGTCTTTCGGATTCCGTCGCCTTACACCCAGCACCTGCCTTCGAAACGAAACCTGCAACAGAACGCCAGAAACGCTACAAGCCATCTCACCCCAGCCTTTCAACCGACGCACAAACTAGCATGTTCACACACTCCGTGAACGCCCATCTCTCCGGCTTCAGGACCGAATGCTCGGCGTAAAATCCTACTAGACTGAGCTTGCTACCGAACTCATGAGAAGTGGTCATCACAGCCTTTAAAAAGGCGTGTCCCCTGCAATCTCATTCGCTCCGAGAATAGTCCGTCTTTCGGATTCCGTCACCTCACACCCAGTACCTTTCCTTCAAAACGGAACCTGCAACAGAACGCCAGAAACGCTGCAAGTCGTCTCACCCCGGCCTTTCAACCGAGGCACAAACCTGCATGTTCACACGCTCCGAGAACCGTCCGTCTCTCAGGCTGTAGCACCCTTCATCTTCGTCAAACCCTACTGAGCTCGCTTATCACGAAAGCTCCCGAGACGCCACCAGTCTCCACAGCCTCGAAAGGCGTGCCCCCGGTATCCTCACTCGCTCCGTGATCCGCCCGCCTCTCGGCTCTGACTCCGACTACTAGGTACTACATATATGTTTCGGAAGCCTCCGGTGACTGCGACATGGCACAACTACCGATACTTGTGGACTTAGAAAAATCGCGATGGGTGTGAAATGAAAAGTGGAATAAAAGGGAGGGGGGAATGAAAATAGGAAAGGGAAATGATATGGTATAATAGAGGAACAATAATTACATCTTTTGTGCATGTTTTAAAAGCATTTCTAACAAGTTAAAAAACACGATTTCTTCCGAAATGAACCGAATCAGGCCTAAAGTGATTGGAGATGATTCTAACTGAATAAAACTGAACATTTTATTAATAAAACTTTTCTATTTTTTCACTTTTTCGTCACTTTTCGTTCGATACTTTTAAGGATTTGAAGGCGGACATGTCGCATACGGCTGGTACTAGACTTGCAGGATTCAAATAATTATCGGAAAAAAAGATTTAGAAACGTGAAAAACAAGATACAGGATAGAAATAAAACATCGGGAAAGGTAAATTAATTAATGTTTCATTACGACGCACAACTTTTGTTTGAAAAACTAAAAAAAAAAATCTCGGCAGGTGAAAAACAATACCTAGGATAGAAAAAAAACATCGGAATTGATAAATTAATAAACGCTGCATTCCCCGGCAATAAGTTATACCAAAAAACCCAAAGTTTTCGACTGTTTTAGCTTAAACGATGATGATAAAGTACTTCAAAAGATCGAAAACTAGCGTCAAAAAGTTTCGGATCATGTCCTGCAATATAAATAAAGCAGTCTCATAACTTTTAAACCTATTTTTCACCTTTCTATTGCTTATTTTAACCGTAACTTCTTTGATTTTGAAACTTTCCATTGTTCACAACAGAAAACAAAATGGCGTCTGTCTGCCGGTAATTGTGCGCCCCACGTGTTCCCGATATTTGTTGAATCTTTGTCCGCCTTTTCGCTTCATTTCCTTAAGCCCATAACTATCCCGTCTTTTCTATTATCGGAAGATCTCCACAATTTCAATTTCTTCCTTATTTTGCCGTTTCCTAGTTGATTCCGTCTGCAACCCACTTAATTCAAGATTCTTCCGTTGCTAACAAAGGAAACAAAATGGCGGCTGTTAAATAGCCATTTATTAGAATCTGAACAATATTCAATATTATCGTGATGACTCTGCATGAATTTCCTTTTATTTGAGCTCTCTTGCCTTCTTAGCACGTTTTAAGAATCCACAATAACTTTTCGTATTCGCGAAAGCAGTTTCCTTTTATATTATTCAATTTTTGATAAATCATCTATTCGTCCGACCGCGATTCTTCCTTTCGCCAACGGCCATACCACGTTGAAAGTACCCAGTCTCGTCAGATCCTGGAATGTCACACAACGTCGGGCCCGGTCAGTACTTAGATGGGTGACCGCTTGGGAACACCGGGTGCTGTTGGCTTTTTGCAATTTTGCTAAGTCCAAAAGTTGGTTAAAAATTAAAAAGTGCAGCGATGAGGTCTCTGACCCAAATTAGGTCGGGCGCCGCAATAAAAAAAAATTTTGGTCCGGAGACCTCGATCACCTTCGAAAAGACGTGGCGGACGCAGCGTGAAATCGGATCTCAAAGCGCTTTGAACTTGACGGGTCGGACGCAGCGTGAAATCGGATATCAAAGCGCTTTGAACTTGACGGGTCGGACACAGCGTGAAATGAGATCTCAAAGCGCTTTGAAGATTGAAGTTGACGTGGAGGACGCAGCGTGAAAAATATTTCGGACGTGATCCCTGTTCGAGTGAAATTTGCTAAGTCCAAAAGTTGGTTAAAAATTAAAAAGTGCAGCGATGAGGTCTCTGACCCAAATTAGGTCGGGCGCCGCTTTAAAAAAATATTTGGTCCGGGGAGCTTCGCCTTCGATTTCACGCTGCGGACCCCGTTGGAAAAAAACTTGGACGGCTGGATCCCAGCTCGAGTGAAATTTGCTAAGTCCAAAAATTCGGTTAAAACTCGAAAAGTGCAACGATGAGGTCTCTGATCCAAATTAGGTCGGGCGCCGCATTAAAAAAAAATTTTGTCCGGAGACCTCGGTCGCCTTCGAAAAGACGTGGCGGACGCAGCGTGAAATCGGAACTCAAAGCGCTTTGAACTTGACGGGTCGGGCGCAGCGTGAAATGAGATCTCAAAGCGCTTTGAAGTTTGAAGATGCCGTGGAGGACGCAGCGTGAAAAATATTTCGGACGTGATCCCTGTTCGAGTGAAATTTGCTAAGTCCAAAAGTTGGTTAAAAATTAAAAAGTGCAGCGATGAGGTCTCTGACCCAAATTAGGTCGGGCGCCGCTTTAAAAAAATATTTTGTCCGGAGACCTCGGTCGCCTTCGAAAAGACGTGGCGGACGCAGCGTGAAATCGGAACTCAAAGCGCTTTGAACTTGACGGGTCGGGCGCAGCGTGAAATGAGATCTCAAAGCGCTTTGAAGTTTGAAGATGCCGTGGAGGACGCAGCGTGAAAAATATTTCGGACGTGATCCCTGTTCGAGTGAAATTTGCTAAGTCCAAAAGTTGGTTAAAAATTAAAAAGTGCAGCGATGAGGTCTCTGACCCAAATTAGGTCGGGCGCCGCTTTAAAAAAATATTTTGTCCGGAGACCTCGGTCGCCTTCGAAAAGACGTGGCGGACGCAGCGTGAAATCGGAACTCAAAGCGCTTTGAACTTGACGGGTCGGGCGCAGCGTGAAATGAGATCTCAAAGCGCTTTGAAGTTTGAAGATGCCGTGGAGGACGCAGCGTGAAAAATATTTCGGACGTGATCCCTGTTCGAGTGAAATTTGCTAAGTCCAAAAGTTGGTTAAAAATTAAAAAGTGCAGCGATGAGGTCTCTGACCCAAATTAGGTCGGGCGCCGCTTTAAAAAAATATTTTGTCCGGAGACCTCGGTCGCCTTCGAAAAGACGTGGCGGACGCAGCGTGAAATCGGAACTCAAAGCG
>JAUPMV010000045.1:275000-290000 GCA_030848855.1 Branchinecta sandiegonensis | reverse complement strand
ATGGCACAGTCTTTTGCTACCGTCAGGATGGTGTCTACAATTGTAGACTTTAGTGGCGGCACCAAAGAGTGAAACGGGCCAGCGTGCCTAGCTGGGTAAATAGGATTCACGTAGACAAATGTAGACATTGTAAGCAGCGACGCAGGGTGGCACGATTCATTGCTACGGGAACCGCTGGGGACGGCGTGCCTAGCCGGGGGAGGTAGGATTCACGTAGTAAGATGTAGACACTTACGGGAAGTCTGTCTGAAACACGAAAAATCGCAAAATTAAAGGAAAAAAAATTTAAATTAAAAGATTTTGTTGCGGGGAGCACATGACTGAAAAGAGCACAAAAAGTTGTACAAGTCTGTAGAGTTTCATTGCAATCAGACACAAATTGCACGTCTGAGAAGGTTATGAACTTCTGTGTTTACCCGTAAGCACTTGACCCTACATACCTACAAAACGGAAAAGGTCATAACTTTTTTTTTGTAAGACTTATATAAGAAAACTAAGAACAATTCGATAGAGAATGAGAAGCTAAACAAGACACTGTATTTTGAGAACATTCCAGTTAAAACTGACCAGACGCGCAAGGATGGCGTGAAAATTTCTATAAAATCAGGTGGGAAGTCATAAATTTTTTTCGGTAAAACTATTTAGCAGAAAACTTTGGATGACTGGAAAGAGCACAAAAATTTGCACAAGTCTACCGAGTTTCATTGCAATCAGATAAAAACTGTGTTTCTGAGAAGGTTTTGAACTTCTGCGTTTACGTGTAAGCACTTTACTCTACAAAATCTACCTGTTTTCAAAATTAATAAAGGTCACAACTTTTTTTTAGTAAAACTTTTTATTAGAAAACTATGAATGATTGAATATAAAATAAAAATCTGCATCGAATGATGTATCTCCGATCGCAATCCGAACAAGTTTGAAATTTGTTGGAGCTGAAAAACAAACGAATCCTATGGGAATTTTTTTTATTTCTATGTTTTTACATAATATTAAGAGATGGTTCGGTAGAGCTTTGCGAGACGTAGTGACCTGAGCATTTTCACTTGAATCGGACTTAAGCTGTAAGAGGAGCGATTTTTTGAAAACCCACCCATCGGCGACCCGTTGGAAAAAAAAAAAGAAAAAAATCATAACTTCTAAAATAAACACCCTATCATTATGAAACTTGGTAGAGAAGTCAGAATTGATCTTAGCTACAGAATGGTATATCATTTGCTTTGAAATTCCCAAAAAAACTCGAAATCCATTTTTGTTTCTGCAAGCCTTGGTCTACACACTTACGGGAAGTCCGTCTGAAACACGAAAAACTGCAAAATTAAAAAAATCTGTAAATGAAAAGATTTTCTTACGGGGAGAAGATGATTGGAAAGAGCACAAAAAGTTGTACAAGTCTGTAGAGTTTCTTTGCAATCTGACAAAAACTGTATGACTGAGAAGCTTTTGAAATTTTCGTAAGACATGTAGACACTTGTAAGACAGGTAAGCAAATTGGGGAGAAGTCTGGAACTAGGATCGCGTGATGTTTCGTACTAATTCTTACTGAATGACTGGATAAGGCATACAAAGTTCTACAAGTCTTGAAAGTTTCATTGTTATCCAACTAAAAATGACCATTTGCGTTAGCTTCTCAGATTTTGTCAGCGTGCCTACCGCCAAGTCTACATGCTTACGGATTTTCGGACTTAGTAAAATTTTCAAAATTTTTTTTTTTCGAAACTTCGGCTCCCGACATAAAAAGCAACGGAGAATTCATCGCTGAACTTTTTACAAAAAAATATTTTTTTCGGACTTAGAAAATTTTTTGGTAGACCTTACAAATTTCCTACAAATTATGCCTAGCCGGGGGAGGTAGGATTCACGTAGTAAGATGTAGACACTTACGGGAAGTCTGTCTGAAACACAAAAAATCGCAAAATTAAACGAAAAAAAATGTAAATTAGAAGATTTTATTGCGGGGAGCACATGACTGAAAAGAGCACAAAAAGTTGTACAAGTCTGTAGAGTTTCATTGCAATCAGACACAAATTGCATATCTGAGAAGGTTATGAACTTCTGTGTTTACACGTAAGCACTTGACCCTACATACCTACAAATCGGAAAAGGTCATAACTTTATTTTGGTAAGACTTATATAAGAAAACTAAGAACAATTCGATAGAGAATGAGAAGCTAAACAAGACACTGTATTTTGAGAACATTCCAGTTAAAACTGACCAGACGCGCAAGGATGGCGTGAAAATTTCTATGAAATCAGGTGGGAAGTCATAAAAATTTTTCGGTAAAACTATTTAGCAGAAAACTTTGGATGACTGGAAAGAGCACAAAAAGTTGCACAAGTCTACCGAGTTTCATTGCAATCAGATAAAAACTGCATTTCTGAGAAGGCTTTGAACTTCTGCGTTTACGTGTAAGCACTTTAGTCTACAAACTCTACCTGTTTTCAAAATTAGAAAAGGTCATAACTTTTTTTTAGTAAAATATTTTATTAGAAAACTATGAATGATTGAATATAAAATAAAAATCTGCATCGAATGATCTATCTCCGATCGCAATCCGAACAAGTTTGAAATTTGTTGGAGCTGAAAAACAAACCAATCCTATGGGATTTTTTTTTATTTCTATGTTTTTACATAATATTAAGAGATGGTTCGGTAGAGCTTTGCGAGACGTAGTGACCTGAGCATTTTCACTTGAATCGGACTTAAGCTGTAAGAGGAGCGATTTTTTGAAAATCCACCCATCGGCGACCCGTTGGAAAAAAAAAACGAAAAAACTCATAACTTCTAAAATAAACACCCTATCATTATGAAACTTGGTAGAGAAGTCAGAAATGATCTTAGCTACAGAATGGTGTATCATTTGCTTTGAAATTCCCAAAAAAACTCGAAATCCATTTTTGTTTCTGCAAGCCTTGGTCTACACACTTACGGGAAGTCCGTCTGAAACACGAAAAACTACAAAATTAAAAAAATCTGTAAATGAAAAGATTTTCTTACGGGGAGAAGATGATTGGAAAGAGCACAAAAAGTTGTACAAGTCTGTAGAGTTTCATTGCAATCTGACAAAAACTGTATGACTGAGAAGGTTTTGAAATTTTCGTAAGACATGTAGACACATGTAAGACAGGTAAGCAAATTGGGGGGAAGTCTGGAACTAGGATCGCGTGATGTTTCATACTAATTCTTACTGAATGACTGGATAAGGCATACAAAGTTCTATAAGTCTTGAAAGTTTCATTGTTATCCAACTAAAAATGACCATTTGCGTTAGCTTCTCAGATTTTGTCAGCGTGCCTACCTACAAGTCTACATGCTTACGGATTTTCGGACTTAGTAAAATTTTCAAATTTTTTTTTTTTCGAAACTTCGGCTCCCGACATAAAAAGCAACGGAGAATTCATCGCTGAACTTTTTAAAAAAAAATATTTTTTTCGGACTTAGAAAATTTTTTGGTAGACCTTACAAATTTCCTACAAATTATTGATCCGACACGGGTCTCACCTTCTACTACTCTACCGCCTTACATCTTACCGCCTAATGGACAGGGCCCCTGTTCTAATCCAGAACATGGACCCTACCCTTCTGAAGAATCAGCCGCCAGCACCTCACGGTCAGGACCCCTGTTCAACTCCCGCCACCACCTCTTACCCGCTGCACGCCTAGTCCACCGTGGCTCCTTCGTTTCCAACGCGCCTTCCTCCATTGGCTCTGAGTCTCTGTAGGATCGACGACCAACCCTCCTAAACTCTACCAAATCTCGTAGGCCAACTCTCGTTCATCGTCTGACTTTGCGTAGGTTTCGTGCTTACAACCGGCCTACGGACCCTACTTTCCGTAGGATTTTGCTCTACATCCTGTCTACCAACCTACAAAGTCCGTAGGTTTTCTGTCTACAAGCTGCTTACATGCTCTACATATTGTAGGTTTTGTGCTTACAAGTGCTTACATGCTCTACATATTTGTAGAGTTGTGTAGAGTCGACTGTCTACAAATGCTTACAAATGTGTAAGCATTTGTAGACATTTGTAGACATTTGTAGGTTTTTCGGAAATGCCTAACATGCTAGATCCTCAACAGGGTCTTCTTTCCCCGCAGACGTAACCAGGCCCGTTCCCCTGGCAGTGGGTTCGCTAGACAGTAGATAGGGACAGTGGGAATCTCGTTAATCCATTCGTGCGCGTCACTAATTAGATGACGAGGCATTTGGCTACCTTAAGAGAGTCATAGTTACTCCCGCCGTTTACCCGCGCTTCGTTGAATTTCTTCACTTTGACATTCAGAGCACTGGGCAGAAATCACATTGCGTCAACACGCGATGGCGCCTTCGCAATGCTTTGTTTTAATTAGACAGTCGGATTCCCCTGGATCGTGCCAGTTCTGAGTTGGTCGTTCGTTGAGGGCCGAGGCGATCGGCAGACGCTCTTGCGAGATCCACCGCCGCAACTGCGAGGGCCATCCACGGCCGGCTTGAGAAGGGATCGGAGCGCCCGTTAAGGCGCCCAAGCCCGACTCTGTAGCCAGCCGCTTCCTGCTACCAAGCCCGACCCTCTCGACCTTCAGAGCCAATCCTTATCCCGAAGTTAAGGATCCAATTTGCCGATTTCCCTTACCTACATTCGTCTATCGCCTAGAGGCTGTTCACCTTGGGGACCTGATGCGGATATCGGTACGGTCTGGTGGGATCGTTCACGTGGCCCTCCCCTTGGTTTTCAAGGGCCGGTAGAAACGCACGGACGTCGCACAAATGCGACGCTCTTCGGAAACATATCCCTATCTCTCCACGACAGAATTCCAGGGACGTTGCTCCCTTAAGCAGAAAAGAAAACTCTTCCCGGCGTCTCCACCAGCGTCCCAAGGATTATTCGTGTTGCCACGACGAGCACGAGAGCTCGAACGGTTCCCCAACCAGGCTCCCGAATGAGAACGGGATTCCCTTTCGCCTATCCACGAGCTCGCACGTCTGCGCCAGAGGGAGATGCGCTCGTCATGGACCCATTTCAGGTTCGGCTTAGGACCGACTGACCCATGTCCAACCACTGTTCACATGGAAACCTTCCCCACGTCAGGCCTCAAGGATCCCTCTTGAGTATTTGCTACTACCACCAAGATCTGCGCCACCGACCGCTCCAGGCAGGCCCACGCCCAAACCCTTCTACGCGATCGGTGCGACCTCCCTACTCACCGGCGTGTCAGCGCCAGCCACAAGGGCCGACGAGCTTCACGTCCGGCGGTCCGGTATAAGCACAACGCTATAGCGCCTCCCATTTTAAGGGCTAGTTGCTTCGGCAGGTGAGTTGTTACACACTCCTAAGCGGGTTCCGACCTCCATGGCCACCGTCCTGCTGTCTGGAGCAACCAACTCCTTTTCGTGGGATCCGGAATATGCGTTGTTTAGGCGCTTTAACCGAACGTTTGGTTCATCCCACAGCGCCAGTTCTGCTTACCAAAAGTGGCCCACTGGGCACTCGGATCCGAAATCCCCGCCGCACATCAAGTTCGGCTGGGCTTCTCACCCATTGAAAGTTTGAGAATAGGTTGAGGCCGTTACGGCCCCAAGGCCTCTAATCATTCGCTTTACCGGATGAGACTCCGTCTCCTTGCATTGAGCGCCAGCTATCCTGAGGGAAACTTCGGGAGGAACCAGCTACTAGACGGTTCGATTAGTCTTTCGCCCCTATACCAAGCTCCGACGATCGATTTGCACGTCAGAATCGCTGCGGTCCTCCATCAGGGTTTCCCCTGACTTCGACCTGGCCAGGCATAGGTCACCATCTTTCGGGTCCCAACGTGTACGCTCTTGGTGCGTCGCATCCGCAACGGGATCGCAACGCCCCGGGGATGCGCCCGAGCCACCGAGGTGAAACGGGATCTCCCCTCAGCACCGCAAGCAGTGCCTTCACTTTCATTTCGCCTTCGGTCTTTATCAACCTACGACTCGCGCACATGTTAGACTCCTTGGTCCGTGTTTCAAGACGGGTCGGATGGGTCCCGCCTACTTCCTGCGCGTCCGCGGGCATGGGCCCCGTGGCCGACAGTCTTGCGACTCGCCACGATTGCCCCGCGGACTCTAGAAACGAACCGAGCCAGCGCCGGGAGACCAGCCCTCGATGCCGAAGCACCTCGAAACCGGATCCGTCTGACGCCGCCCCAGTCACGTGCAGGATACGAATCCGCACAGGAATACACGCCCGCACAGAGGCACCGCCCCAGCCACGCGATCCACGGCAAGCCGCAACCGCGCTACCGAGACAGACATTGCACGAACGCTGATCCCGTAACGGCTCGAGCTTCGAAGGTCCATCCGTTTAACCCCCTGGAGGATTTCACGCACTATTGAACTCTCTCTTCAAAGTTCTTTTCAACTTTCCCTCGCGGTACTTGTCCACTATCGGTCTCGTATCCATATTTAGCCTTAGATGGAGTTTACCACCTGCTTAGGGCTGCACGCTCAAGCAACCCGACTCTAAGGAGACTCCCATGGGCCTTCGAACACCAGTCCTAAGGGCCTGACACCCGCTTTGGGCAATCGAGCCACATTCATGAGGACTTTAGACTTGGTGAACGAGGGTTCAAGGAGCTCCTAAACACCGCATCGGCCGAGCCGCGGCCGTGAGGCTACGACCGGCCCTTGGTGCTGGGCTCTTCCCTCTTCGCTCGCCGCTACTAGGGGAATCCTTGTTAGTTTCTTTTCCTCCGCTGACTAATATGCTTAAGTCAAGCGGGTCGCCTCACCTGAGCTGAGGTCAGAGAATAGGTTTGGTTGAGGTCTCACGACTGAGAACACTCGCCAGCAACGATAAGTTCCATCGAGCATCGACGCTCACCCGTATATAGACAGTTCCAGCGTATCGGGACCATCGTCCACAAGACTCGCCGCGACCGGTATCGTACGTTTATGTGCCCATTCTTTTCGTCTCACTTTATCTCTCACTGCCATGGTCCGACTTGCCCTCTTGTCTTCCACACCTCACTAGTGACAACGAAACGAATTATTCAAAGCACATCCCGGCTACCGCGTATTTTCGCGCCACGTGCGCTACTCTGCGGTGACCAGGCGTACGCCCCAGCGGCAAATCTCACGAACGACGTTCCCCAGCTAGTCTGCGAACAGGTGCCGGATCTCGTCGGACATTGCCATACATTTAAGAAGGTTGCCCTGAACGGCAGCGAGGCCATCGGGAATCCTCCCAGATTACGAACCCAGGGAGTCTTAGCCGTGGGTGTCACCCCACCGCGTACCAACTCCCAGTCGTATGTATATAATAAACCGACCCTCAGCCAGGTGTAGTCCAAGCCAGAGGCTGGACTGCCATGTGCGTTCGAAGGATAGACGTTCCATGTGTCCTGCAGTTCGCATGGAATCACGCGTCTAGCTGCGTTCGTCTTCGTGATACGAGCCGAGTGATCCATCCCCCAGGGTCATTTCTCGGTTTTCTCATCGGATTTTCACCCGAATAAGAAGAGTCCACAAGCAACGGTTCAACAATAAAACAAGTGTTTCTCACAAAACAACAAACTCCGAGGAGAGAAATTAATCTCTCCTCCAATCCAAAGGACTACGGCGGATACTGCAGAGATTGCTGGTTCAATTGCGACTCGATCCGAGCGGGCCTTCGTCCTCAGCACGCAACAAGGGGGCCCCTCAACTCTGTCCCGCATACAACGGAGATTCGCAAAAGACCAACGCTCTTCGCAGCCGGTTCAATCGTATAGCGCGATCCACTCCTAGCAGGCCTCCTTCCTTTGGCGCACGACATGGGGGCCAATGAAATTCTTCCCGCGGCAACGGAGTTGCACACAACGACAAACACCCCGCTATCGCCTCCAGTTCGATCGTCAAGTGCACTTCGATCCTAGCGGGCCTTCGTCCTCGACACGCAACAAGGGGGCCACTCAACTCCGTCCCGCATACAACGGAGATGCGCACGAGGTCAAACTTTCAGCAACTCACAGTCTGCTCAGCCGTATAGCGAGATTTGCTCCTAGCGGGACTGGGTCCTCGGCGCGCAACGAGGGGGCCACTCAACTTTGTCCCGCAACAACGGAGATTCGCACAACAGCGAACGGTCTGCTTTTCGCAACCCTCTGGTTGTCTGGCAGCAAACAGCCAGTGTCCGACACGATACGCCTCCTAGCGGGCTTCCTTCCTTTGGCACGCAACAGGGGGGCCAGAGGGAATTCTACCCGCAGCAACGGAAGCAGCGCGTCGTCTACTAGCCAGTCGCGTCTCAGACGACACGCATCAGCAGAGTCCTTAGTCATGCGCTCTTCGGCCGGCGGGATTCGCTTCGGGCGCGCTACAAGGGGTAGCCCAGTGGAATCCCGCTACACAAAGATCGTGCTCTGACTTTGAACTCCGATTTAGCATGCCCTTTTCCCCGTCCGCGGAAGCCAGCAAGGCCGTAAAGCTTCGCCCGACATCCCGCGTCCGAGTACTCTCATCACAATGCGCACGGTTAGTGCAGCACTCGTTAATGATCCTTCCGCAGGTTCACCTACGGAAACCTTGTTACGACTTTTACTTCCTCTAAAGGATCAAGTTTGAACATCTTTCAATCAACACCGAAGCCATCCAGAGGACGGCCCGGCGGATCGTCCGAAGTTCTCACTAAATCATTCAATCGGTAGTAGCGACGGGCGGTGTGTACAAAGGGCAGGGACGTAATCGACGCAAGCTAATGACTTGCACCTACTAGGGATTCCTGGTTCATGGGGATCCTTGCAGTCCCCAATCCCAACCACGAAAGAGGTTCAGCGGTTACCCGGTCCTCTCGGACAGGGAAGACGCGCTGATTCTTTCAGTGTAGCGCGCGTGCGGCCCAGGACATCTAAGGGCATCACAGACCTGTTATTGCTCACTTTCATATGGCTAGACGCCACTTGTCCCTCTAAGAAGAGTAACGTACCCGAAGATACGTCATCTATTTAGCAGGCTAGAGTCTCGTTCGTTATCGGAATTAACCAGACAAATCGCTCCACCAACTAAGAACGGCCATGCACCACCACCCACCGAATCAAGAAAGAGCTCTCAATCTGTCAATCCTTCCAGTGTCCGGGCCTGGTGAGGTTTCCCGTGTTGAGTCAAATTAAGCCGCAGGCTCCACTCCTGGTGGTGCCCTTCCGTCAATTCCTTTAAGTTTCAGCTTTGCAACCATACTTCCCCCGGAACCCAAAAACTTTGGTTTCCCGGAAGCTGCCCGCAGAGTCATTGAAGTAACGTCTGCGGATCGCTGGTTGGCATCGTTTATGGTTAGAACTAGGGCGGTATCTGATCGCCTTCGAACCTCTAACTTTCGTTCTTGATTAATGAAAACATTCTTGGCAAATGCTTTCGCAGTTGTTCGTCTTGCGACGGTCCAAGAATTTCACCTCTAGCGTCGCAGTACGAATGCCCCCGTCTGTCTCTATTAACCATTACCTCAAGTCCAGAAAACCAACAAAATAAGACCGAGGTCCTATTCCATCATTCCATGCTGTGATATTCAGGCGCGGAGCACCTGCTTTAAGCACTCTAATTTGTTCAAAGTAAACGTACCGGCCACCCAGGACACTCGGTTAAGAGCACCCCGGACAGTCCGGTGGATTGTCCAATCAAGGCAGTGCACACCGCGAGGCGGCACCACCTGATCGCGACCGATATCCAACTACGAGCTTTTTAACCGCAGCAACTTTAATATACGCTATTGGAGCTGGAGTTACCGCGGCTGCTGGCACCAGACTTGCCCTCCAATAGGTCCTCGTTAAAGGATTTAAAGTGTACTCATTCCAATCACAGGGCCTCGGATGAGTCCTGCATCGTTATTTTTCGTCACTACCTCCCCGTGCCGGGAGTGGGTAATTTGCGCGCCTGCTGCCTTCCTTGGATGTGGTAGCCGTTTCTCAGGCTCCCTCTCCGGAATCGAACCCCGATTCCCCGTTACCCGTTGCAACCATGGTAGGCGCATAACCTACCATCGACAGTTGATAAGGCAGACATTTGAAAGATGCGTCGCCGGTGCTAGACCATGCGATCGGCACAAAGTTATTCAGAGTCACCAAGATACGGACCGAAGTCCGATTGGTCTTGATCTAATAAAAGCACCCCTTCCGTAAGGTCGGGGCTATTGTGCATGTATTAGCTCTAGAATTACCACAGTTATCCAAGTAGGATAGTACGATCTAAGGAACCATAACTGATTTATTGAGCCATTCGCGGTTTCGCTGCATAACAGCTTGTACTTAGACATGCATGGCTTAATCTTTGAGACAAGCATATGCTACTGGCAGGATCAACCAGGTAACTGCTGTGAACCTCGCCGAAGCGAGGACACTCAGTTCGAGACGGTCCCACTGGACCCGTCTCTTCTCACTCAACATACGAGAAGCGTCTTGAAAAAGACACTCTCCGTTTCGCATCGACAATGGGCCAGTTCTCTCGCACATACCGTCCACCCGACGGATTCGTCAATTTCGTGCTGCTTCCTCGTTCCACTTCCAGTCATACACGTTTCCTTTGCCTGCAGATCATCGATATACGATAATGCAGATATTGCCGTGACAACAATTTCCTTCGAGTCGGAACCTGCAACAAAGCACAAAAAGTGCTCCGAGAATCGTCCGTCTCTAAGGCAGATGGCACAGCCTGCTCAACACCAAATTTCTACTAAACGGAGCCTGCAACAGAACTCACAAAGCTTTCCCAGCTACCGCGTGTTTGCACAACCCTTGTGCTACTCTGCGGTGACCAAGTCAGTCCTCGTTCGCTCCGAGAATCGTCCGTCTTTCGGTCCTCGATGCCTCACACCAGTACCTTCCTTCAAAATGGAACCTGCAGCAGAGTGCCAGAAACGCTGCTAGTCATCTCACTCCGGCCTTCCAACCGAGGCACAAACCTATATGTTCAAGCGCTCCGAGAATCGTCCGTCTCTCCGGCTTTAGGACCGAATGCTAGGCTTAAAATCCTACTAGAAGAAGCTTACTACAGAGCTCATGAGAAGTGGTCATCACAGCCTTTAAAAAGGCGTGTCCCCTGCAATCTCATTCGCTCCGAGAATAGTCCGTCTTTCGGATTCCGTCGCCTTACACCCAGCACCTGCCTTCGAAACGAAACCTGCAACAGAACGCCAGAAACGCTACAAGCCATCTCACCCCAGCCTTTCAACCGACGCACAAACTAGCATGTTCACACACTCCGTGAACGCCCATCTCTCCGGCTTCAGGACCGAATGCTCGGCGTAAAATCCTACTAGACTGAGCTTGCTACCGAACTCATGAGAAGTGGTCATCACAGCCTTTAAAAAGGCGTGTCCCCTGCAATCTCATTCGCTCCGAGAATAGTCCGTCTTTCGGATTCCGTCACCTCACACCCAGTACCTTTCCTTCAAAACGGAACCTGCAACAGAACGCCAGAAACGCTGCAAGTCGTCTCACCCCGGCCTTTCAACCGAGGCACAAACCTGCATGTTCACACGCTCCGAGAACCGTCCGTCTCTCAGGCTGTAGCACCCTTCATCTTCGTCAAACCCTACTGAGCTCGCTTATCACGAAAGCTCCCGAGACGCCACCAGTCTCCACAGCCTCGAAAGGCGTGCCCCCGGTATCCTCGCTCGCTCCGTGATCCGCCCGCCTCTCGGCTCTGACTCCGACTACTAGGTACTACATATATGTTTCGGAAGCCTCCGGTGACTGCGACATGGCACAACTACCGATACTTGTGGACTTAGAAAAATCGCGATGGGTGTGAAATGAAAAGTGGAATAAAAGGGAGGGGGGAATGAAAATAGGAAAGGGAAATGATATGGTATAATAGAGGAACAATAATTACATCTTTTGTGCATGTTTTAAAAGCATTTCTAACAAGTTAAAAAACACGATTTCTTCCGAAATGAACCGAATCAGGCCTAAAGTGATTGGAGATGATTCTAACTGAATAAAACTGAACATTTTATTAATAAAACTTTTCTATTTTTTCACTTTTTCGTCACTTTTCGTTCGATACTTTTAAGGATTTGAAGGCGGACATGTCGCATACGGCTGGTACTAGACTTGCAGGATTCAAATAATTATCGGAAAAAAAGATTTAGAAACGTGAAAAACAAGATACAGGATAGAAATAAAACATCGGGAAAGGTAAATTAATTAATGTTTCATTACGACGCACAACTTTTGTTTGAAAAACTAAAAAAAAAAATCTCGGCAGGTGAAAAACAATACCTAGGATAGAAAAAAAACATCGGAATTGATAAATTAATAAACGCTGCATTCCCCGGCAATAAGTTATACCAAAAAACCCAAAGTTTTCGACTGTTTTAGCTTAAACGATGATGATAAAGTACTTCAAAAGATCGAAAACTAGCGTCAAAAAGTTTCGGATCATGTCCTGCAATATAAATAAAGCAGTCTCATAACTTTTAAACCTATTTTTCACCTTTCTATTGCTTATTTTAACCGTAACTTCTTTGATTTTGAAACTTTCCATTGTTCACAACAGAAAACAAAATGGCGTCTGTCTGCCGGTAATTGTGCGCCCCACGTGTTCCCGATATTTGTTGAATCTTTGTCCGCCTTTTCGCTTCATTTCCTTAAGCCCATAACTATCCCGTCTTTTCTATTATCGGAAGATCTCCACAATTTCAATTTCTTCCTTATTTTGCCGTTTCCTAGTTGATTCCGTCTGCAACCCACTTAATTCAAGATTCTTCCGTTGCTAACAAAGGAAACAAAATGGCGGCTGTTAAATAGCCATTTATTAGAATCTGAACAATATTCAATATTATCGTGATGACTCTGCATGAATTTCCTTTTATTTGAGCTCTCTTGCCTTCTTAGCACGTTTTAAGAATCCACAATAACTTTTCGTATTCGCGAAAGCAGTTTCCTTTTATATTATTCAATTTTTGATAAATCATCTATTCGTCCGACCGCGATTCTTCCTTTCGCCAACGGCCATACCACGTTGAAAGTACCCAGTCTCGTCAGATCCTGGAATGTCACACAACGTCGGGCCCGGTCAGTACTTAGATGGGTGACCGCTTGGGAACACCGGGTGCTGTTGGCTTTTTGCAATTTTGCTAAGTCCAAAAGTTGGTTAAAAATTAAAAAGTGCAGCGATGAGGTCTCTGACCCAAATTAGGTCGGGCGCCGCAATAAAAAAAAATTTTGGTCCGGAGACCTCGATCACCTTCGAAAAGACGTGGCGGACGCAGCGTGAAATCGGATCTCAAAGCGCTTTGAACTTGACGGGTCGGACGCAGCGTGAAATCGGATATCAAAGCGCTTTGAACTTGACGGGTCGGACACAGCGTGAAATGAGATCTCAAAGCGCTTTGAAGATTGAAGTTGACGTGGAGGACGCAGCGTGAAAAATATTTCGGACGTGATCCCTGTTCGAGTGAAATTTGCTAAGTCCAAAAGTTGGTTAAAAATTAAAAAGTGCAGCGATGAGGTCTCTGACCCAAATTAGGTCGGGCGCCGCTTTAAAAAAATATTTGGTCCGGGGAGCTTCGCCTTCGATTTCACGCTGCGGACCCCGTTGGAAAAAAACTTGGACGGCTGGATCCCAGCTCGAGTGAAATTTGCTAAGTCCAAAAATTCGGTTAAAACTCGAAAAGTGCAACGATGAGGTCTCTGATCCAAATTAGGTCGGGCGCCGCATTAAAAAAAAATTTTGTCCGGAGACCTCGGTCGCCTTCGAAAAGACGTGGCGGACGCAGCGTGAAATCGGAACTCAAAGCGCTTTGAACTTGACGGGTCGGGCGCAGCGTGAAATGAGATCTCAAAGCGCTTTGAAGTTTGAAGATGCCGTGGAGGACGCAGCGTGAAAAATATTTCGGACGTGATCCCTGTTCGAGTGAAATTTGCTAAGTCCAAAAGTTGGTTAAAAATTAAAAAGTGCAGCGATGAGGTCTCTGACCCAAATTAGGTCGGGCGCCGCTTTAAAAAAATATTTTGTCCGGAGACCTCGGTCGCCTTCGAAAAGACGTGGCGGACGCAGCGTGAAATCGGAACTCAAAGCGCTTTGAACTTGACGGGTCGGGCGCAGCGTGAAATGAGATCTCAAAGCGCTTTGAAGTTTGAAGATGCCGTGGAGGACGCAGCGTGAAAAATATTTCGGACGTGATCCCTGTTCGAGTGAAATTTGCTAAGTCCAAAAGTTGGTTAAAAATTAAAAAGTGCAGCGATGAGGTCTCTGACCCAAATTAGGTCGGGCGCCGCTTTAAAAAAATATTTTGTCCGGAGACCTCGGTCGCCTTCGAAAAGACGTGGCGGACGCAGCGTGAAATCGGAACTCAAAGCGCTTTGAACTTGACGGGTCGGGCGCAGCGTGAAATGAGATCTCAAAGCGCTTTGAAGTTTGAAGATGCCGTGGAGGACGCAGCGTGAAAAATATTTCGGACGTGATCCCTGTTCGAGTGAAATTTGCTAAGTCCAAAAGTTGGATAAAAATTAAAAAGTGCAGCGATGAGGTCTCTGACACAAATAAGGTCGGGCGCCGCAATAAAAAAAAATTTGGTCTTTTTGCAGGTAGGATCCTGGTTCGTTGATTGATATTATGACAAAGTCCAACTTGGAGTCAGGATCCGAGTTCGTTGACTGAAATTTGACTAAGTCCAACTTGGAGTCAGGATCCGAGTTCGTTGACTGAAATTTGACTAAGTCCAACTTGGAGTCAGGATCCGAGTTCGTTGACTGAAATTTGACTAAGTCCAACTTGGAGTCAGGATCCGAGTTCGTTGACTGAAATTTGACTAAGTCCAACTTGGAGTCAGGATCCGAGTTCGTTGACTGAAATTTGACTAAGTCCAACTTGGAGTCAGGATCCGAGTTCGTTGACTGAAATTTGACTAAGTCCAACTTGGAGTCAGGATCCGAGTTCGTTGACTGAAATTTGACTAAGTCCAACTTGGAGTCAGGATCCGAGTTCGTTGACTGAAATTTGACTAAGTCCAACTTGGAGTCAGGATCCGAGTTCGTTGACTGAAATTTGACTAAGTCCAACTTGGAGTCAGGATCCGAGTTCGTTG